>JAPMOR010038392.1:382106-412217 GCA_026543865.1 Argiope aurantia | reverse complement strand
ATATATATATATATATATGCCTAGTTATGCTAAAAACAAACTTCTGCTGTATTTCTAAACTAATTTTAATTTTATATGTTACTTATAATATTTTCAGTGTGCAAGAGTCATTCTAAAAAAGCTCTCAGGACTGATGAGTAGATATGTTTTCATTAAAAAAAGTATAATTAAATTAATTAAAGCAATCACGCAATTATTAATTTATAGAAAGCATATCATATCATCTTTGTTTCTTATTTTAAATAGATACATTGTTAAAAATAATAGATTAATTTCAATGGAAACGGAAAAAATATCATTTCTAATCAATATGTTAAAATAAAAGTTAATTATTTAAATATCTGCCAAGTAGAAAATTAATTAATTAATTTTTATTTCATTTTTCCTGTTAATTGAAAATTAATTTTCAAAGCCTACACACACTTTCAAACACTAAATAAAATTACATTAAGGTAGAAGTAATCATTAAAAACACAGCTTTCTTCTACAAAATTTAAATCTACTGTTTTATTAATAACCAGGATCACCTAGGAAATACATATTGCTGATTATAAAACCGAGGAAATTAGAAAATAAAATCAAAAACAATTATTTGGAAAAGATTTAAAAAGAAATCAAAATATATATGAAGCATGTTATTAATCCTAAAAACGGTGCAGCAGTGGCCCTACATTTGCATGCTGTAATATAAATTGTTTTGACTAAAGGAGAAACGAAATAAGGTTGTTCTATATTTTATGATCTTTTCCACTTAAGCTTTTTTTCCAGCTTCTTTGCTTCTGAGAAAATTGTAAGAGTGATTTCCCCTTAACTTTTCCGCGTTATCTCTAATAAAGGTGAATCCCTCCTTTTCAACCTAGTAAAATAATAAATACTAAGCAAGGACGAGATTGCCACTAGTACTCATATTTTTATTTCTAGAACTCCCATGCATAAGATTTGTGTTTTTCCTCTTTCACACACAAAACAAACAGATTATGTTTTATGATAGCCTTTTGTGTAGGGATTGAAATACAAATTTGCCAAAAAAAATATAATTACAGATTCAAATTATATACAAAATTATATTTAAGGCAGGGCTTTTTTTTTTTTTTAGTTATCCAGTTTTTATGCATCGAAAGTTACATACCGATAGACAGGCAACTCTTTGAGATATTTGATACAAAATTTGATGAAAAGCTAGAGTTAAAAATTGTATCCCAAACTTTTAATTAATTGGTTATTTTTTTGAGGTATTGTGTTTATATGCATGCAGATTTACATACCTACAAATCGCCAATCTCCTTGAAGAATTTCACTCCAGATTCGATACATATCAACTCTATAGATGATAGACCAATGCACCAAATATTATCTAGAAGAATTTTATTTATTTATTTATTTATTGTAGATAGTACTTTCAACTTCCTCAGTTTTTTAGTTATATGTTCACAGACAGACATACAAATATAATACCAACAATATATTTTTCGGTCACAGGAACATCTGAAACATGGAAATCCTCAAAATATCAATTTCGGTTGAAAACTTTGAGTAACAAAATGTAAAAATAAAAACTCAGAAACATAAAAGTAGTTTAACATTTTTTCAGCAGAAAAATTAGAAATATTCATAAAACACAATAAATGTAGTTGATTTCATGTTTTATTCTAGATCTATTCAAAAGTTAATAACAGAATTGATAGTACTGACGAAATTTGGCCTTTCAATTGTTTAAAATTTTTATCAACTAAGCGAGATGATCTCTATATTTCTACAAGGGTTATACGTTTTAGATAATAATAAGTCATATCTAAGTAGCATTTCATTGATAGTGTAATAATGAAAATATCCTCACGAATTAATATAGAAGTATTTAATAATACTGCACTGTACATACATATAAACGCAGTTTCCTAAACAGCTTAAAAGTATTACTGTAAAACTTATTTAAAAAATTTGGAAAGTTTCATTAAAACAGACGGACAATATGGATGTATAAATAAAATTGATAAATAGATATTTTTCAAAAAAAATTTAAATAAAAAAATTATGATTGATGCATTTATAAAAAAACTTTCGAATAATATTTTTAAAAAAATCAAATTAAAATTTTAAAAATTCTTGTATTCGTGAAAAGCATATAACCATTTACTAAATCGATAGCTTTAAGGCTAATCGCCTTCTCAGGGGATCGTTTTGATTTTTTTTTTCGTAACAGATGTGATATATCGCAATTTATAAATGTATTGCTGTCTTTGAAATATTGTCATTTTAAAAATATGATATTTTAAACATACATAATATATATTCTATATTCTCTCATTTAAACTGGAATACGGCATCAAATTAGGCTACATTTTTGTGTAGTGATAGTGTAAATTGGTAAAAATTTAATCTTTTTTTAAGATTTCATATTTCAATTTTTTAAAAATATCTTGAGTTTGAAGTTCCAAAAAAATTATAATTTTTACTTTATTTAATTATTGGTAGTTCGCAGTGCATATTTAATTAAAGCAAGCATCTTTACATTTCAATTTTTTTTTTCAAATGAAACATTTTTTTTGTTGTTGTTTAAATATTGATAAAAGAATTTAGTTTTGAAACCTATACTTAGTCAGATTTAATTTTATTTGACGGTAAATAAAATTATTTACAAATACTTTTTTTTTTATTTAAATAACATTAAAATATTTATAAGATAAAGCCTGATAAATAATTAAATCAATGAAATAATCTTTATTTAGCTTCAATAACATTTAGCAGATTAAATTAAATTGAATTAGCAGATTTGCGCTTTCTTACGTCAGCACTGTTTTACTTGTACAGAAACATTTTGAAAAATCATTATTAATTCAATTGACTGATTTCTTTTTCACATATAAATTTTATTACATTTACTTTTAGGAAGGAAAGCATTGCAACACATTTTGTGGATATTTGATTCCATTTTTAGTCTTGATTTTAGAAAATTTAGTATAAATTTAGAAACTACATTGTATATAAATAGTTGTATTTATTGAAATGTAATTACTTAGATTAAAATGGCGAAATATGTTTATGTTCCTAATGTTAATCTACCAAAGGTAATTTGGGGCCGCGGAGGCCTGGTGGTAAGGTCTCGGCTTCGGAGCCGGAGGGTTTCAGGTTCGAGACTCGATTCCACCGAAGAATCGTCGTGTAAGTGGGTCTGTTGCACGTTAAATCCGTCCTGACCAAACGTCCTCCCGTTTGTGTGACGTGGAGAGGGGGGGTGCCAGCTAAGGTGTCGTCCTCGTCATCTGACCGCGGTTCAAAATTACGAGGTCCGTCCCAAAATAGCCCAAGTGTTCCTTCAAACGGGACGTTAATATAACTAAGCCAAGCCAAAGGTAATTTGATGATTTTGTAATGAATAAAATGTTGAAAAAATATTGACACTCATAACAATAATAATATGCAGAAATCGCACATAAGAGTAATTAGTAATTCACCATGTCCATGCAGACGTTCGAAATTTGATTTATAGCTCCCTTGAAAAACACCAGAATTGTTGATATTCAAAGTAAAACTGTAATCTGAGTTAAAGCATTGCAATAGAAAATTTCTGAATACCAAACAACTGAATTCAAGTCGTACACAAACCTTCTGGTCTATATTACCAGTCTGCATAGCAGATAATACTTATCTGCATCCTTATAAAGCAGATATTTTTTTTTAAAAGCAGTCTTTCAGAAAATATATCGTCCGCCATAGGTACAACTGAACAAAAATAAAAATTAAAAATGTAATCTTATATACTAGAGAAAGTCAAAGAGTAAGTCATATCACTGACTCACCGACCTGCCTGAAGGCACAATGCGGGAACTGTGGTTGAGTCCTAAGGGCTATCACCGGAAACGGTACAACCTCTCCCTAAGTAAGTGCGTCCTATCGTCGATGAGAGGAGCCAGATCCCCCCACCTTTGTGTGTACGCTCCAGGGTGGTGAGATCCAACCATCATGCCAGAAGCATGTCATCTTCATTTCGAGGTGCCTCCTCCGAGGGAGGGGAAGTCAAAGAATAAAGGGACTTTTGTAATTTCTCCTTCCAGGGTTAGTAAACATGCTTGTATTCAGCCCTGAATTAGTATAGTTGGCAACACTTTTATGCAATGTGTCACTCTTATTCCCACATTAGTCGTTCGAATGTAACAGATTGCTAAATATGGCTGCTCCATTGTCTATCTGCACCAAGGAGGAAATGAGTGCAGTGATTCGCTTTTTGTTTGTGGAAAAGTGTAAAATCAGCGGAAATTATTCGTATGCAACTGCTGTATGGTGACAGCGCTTTATTAAGAATCAAGATTTACGAATGGATAGAGGACTTCAAAGAGGGAAAAACTTATTTATATGCGACGAAAGATTGGGCAAGTAATCGAAATCAACCACTGAGGAAAATTTAAAAATCGTTGAAGGTATGGTGAAGGAAAACAGGCACTATCGCCGCCCGAAACTATAAAGGTGTTGAGATTCGAAATGTTGGAACACTCTTTACACAGTTCTGACCTGGCTCCAAACTGATTTCATGTTTGTACCTCTGAAGAAAGCACTAGAGGGAAGAAGTTTTCCGATCGATGAAGAAGCCATTGATGCGGTGCAAAATTGGTTATAGATACAACAGAAAAGCTTTTCTTCCACGGAATAAAAAAAACTTGTGAAACGTTGGGAAAATTGCGTTGAATTCCGGGTTGGTAATGTAGAAAAATAATATATGTTTCAGTTTTCTATCATTAAAATAAATGAACTTTTCTCAAATGTACCATTACTTTTTGTCTGTTCATCGTATATTTTTAAAACTGCTGAAGTGCTGAACATAGTATATTGATGATATAAGTATATTTCTCTTATAAGGATATCATTTCAAAATAGAAGGACACATTAAAATATAATCGTCAAAATATTCGAACTCTATATTTAGATAAATTTCTACGTTTTAGACCATCACGAGTCCAGAAAACGCATTTTTAGTAAAATGTTTAGCTATTTTCAGTCTGTCTTTAAAGACCATAACTCAAAAAAGCTTTGAATCAGACCTTTGAAATTCGGTAAATAGAATTACGACTGAATTTGAAATTCCTATCTAATTAAATCTGTCTGTCAAGCTACTCGAATACAAATGAACTCAGTAAACATAAAACCTAAAATTTCATGTAAATACAATTTTCTACATGGCTTGAAAATAAAAAATTGAGAAATGCATGCACAATAACTCATTACGCAATGAATTAAAACAATAGAATTTGAAATGTTTCTTTGTAACTATATTTGTAGTTTTATATCAATTTTTGGTGCTAATCGGCTAACAAAGAGAGCATCCAAAATACATAATCCCGCGATAAAACCAGCAAAAATGCTAGATACAAGCCAAAATTTTACGTTTTTTAACCTATTTTTCGTAAGTAAAGCTCACCAATTTTATGCAAGATAGCGTCCTTGCCCAGGTCCCACAAGTTTATTTGGAGGAAGAGGGATAAGACGTTTATTAGAGAGTATACGAGAAAGTTTCGGGGAGACACCACTTTCAATGACTTGATATGTGATAGTATGCCGATTTACTCAGCCATACGTTGAGGAACTTAGATGCTGCAATCTTTCATCAAATTCTCAACTTATTATATTACTAACCAATGGAGTACCGGTTTGCATTTTATTGAATTTACTGGTTTGAGTTTCATTGAAAAACTAAATTCCATTCAGGTAAAATTACAACAAAATATTTACAAAGCATTCCACGGGAATGAACCTGACAAATTTGATACAAGTATGTAATAAAAAGAAGCTTTTCAGTTTTCGAATGGAGTAGAAATTAATATTGCATTAATACATTAGATTTGTATATTAGAATTTTCGGTAATTATTACTGCAAAACACAAAAATATCACTTAGTTTCTTAATTAATTGAAACAAAAACTCTAAGAAGAGAACATTAGTACCTTCCAAAATATATATGTACCGAATTGGTAAGTCATATCACCGACTCTCTGCCCCGCCCAAAGGCACACGGATAAAGAAATTGAATGAACGGAATGCCGCAACAGGAACACTGGCGGGAACTGTGGTTGAATCCTAAGGGCCTTCACCGGCCACGGTGCATCTCTTCCTGAAGGAAGTACGTCCCATCATCGATGGGAGGAGTCAGATCCCCACTTTTGTGTGGCGAGATACAACCACCATACAGGAAGCATCTCATCCTCGTTTCGAGGTGCCCCTCCTCCGGGTTTGTGCCAAATTGGAAAAGTAGTTAAAAATACCTATGATTTAACGCACAAACATTAATGCATTCCAACATTATCTTTTAAAATTTGCAAAGATCATTACAATAACTCAAAATAAGACTAAGTTATTGTTTCGGAAGTTTATATTTTTTAATTGAATACGAGTAAAGTAATTTGCAAACAAAGACTGGTAATATTTTTAATAAAATTTTCAATTGATGAGTCTTATTTTAAATATTTTTGATTAAATTCAGCATTTTTTAATAATTTACTCAAAAACATTCTGTGTGTTACATATAAAATTTTCTTTTAAAACTTAAAAAAATTGAAATTAATTGAATTTCTTTACGTGGAATCCAATTATTAGAGAAAATAACTTGCAATCCAAAAGAAAAAGAAAAGAAAAGAAAAAAGAAAAAGTAAATAAAAAATAATGAACGAAAACAAGGAATAACATTGTTTATAAGGCATGGGGCATTTTGAAACAATGACGCATTGAATTTCTACGATCAATAAGCAAACATAAGAAGTTGCTTTGAAAGTAATAATGTCCAATTTTGCAAGAAAAACAATATGTTTACAGAAGGAAAACAGAATTAGAGGAATACGAATGCAATTATAAAACAGATTCAAATAAAAGATATAAAAGAAGAAAGCAGGTGATTCTAGTTTTCTGGAGGAAACTAAAATTCTAAGAATATTTATAATATTTTGCATACTTGATTTAGGAAAGTTTCAGAAAAACATTTTGGGAGTCTTCTAAGAAATGCCCACGCAAATGTATGCAGATACAAATATTGATTTTATATTTTAAAATTAAATATCTGTTTATTCTAATTCTATTAAAAACAAAATAACTGTTTATTCTAATAGTATGTTTAGAAGGAATTTAAATATTATGAATTATGTATGCGTATTAACATTCTTTAAAGCAGAAAACGATTATTTTTTTTAGAATTAAAACCAATGGGAATTAATAATTTCTATTAATTTTAAATAAAATTTATTGGTAGAAAACAAAATGCAATTCTGTCATGTTTTTAGATTAAATAAAACATTTTGGATAATTTTCAAAAATTGTATAAGCTTATTGATGCGGATGAGTCAATCCATCTGCAAATTTTATTTGTTTAGTATAAAAGACAATTTAAATCATACTTTCTTAATTCTAATATTGTATGACTCATTTCATCATGTCCAGAGTCACGTATAAATCTTTAACATACTAATAATAAGTTATAATTTCAATTTAACATTACTATATCTTTAAACATATTGCAGCTCATAATATTTAAAGCATAGAAATTAATTACCTTCATCAGAATTTGGTTTTCTTTCTCCTCATTCAGCCACTAGCAAAAGGAACCGGAACTCTAAAATATATAAATAACTGAATCGTCAAATATTGCATGATATAGATAACTGAATCGTCAAATATTACATGATACTTTGGTCAGTATTCATGGTTTGTGATTTTGATGTGAGAAAGAACTATTCCAATTACATACGAGTATAAATACAACTGAATTAATACCGGAAATCACAACAATGCGATTTGAACAAACAACAAAATAATTGTATTCAAAGAAACATTCTGGCTGGTTGCAAGACAGATATTTACCCCTTCCAGTAAAAATTAATAATAAAAAATTGTGCATGAAATAACCATTTAATTTTTTTACTTTAAAAACTCTTCATTTTATAATTTTTACATAATGTTAGTTAAAATTATATCTTTCATATGAATATAATTGCAATTGTAAGTTCATATCCAACACTTCGTCAAAAACATTTTAATGACTTTAGATTAGCACATAGTTCCCCAACGTCAGAACGTTTACACCAGTCACTCCCGTAAATTTCTTTATTTCAGGCACAATATCTATTTTCTTCCATTCTTCTGATGATGTGTCTACGATTCCAGAATATTCACTAGAATCACTTATGAGTCGCCAGATATGTTTTCGTCTAATTAGTAATATTTCACTATTATGAGTTCCATTATCAGTATGACGTGAATATCTGCTTATTTTTTCTGATTCTTCAGAATTCCTCCAATCACCTTGGCATGCATAATCTGCATTATCCATTACGGTGCTTATTTCACAACATGTTTTTCCTTTTGTAATGATATATATCGACCTGACCGATGGTTTTACTAAATGTTTATAAGAATGAAATCCCACTGACTAACAACAATTTGGCCATGACTTGTACCAAGGAATTCTAATAATAAACAATACATGATGGAGATCTATGATATCAACAAAAATAATAAAATGCTGCCAGATTCAGTAAGCTAGAATTTTAAACCGAATTTATTATCATATTCAACAGTTACGCTAGTCGCATGACGACTGTAACTCGTCATCGTGCTGTATGGCATGATAATTCATTAACGCATAATTTTAATGGAAGGGGTTAATCCAGACAGATTTTAATCCATGGGTGCCTACAGCATTCTTCAGCCGCCATCTTAACATCGCTGGTGAAAATTGAATTCAACTACAATATTGCATAATTGTTAGTGCAAAATTTAAGCATGTTTACAGACTTCTGCCCAATACATAAAAAAATGAGGGGGATAGGGATAGAAGAATAAATTTTACCTTAAAAGTCAAATGCCAAATTTTTGATAAACGAAAACTTATTAAGAGCATATAATCTATGAACATGGACCTTTCGTATTATCCCAAAAAATAAAGAAAAGTTTAATAAGAGTGATGCTTCAAAGGGCGTGATCAGAATTTCTAAACGATTGACATGTACTCAAGACGATGTTGAAAGTTTGCTTCTCACATAGATCTACGCAAATTTAATATGACATTATTAATGGAATCACAATTTTTGACAGGGTCTCATGAAGATGCTAGTGCTAGTGTCATCAATGGGACGAAGAAAGAATATGTAAGGCAAGTCATAGGTGGTTTGAAAAATTTAAGAAAAGATCCTAGTTTTGTGAGGCATATAGAAACAGCAAGCTTAGATAAACATTTATCCGAATGCGTTTAAGATATTATTAAAATTGAGAGTTAACCACCCCAGTAGGTTTTTAATTCTTATGAGACGTATTTTCTGGAATGAAAGATATATTTCAGAAGAGGAGAAGGCATTTTCAGTTCAAGCAAATTAATAATCTCATACACAGTTGTTTTTACGCATAGTTGTTTATTTGTAACAACTTGATCCTAAATTACTACCTAAAATCTGTGCAATCCACCAGCCTGCAAGAGATATAATTCCAGAAAAATAGGCTAAATTTCATGTGGACGTCCAACTAAAATGCTTGAGAAATACTGACATGTTTTACAGATTGGTTCAATAAAGTGTCTAGTCCGTCTGCTAAAAAATAATTTCTGCTTGAAATTAATTTACAGTTGTGTCCCTTGCTTGATATGTACAACCTCCTAGCCAACAAGATGACTTTCTTGAAGAGTCGGAATTTTTTAAGATTCAGTCCTGCTTTCCAATACTACTCCTTTATCGCAGCCCTAGAACGAGCAGTCATCTCGTTGACTGCTCGTTCAACGCATCAACTCGTTGACTCGCATTTTGAAGATTTCTGCGCTAATGCGCTTTCACTTTTTCTTTGAGGTAATTGAGGGAATCAATCTAACTTTCAGAGAGTTTTGAGACTTACAGATCGTTTAATGCCTCAAGATGATTGATAAGATATGAAGGACGATCAAAAGAATGAAGAGGAAGATAGTCATTATTTCTTATGGAAGGAGCTTTAATCAGAAAGCATTTCAACCACGACTCCGAGGTGTTTGAGGAAGTATCTACGGAGCCTGCAATCGACAAGATTGTGTCACTGGCTAAGGTTATAAGATTAGAGGTGGCAAGCAACAACTTCGGCAGATAATGGGTTTCGATAGCTAATGGAAGAACATAGTCCAGAATTGACAACTGAAGAGCATATGGAGCTGCATTCTGCGTCACAGAAAGTAGGCTTGGTGGAACTTTTTTTTTCAGAAAATAAAAAATAAGAAAACAGCAGTTTTTACGGAAACACTATTTACCAATGAAATAAGGGAGATACTGAAAACCTAATAAGTTAGTAGTTATGAACGTTGCAAATTTATTTAATGATAATGCTGGGCTTAAATTTCAACAGATTTTAAAATGTAAGCAAAAATGCATGCCTTAAGACAATTTTCCTTTTTTTAAAAAATTATTTTAATTAATAAATTTTCTAGTATATTTTAACTACATTATTATAAATTTGTCAGAATATTCTTTGAAGAATAGAAAATGTCATCATATTTTAAATAGATTCTTTGGGAAAAAATCACTTCATTTAAAAATGTTATTTCTTTATCCATATAGCTTCGTTACATCAAAATTCGTTATTTATTTGTAATTATCATGCCCCTTATAGATGCCTAATGTCCCTTAGTTTTTCTTTCGTGCGTTTAGCAATATGCAATGTTTTACAAAATATTTAATTCATTTTCCGGCCATTACCTAAAAAGCAAAATGCATTAGGATAGATGTTAATGAAATCTGCATAATGCATAACAATATCGTTCCGTTTCTGGAGAAATTTGCTGCTAAAACTAATAAAAGCATGAAATAAAATTTCGTATATAAACCATCGAAGTCAAATGGATATAAATATCTCCCCTCAAAAAAAATCTCAAAGAAAATTAAAAGACTTCAAGAGAAAGAAAATTGAAAAGACTACAAAAAATGACAGCAAAATACATTTCTATATATGTATTTCGTTTTCTTATTTAGCCATCAATGATGATCAGCTGGTTTGGCTGGAATATTCGCCAGAAATTTCAACAACACACATATTCAAACACCAACAAATTTGCCCCTCTATTTTTCGTATAATTATGGCATGCATTATGTTCTGAACAATACTCATAGAATTGATTTGCTTATTTTCAAAACAACAAATCAACTCCATTAGTCATGGACTTTGTACTGAACATTCAGATAAAATGTATATCAAATGTAATTGATTTGGAAACAATTTTGGTTTCTATTCCGAATTTAGCTACATTAGCCACTTCTGACAACCAATTACTTCAAATGGGTGAATGATAACTATTGTAACGTACGAAAGTTTAACGCAAGAAAATGCTTGAAAATTTTATTTTTTTTATATATTCAGTATTATTACTTCATTTATAGTAAAGCTAAGAAAAATTATTTTTCCAAATAAATTTTCATTAAGAATTTTTTTAATTCACCTGATATTTTATGATATATTTCTTTTTTTTTTGGTGTTGCATTTAAAGTAATTTGATTTTTACCCATTAGTTGATTGGTAGTGTACTATGATGCTATTCCACTGATAGGAACCACTACAGATAAGATAATGACATGGATTAACCATGACACATTAATAGGATACTGAAACTCGCATTACCATCAAGTAATTATAGGGTATTGTGGTTTCCAATGAATTAACATAGGGCATGTAAGATTAATACACGAATAGATATGGAACCATGAAAGTGTATTTAATCTTTCCAACTATGAATAATACTGAACTTAGCATTTAAATGCACAAAAATTGAAAAGAATAGCGAAACAATAAAATATTTTTAATTGTCTTGAAGAAATTCAATTGTTTTATCTCATGTTCATTCACGATATTAGGATTTAATCAATTCGATATCGATTTGAAAAGCATATTCAAAGCATCAGTGTTTTGACTACCACTGCAGTGTCACCATTTGGTTTATATTTGTACTAAATATATATTAAAAAATATTGCAAAGAACAATTTGTAAAAAAAATTTTGTATTATTTTAAAATTTAAATTTTTTTAATTGCATAAAAAAAATTACTCTTATAGTCCAATTAAATAAGATTTAGAGAATTGTAATTTCTCGAGGAGAGCCTATTTTATAAAACTGAATTAAGGTTTAAATTATTTAATTTAAAAATAAATTATATAAAATAAAATAAAATCCATATGTTAATTCCTAAAAATTCTCGATTTTTTTTTTCAAATTTCCATTCAAAATTATTTAGTTTTAGAATTAAAATTTTCTCTGAACTGAAGTTAGGCATTCTTAAAATAAGACTTCTAAATTTTAAAGAAGTTAAGTGGGAAATCAACCAAAAACTTAATATATATTTCCGATTTAAAAATTCGTTCAAAATGACTGAAAATAAATTTCCAGAATTATGAAGATTTCCAGAATTATTAAGATATATGAAGTACCTCTTCATATATCTTATATGGTTACATATCCATATGTTAAAATCTATTCTGAAAATATAATAATAACATCCAAATGAACATTACATTAAGATAATTAATTTTTTATCTCAAATCTAGGATTTTAACCAAACTATTTTAAGGCGCTATATCCAGAAAATTATCCTCTTAAATTTACTTCTAGAAATTTTGAAATGAACATATGCGGTTAACAAATTTATTATGCATTTATCTTCAAAAATTTTACGTGCAATTATTTTCGTATATAAATTTGCTTTTTCTTTCATAAATTTTTCCTGATAAAATTAAACCGATATTGAAAGGTTTTAATGAAGAAATTAACTATTTAAATGTGGTTACAATTGAAAAGGGCTTGTACTTCATAAATATATTTTGAAGTTTAAGCATACATATTGCACTTAGTGGTTTAATAATTTTATAATATTTTATTTCCTTTCAATTGAGGATGGAATCTATTTATATGAAATATGAAAAGAAAATGATAAATACTTGACATAGAAAATTTCGCTAAAATTACCCAATTATTTGAGTCTTAAAAAGTTTAAAATACATTATTAAAGAAAAAAATTCAGAAATCCACTCAAATTAAGTGAATATCATTATTAACAATTTATAATATGCTTGGATAGTGAATACAAGAAATCTGTTTAAAACATTTAACTTGCAGACATCATTTAATTTTTTTTTATTTCATAAACAATTGTTTGATTCTGAAAAGTTTCACAGAATCTTAGTGATCTGCTAAAATAAAGATATTACTATTTACTCCATTATTGTCTGGTAATGTCTTCACTTTATTTGAAATTTTATCAATAAGTAATTATTTATTAATAAATAGTTATTTGTATCCGTTTATGCAATAGCATTTTTAGCAATTGAATTAAAACTTTTAGCTCTTAAAGCTAAGCGTACCATGATTGTTTTTTAAAAAAATGTAAATAAAACTGAAATATATCGGATAATTTAAATATGAATATAGAGATATTACGATATCAAATTCTTCATGGTTATATGATTTATATTGAATAATTTTTCTGAAGTATAACAATTTGCTATATAAACTACAATGGAAAATCAATCCAATAAAAGCAAAATGTAAAGAAAATTTAGTATAAAAGAATTTGCTGCTTTGCAAATTTTATGTAATTCGATTGGAATTTTCTAAAAAAAACTCAATTATTTTTTTCTTCGGAAAAGTTTTGTAAACAATTAAAACTGAAGCTTCTTATTAAACACCCGTGAAAAAAATTTACAGAATGGTACATTTTCACTAAATATAATTTTTCTTAAAATATTTTAGCTAGTTTATGTCGCAGGAAAAACTAAAAACTTTGTTCATTTCTTAATTTCTAGTAAATATGTGCTCTGCAGTTTTATTTATTTGTCTTTTTTTATTATTTTTCTTTCATTATTTCCCTGTTCTATAATTAAAAGCCTCTAAAATAAAGCTGTTTCTATTTCAAACTTAGAAGTTTTGAGAGAAGTCTGAAAATAATCTGCAGAATGGAACTCGATGTTTGTCTTGAATAAACTTAAATAAATATGTGCCTTTGACGTTGTTTCTTCCTAATAAATTTTTTTTCAGCGATATATTTCAAAAATACTTTATAATACAATCATATATATATGTAGAAAATTATATTTTTTGTCGTTTTTGTCTAGTAAATCGAAAGTCATTTTATCACGGAAATATCTTACAAAGTAAAAATAGACAAACATGTATCTTCTCAGAAAGAACTAAAGTGAAACATCATTCATTATTAATGAAACTTCATACTATCACAAATGTCAAATTTTGTTCATCGATTATTTCATCGGACCAGTTGAAGAGATTTTAAATGACAAGAAAAATTAATATTAATCTAAGCGATACTGTGAGTAAATATTATTTTGTAAACGATTGTAGTAAAAATATGAATGAAATATACGGCATATTAATAGACGTTGAGGGCCTATTCAAGCAGAACTTAAAAGAGATAGGCCCCAGTTACAAGAGTGATCCATTTAGGAAATACTTTGACTTTTGACTTTTCTAAACTATAAAAAACCCTTCTATGGATTTCTAAAATTTGCGTTTAATATTAAAGTTGTTCATTCAAATAGGACCAATATATCATAGTCCTTAGATGAATGCAAGTATAACTTAGAAATGGTCAAAACTAGAATGGCCATTTAAATAGGATTAATAAAATATATCAGTAAGGTGAAAGCATAAAATTCTTAGAAAATAGTTATTTAAATAAGATTAATATAACACAGTACTTAGGTGAAAGCAAGCAAAGAAAACATGAGAAAATATTTTCAGAAATTAATTTTTAAAAAAGAATAATATCAGTATTATGAATTCTATTCAAATGAAATGGTTATTACTTTATCCTTAAAACGATGAGAATACTACAACTAGTAAAATGATTAAGAATTTTGATAAGATCATTTAATACAAATGCTTATAATAATTTTGCTTAAAAAATTATTATAATAATCTGGCAGATTCCATATTTATGGCACAACAAATCTACCCAACAATAATTGCGAACTAATTTTGAATTATACATTTTTTTTCAATGGACTACATTCACAATTCATTTAGCAATTTCTTAGAATTATAAGTAAACGTAGTTGATAATTAATTTATAGAAATATTGCAAAACTCATTTGTTTACGTCTAATTCAATTTATGTCCATTATATTTCAAATAAAATGTATTCTGAAAGATTATTGTTTCACTTTAGGCTTGGGGTCACCTTTCTATAGTGAATTCTGTATTACACCATCCCTTTTAAAGGGACCAATAGAAACAAAGAAACTGAAGATTTTGGAGATCAAAGGGAATTACGGGAAGTTCCGGAAAGCTGCTTAAGAAGATTAGTGTTAACTACTAATGGGCCTTATTGTCAATCGGATCTCAATCTTTTTACAGAATTAAAACAGCCCACCAAAGCTCCCTTTAATCTAAAATAGCATATGTTAATACAGACGTATTTGGAGAATTTTATCAATTAAACTAGGTTATTAAAAGTGGTATTTTTTTAACTTTATATCTCGCATAATACCTGTTTTCTCAATTTGAACCTTTAACCTTTTGTGTCTTGATTAATCAAAGGTTGTTCAAGAAATAAAAAAAGAAAGAAAAGGTGAACTACATGTACAGAAAAGACATTTTTTTTAAAGAGAGGCAAAATTGGGTTTCAAATAAAAAAAAATTTCTTAAAATTTAAAGTAAAGATTTTTCGGAAGGAATATTAAATTCTCTAAAATAGTGATTGTCTCTTGTCCATCTGTCAGTTATGGTGGAGGATCTGTCATGATATAGGCAGCTGTATTGTGGTTTTTCTGCTGGCACAATAGTGAATCCTCAAAAAAAAGGTCACTGGGTTGATGTTTAAGAGAAGATCAAAGAGAAGTTTAAGTTGGCCATTCCATCTTCTGATGCAAACTTCATTTCCTGCATAAGATGGACTTCTCTAGGATGTTAATGTTCCTTTTCGTGCTGCTTGATTTGGCCCATTGTGATTTTATAAATACGGGGATGAAGTGAAAATTCTACTTTGGCTCACAGAGACTTACGACCTCAAATATAATCGAACTATTATGGTATACTTTATGACGTTCAATCCGGAATCGATATCCTCCACCGTCATCTCTCGGAGAACATTTGCAATATTTCCTTGAAGAATGATACAATATACCTCTAAACACTGTTCAGAACTTGTATGATTCAATTCCCAGGTGAGCTGTGTTACTTGACAAATGTGGTTTTGCGCCTAATTTAATAAAGACTTTTGAATTCATATGTGGTGTTTCTAATATTTTGATAACCATCTGCATTTACATATTGATATTTCAATAATGCGTTATATGACACTTCTAAGTTGGTCATAATGCAACTTAAAATTCCTTCATAATCATCTGGCTTCGCTCTCCCTCTGGGTTATGGTTCCTCTTTTCACTTTCCTTTCTCACTAATATACATGCTCCATAGATAATTTGACTTACAAAGCGAACTTACAAGCGAAGGATCTGCAATGATAATAATTGCAGCAATATTTTCATTGAAACTTTCTAAAATATTTTTATGGCATTTTAATGTTAAATTATTCACGCTTTCTTAAAAATATATTAAACCTATTTAAAAAGAAATCGTCTTGATCAGATTAGAAGCTTTTAATAAAATATGAGAATAAAAAAGTAATGAAAATCATGCATTTCAAAAACTGCTGACATATTTTCCATAACATTCATTGTTACAGTTCAATATTTCAAAATTTCTTAAAAACAAGTAATAAATATTAAATACCTTCTATTTGCTAAAAAATGTATTATAATGTGCCATTCATAAAAAAATGGCGATCAGATATTTATAATTCATATTTCAATTACTGTATATATTTATCAATCCAAAAACTTCCGATGAGATTTTATAAATCCTAGATGGATACCTTAAATTCAACGATCAGTGTTTGACAGTAAAATATTCTTACCATCCGAACTGAATCATAGATTAGGCTTAACTTAAGCTGTCGTGGCAAGGGAATTGAAAAGTAGTTTGGAAACTTTCGCTTATCACCTAAACAGGGATATAAAAAATGTTGAGCGTTGTTTGATGCATCGGTAGATCGATAGCCTTGTAGAGTGAAATAAATAATTCATTGACGTTGTCACTCATCTGAAGCATATGTTCGGTAATGTTTACACACACATAATGTATGTTACTTTAAATAAAACTGAGTATTTTTCAGTAAGGGAAAATATTTAAAAATTTATGGATTTAAAGTTCTTTACGTTTTAGGAAAATTTGAAAAGATGCAATTACATTTTTTAAAAGGGCTTTACATATTTATATTTTTTATTGTATAAAAATAAAGAGATAATAAAAAAGTAACCGAAAAAAATATGAATATTTTACATTAGCAAATATCGTATTTCAGTTCTATTCTATATTATTGTTAACAAATCTGTAATATTGTTTACCTATGCAGTAAATCTTAAATTAAAGAAAAGAGTTTTGCATATATTACTGAATGTGAATGAATGATAGATCAGTGACTTGTGGCCTTAGTGAGGGAGGATTCGGAGATTTTGGTAGCAAATATGAAGGTTCTAGAAACTATATGGGGATATCTTTATTAGGATAAGAGATCCAGCTATTCTTCTAAGAATATTCGATACACTGTCCTGGAGACTATTTAAGAGCAGATTCTCAATAAGTTCAATAAATTCGATGATTCAAATGATGATCATAATGCGAGTTCTCTAGTTTTTATTTTTCTTTGAGTGCTTTTGTGTTATGCTCTATTTAATTAGATATTCGCTGTCTCTTTTTTATGCATTATTTACATCTGCAAATGCTTCCTTTTTTAACATTTCTGTAGTATTTTCAACCTGTGTTTATAATTTTCTTGTGAAATAAAGCTTTAGAACTTTATCAAGCTTGTTGGACTTGTCCTTATACACTTACCGGATTTGAATATTAGATAATACATAATAAAACAAAAAGTTTTTAAAATGTTTTTTTCCCTCTTCTTTCTTAGCAAGTTAAGTGCCTTCGATGCGTGTACATGTCAAACCAAATTTTCATTTTGTCACCTTCGCTGTGTAATTTCTTTATCTAATAAACATGAAATCTTATAAGGTTTATTACGATTTATTGCAAAATTTACTGCAAACATTTGTACTGCGTTCGACATATATATTCGTCAACACTTGATTTAAGAAAAAAGTGAAATTGAGGGACTAAAAATTCCGCAGTTAACTGGTTAAAAAGCAACCGAAAAAAAAGAGTTAGTATCTATAAAAATTCCAGGGATATCCTTCATTAAAAAAAACGAAGAAAACAAACGTTTATTCGGAACATTAAATGTTTAAGATAAGATTATTCTAAATGATATTTGAGCCATACAAGAAAAGTAATGAAGGTTATGGAATTGAAATATCGTATTATGTATATTCGGTTGATAAAGGGGATTAAGTTATTACTTAGTTATAGTATACTATACTATAATATACATAGATATACTATTCAGATCTTCAGTGCTCATTATAGCTCATGAATACCTTAGAAAAATTTGTAAACTTAGATCGAATTCGATTTATATAAACTAATTTTCTAAAGAATTTTTCCCCTTTCTGAGTGATTAAACAAAGAATAAATTCTATCCAAGTCATTTGGTTTTAATTTTAAATGCACCAAATCAAGGTTATTGTTTTTGATCAATATTAATGAGTTAAAGCATGATGCAACAAACCTTAACGTCAGTTTTAAATTTGAGCCATTAATTGTTGAAACTTTATTTTTGATAATCAAAAATGAGCTATTTTCTCCATTAATGTATTTTTTTTCTTTTCAATTAACGTCAGAAACGTTTTTTCACAATATATAAAGAGAGACACGAATTATACTTCATTTAAAATCTTCGTTTCTCTCTGAAAAACTATTCTTAATATTTTTTATGGTGATGTTTTGTTTGATTTCTGAATCTGTTAATTCTTGCAGTCAGTAAAAAAATTTATCTCATAACAGTTTTTAAATTCAGTCATAAATACTCATTTTAATTATACTATTGAAGAGGCAAAAGATTACGTATCAAAAATTATCCAATAGCTGAGCAAATTGTCCTTATTACCATCATTTCAAATATAAATACCGATCACCATCCATGATAAGAACAAATATTATGACCCGCACATAATTTTTAATCTTATCATGATCGTGTTATGGTACACAACATGCAAAATTCGAACCGTCACATAAAGAATATTCATGCGCTTAATAAATCTCCTAACTTTAATCTATGCTCCTATTTACTATGCAAAAGCTCAATACTGGCAGCAGCTACTAATACATGCTTGTCATTGTGTTAGAAAGAATATATACCTATTTACAGAATAAAAGTAATTAGTAATGCTTGTCATTTCTTTAAAAATAATTTTGAAGGCACGCCAACTTGAATAAATATTTATGATAGACATCAAAATGAAATTCATAACTAAATAATCAAAATAATGGTAAGAATATTTTTTTATTTTTAGATTATGACCAAAAAGCCATAAAAACGATATTTTATAATATATTTAAGAAAATATTACTATTGTACTACAAGGGAAATGCTAGCTTATTTTATTGCCTTTTATTTCATTAAATTGAATGTTTAAATATATATATTTATACATACGAAATATTCTAATTACTCGTGTAACTAATTAAAAACTTATTTCAAAATTCAAATGCTAATTTCCGACATCAAATTAATTTATATGCATTTCTTGATTATAAAAGGTGTTATAAAATTAACGCAAAATTTGAGTTTGTTACCATTTGTGAAATAAAGTGTTGGTAACCCTATTTTAAAACCATCTGAAAGTTGATAGCTACGAGTTAGTAAAAATGGAGCTAACGTGAACACCTGTATACGCAACAACGTGTTAACGCAAGATGTGAATTAAATAAAGAAACATAGTTAAATAAAAAACATAGTTTTTCTCTAAATAGTTGTATTTTTATTGAATCATAAAGTACATAGGATAGGATTGTATATATAATAGCATATTGGTCAAATGGCCTTCACGGCTTCGCTGGCACATACGCACTCTTTTGTCGAAATTTTCCATGGCCATTTTGTATAAATGTGGCTGAATTTCGTTGATGTAATAATGAATTTCCTCCTTCAAAGCACGCATACCTTCAATACACGCATAATTGTGGGCTTGTTGGCATAGACCTTTGACTTCATATAACCTCATAAAAAGAAACTCAGTGGTGCTAAATAACACGATCTAAGAGGCCAATTCTCAAATTTTCGAACTGTAACCACTAGACTTTCATTATTTTTGAAATATTGTTCAACAATGAAAATATATTGGTCTATCATGTTAAACTCCATTTTTTTCTAAATCTGAAATAGCTGTCAAATAGGTTTTTTAGTATATTACCAATTCTTTACTGCAAGAATGGTGGGAAATTCTAATTTTGGTTAAATTTAGAACATCCTTTAAAAAGCAAAAAAAAAAAATGATTGCATATTTTTCTTATTAAGTTATCCTCACGAAGTTAATCAATGTTACATTGTTATTGGTCGAGTATCAAAATTAGAACGATATATTAATTACTAAATTCTATGTAGCGTATAATGTTTAGTTTATATTTAAATTTCTATAAAACGTGTTTATTTTAGCTTATATTTGAATTTCTATAAAGTGTCGTTATTTCGGCTTATATTTGAATTTCTATAAAGCGTCTTTATTTCAGCTTTAGTAAATTTTAGTCATTTACGAAATAAAATCACAAAAACGGATATTAAGATTTATAATACATTGCTTTTAGCTGATTTTTTTTCTTGAACTGAGCTGCAAGAGTTAATTCATTGTTTAAAAGTCCTATTTAATTTCCTTCATCAAATATATCCTTGATTGTATTTAATTTATTTCCCATTGTGAATTGAAACAAGAATTATAGTTAAAAAACTATGCAATCGAAAAAACATCCTGACTTCCGCAAACTACTGAGATAAATCTGTGGAAGAGTAATTTACACTGGTGTGCAATAATCTTTTGTCATGCCCAAAGGACTTTTAATGAGCAAATTATTGCCAAGAAAGGTTTCAGATTCTTTCAGACAAATAATGAGATACCTCGAATCGTGGTGAAGTGAAAAAAATTAAGAAGAGAACGTTTTGAGAATGCTCCGTAATTGTCTTTTTTTTTCCATGTAGCTTAGCTTTTAAGTGAATTTTTAGAAGCAAATAATTGCAGTAAATTTCTGTTTTCTTGGAAAACTAAATATTTTGTCATTTATAAAATAGAGATAAGAAAGAAGAACTGTTTATTTTCCAAGTTTCTTAAATTTATTTGGAACACCAATGCTCAAAGATGGTAAATATGTTTTCTTAATTTTTGAATCCTTATTTCGTGTATAAACTTTTCATTAAATTAACCATTATTTATAATTTCAGTTTGATATTTAATATTACACGTGATTAAAAAGTTATTCATTATAAAAATAAATGTTGATAGTTTCGAAAGAGTGAATTCATCAACAATCATAATTGTGTAAATGGATTATTCAAAAACTACTACTTTCAATAATATAACTTGTAATAAAGACAAAGTATCGCATTCAGTTGCTTTCTTACATTCCACTATTAATATTCGCAATACGAATTAGATGAGTCCTTTTAAAGTATGAACTTTCTTATTCTTCCATTACATGAGTACTCTATTATAAAGATGATGCTGATTCTTGCTTTCAATATACTTCGACAGATCATACGAATATTAACTTATCAGAGATGCAACGACATCTCTATTTATGATTTGACATGACACTAAATCCTCAAAGGGGATAAACAACAATGAGATTTTAGGATTTTATAAGAAAATACACACAATACACAGCCAAAAGAAATAATTTATTGAAAATAATGGAATGAAATGAAATTATAATAGGTGAACAATAAAAATTTTATTCTATTTCGGTTTAATTTAATTATACATATTAACATCACATATTAAAGTAAGTCTATTTCAGGACAGATACCGTAATTTTGAACAATGTTCAGATGATGATAGTAACTCCTATCTTCAAGCTTCTGTACAATACTTGTGAGAGGGACTAAGAAATCTAGCGTGCTTTGAGCCCACCTACATGGCTGCTCTTCAAAAGAATCTTGTTTAGAACCTAAAACTCCAGTACCGAAGTCAATAACTTATTACCAGGCCTCTGCCACGCCAACATTATTCTATAAATGTTTGTAAAAATATTAGCATCATGATTTGTTCTACAAATATTTTTTTTCAACAAAATTATCCCTAAATGCTTCTAATTCCTTTCTGATAACCAGTTGCTTTTATGTTTTGAGGGCCATTTAAATGTATAACAAAAAATCTATGAGATAATTTCATCTAACACGACTTTCTTATTCAGTTACAATTTTGATATCACAGGGCTTAAAAAGGCTTATCATAAAAGTGAAAGAAAATTAAATAGTTATAAATAGCATCCACTAGAATTTTTAAAAATTGACTATCTACATACATCTTAAATTCCCTCTCTTATATCATAAGCTAAACACTATTATGAGAAGTGTTTTTGGATATAATTTTCATAACTTTAAATTTTTTTCCTTCAGTGAAGTTCAATATAATAATATGAAGAGTTAAAAAACTTGTTCGCCATTAAAAGTAGAACAATGAATCACTTATGCTCCATTAAGCTCATTTAGTCTTTCTGTTGGAGTGCAGTACATTTTTTGAAAAGGCTTCCCGATAATTTTTTAGTATTGAATCACTGTGCAGTATGCCACATGATTCATCTCCGATATCTTTGAAAAGTTTCTTTTGATGTCCATGATGGGACAAGATTGGTTTTTTTTCAAACATCATACTTAATCAGAATGATTTCGAATTTGATAGAACTAGGCTAAGCTGTACCACTGTTTTGTCACATGCCTCACTACAAAGACATGCAGAAGTGTTCAGTTGGTTGTTCAATGATATTTTTCTCGCAAAGGATTTCACTTTACCGTCGTCTTTAATGTGCTTTAGTAATCATAGTTCCTGCATTGGAAGCAAAAATCCATTGTTATTTCTGAATAACCGGTGGTGATCCAATCTTTCTTGTTAAATGTCGTTAAACTCTGTTGTTGTTGTTTCTTATGGCTCTTGCCATGAACAAGCCCGCTGTTACGAAGACAGCGATTTTTAGCCGATGGGGGGGGAGCGTCTCTTGCTTTTTTAGTAGGGCCAACTATGGCCACGAGTAAGATTTAGCTACTCACGCATTACTCATTAGCTTGCACAACCCCTTTCTACAGGAGAGCACAGTCGCACATCTCACAGATAGAACAACGGAAGTGCAACCATGCTCAAACCGGAACTCGAACCCAGGACGTCCAGATCACGGGGAAGACACGCTACTCCTATGCCAGTACGCCGGCACGGTGAAATCTGAAATATCAAATCAAGTGAGTGAACGTGGATGATGGCATGCTCCAAATATACCCTCAAGAGTAACAGCAAAACGGTCAGATTTCAACCGACCACAGGTCTGAATATATACGATTTCCATTAAGTCACAGGATATGATAAAAATGAAATGGTAAGACATTACAATCTTTTTAGAATAATCACTCTTCTACTAAATATTGACTCACGAATGAAAAAGAATTGGAACAATTTTTTGTACAATAATTATCTTTCCGATCTCTATCACAGAAACCAAAATTAATACTTTTCTTTTCATCCGAACTTTTGCAAATGGTTTAGGCTGGAAATTATCGCTCATTTCAGAGCATTGAGATTTGAGAGAGCTTTATTTCTCTTTGGCGTTGTGAATAGAATGCCATAAGTCTATCAATTCCAATTCCCGTAACTCTTAAACAACCTTCCTAATTATGGCACTTATAGTGTGGCGTCCTTAGCGCAATCTGGATACAGTCTTTCTAGAAACTACAGATTATGGAAATACATTTTACTGTTATTACTTTCTTTCTAGATCTAGCATCTAAATGATATATCTCAAACTCATTTTATAGGTAATCAGTCTCAAAACGTGTCTACTGAATCGCAAGACTGGTCTTTTTTCGTCTCAAAACTTAAATGCTGAAACTCAAGCTTTCACAGATGAAAATATCAAATAAGAAAACTAAACAATTTCTCATTTTCCAAGCAAATGCCATTTTGTTAGTTTTAAAGGCATATAATGTAACGAAAATGCGTAGATGTATTTGATAATTTCCTTAACTGATTCATGTGGTGCTCTGAATTTTTGCACTCTTCAGTATGCTGGATGAATATACAGTATTTTAAAATTTTCGTGACTGAATCGTTAACCTATTAAATTTAGTTCAATTTTAGCATAGTGTGAGAGAATACACATAAAAAGAAATCTGAAAAATGGATTATAAGACTTCATATTATTGAATTATAAATTAAATATTAAAATATAAAAAATAGAAATAGAAAATAACTGAAAGAAAAATAATATATATAGGTCAATGCCTTCACGAAAATGTCTTTTAAACCGATTTCTGATATTTATTTGAACATTCGTAACTTATATTTTGAGTATATGAAACAAATGTGTTTATATAAACTCTTAAACACCACTATATTTCTCATTTTCTACTTCAGATTCCACCCCACCCCCTAATGGTAAAAAAAAAATCTTTATTTTTTAAAAGAATTTTAAAATGGGACAATAATACAGTTTATCCTAAAGGAAACTCTACTTTTAAATTCGAATATTGACGCATACATCTATCAATTCCGTTGTAATTGCGTTATGTAATGTAAAGTTTGAATTAGCTTCTGCATTTTTTAAACGAACGTCTCCCAAAATAAAATGGACAACACTTGTATAAACTACACGTTACAAAAATTGTCAAGAAAGAATATAAGGATTGGTGTATCGAAGCTAGACAAAAATGTGACAAACGAATCATACCTAAATCATTCACAATCTACAATTTTCATTTTGAGCTTCGGAATTGTTGTTAATGTTCTAAACTTAATACCAGGTATAAAATAATGATTCATGTTATTAGATTACAAAATATATTGTCAGTTTGAAACAAAATAATAACTCTAATCAAAATATCTTACTTTCGAAAATAGTTTTCGAGAATTGATTTAAAAACACCAGGGACATTTTTCTATTTCACGTACCTAAATATTGGGGTATTATTTTTTACACTTTCAACAGTGCTATTATTTAAGAATTGCTTAGTAAATGGGCGAAGGATTCAAGAGATTTTATTGTATTCATATGTTCCAAAAAATCAAATGTAATGATTCTATATGAATTTTTCTAAAATTTAAACAGTTTTTGATTTAAAACTCTTGTGCTTTTTAACATGCATATGGAGAGGGATGTTTTAATATTTTTTAAATGGTGCATGCATGTCAAAATATTTAAAATCACAGATGATGAGTCCAAAATAGAGCTCTTCGGTTAATTTCAATTAGTAATCTTTCAGTGTGGTATTTTCAGGTAGAACAAGCGTGTGCTTTGATTTGTATAAATGAATCATAGTTTATAAAACTCTAAGCATTAGAAAAAGCTCATTTGATGTAATTTTGACTGCATTTATATTTTACTTCTTGGCTTGAGCAAAATATAAATTCTGTAATTGCCAATCAAAAAATTCTATATTAATCTATAATATAGAATGAAAAAGCCATTATTTTCCATACTAAACCTTATACATTTAATTTTGTTTCTAAAGTTGAAACCTATACGAAAATAAAAAAAACGGCAGTTTCAACCAATGAAAAAGAATGAAGCACATTCACTGTGAGACATATGCAATTTTCCAAATATGCTTCAGGAGCAGTTGCAACATTAAACATTTTTAAATATAGGGGAAAAAGTATTTAAAGAAGTATTTAGAAACATATTTGAATATAGGGGAAAAAATGTATTTTAAGTCGTATTAAAAGTTAGTCTTAGGAATTGTTACTTTATTTTTCAAAAATCATTTGTAAAAATCTATAACATAATACTTTAGTGAAACTCCCATGAAAATAACAATGCATATTTAACATTTTAACTATGTAAATTGTGTTTTTGTTGTGTGTGAGAATTGTTAAGAAACATTAAAAATGATGATATTAGATCACATAGGCAGATTTCTACATCTGTTTTTAAATAACACCCTAAAAGAATTTAATTCGAGTCGAATTGTCATTACTCGAATTTGATACTAATTAAGATTAATATCGTTAAATTTAATGAATTTAAAAGATAAAAGTTTGCTATGAAAGAATTATGAGAGAAAGAACTATGGTATATACTTATTTTTTTAGAATTATTCCATTAATAATAGTCATTCTTATTTATTTAATGTATTGAAAAAAATATTTTCTTTTTTTTATATCATATTAAGAAACTTTAAAATGTTTGTTACAAATTATAGGAGTGATTCGAGTGACAAATATGTATTTTTCAGACAAAAACACTTAAAATATCTGAAGCACAATCATACAAAAATAATCTGTAATTAGATGTCTTGCATAGGTTTTTCAATCGTAAAAATTCAAGAGGAATTTTAAAAGAAAAATTTAATTAAATAACTATACATATATATTATTGAAATGTAATTTTAATTGAAAATCCTATCTAATTAAATTAGAGATTTTTGTTTCTCCGCAAAAAATATTTTTATGTGGAATTTGAAAGTAATTATACGAGCATTTTTAATAAACAAATTAATTTTTTTCACCTAAGAGATTTGAAGAAATATTTAGAACAATATATGAATACATAAATGTAATTATTAGTATTTTAAAAATTTTTTGCTTTAAAATTTCATTACGTTTATATATTATGAAGAAAGCTCTTTAATTCATTCTATTAAATATTTTCATTAGAGAAATAAATCCATCTATTTAAATACCTAAATAGTTAATTAATATTCTTTTTTCACTTTTAGAAATACATTTCTTGCTTTCATTGTATCAAACATTTTTTTTAAAACATTTCTTTTTCGCAACTGAAATCCGATATGTATGCAGCATGCTGATTTTCCAAATTAGTTCCTTGCAATTTCTAAAAGATAAATTCCTTTGATTCTTTTTGAAGATTTCGCCATTTCTTTTTAGAGTAAAATTTTATTTAATTCCATTTTGAAAACATGTTTCATTTCTTTACAAAAACATTCATGCGTGAATTAAGTTCATCCATCTATATCATTTAGCATCGATATCGTACTTTTGTTACTCATAAAACAAGCAACAGCTTTTTATATTTTATATTAGATGAAAAATAATTGCTATGCATGTTTGTTTCTTTTAAAATCCTCAAAATCATTTAGTTTTATCTATACGATTTTGTACAAGATGTATTTTTCTCTTAGAGTTTACCTAGACAGCTAAGTGAAATTCGAAAAATATATTTTATTTAATTTTATGAGAAATAATATCGTTCCACATATAAAATAATTATCTATACATCTCTGAGACATTTAACATATTTAGAATTTTTTTCTGCGTCAGTGGTTATTTCTATAAGGAATATAATAAAAACATATATATTTGCCATTAATTCAAAATATTTTTTCATCTTCTATAATATGGCGCAAAAACCTAATTAACTGAATTTATCTCTGATGTTTTCCTGCCTAATGAATTCATAATTTATTCTCCAATTAATAATTAAACAGTAAAATCTTTGCTAAGTTTTCTTCTAATTATTTTCTTTTAGTGAAATTGCCAAATGTGATTTCTTATTAATAAATTAAGTTTTAAATTAAAGAAATTTGTCCAAAAACAAAAAAAAAGAAACATAATCTAAATGTAAAAGAATAAAAGTCAATATTTAATTTATTCATATGATAGATGAAACAAAATAAAAAAGTGATTAGTTTGTGGTTTGATTCAATTTTTAAATGAAGTGCAAAAAGATATATTTTGTAACAATCCAAGATTTTTGATAATTTTTTGAGAACTTCAAAGACAGAAAAAATATGAAATCAAGGAAAAAATAATTCTAAAGTAAAATCTCTATGTCTGCCAGATAATATTATCATAAATAAACGAAAGAAGTATGTGGGCATTTCGTAGAAGTATTTCGTAATTTGATGGCTATTTCTTTATAAGTTTTCAAAGAAAATACGTCTCCAAAAAGTATGTGTTTCTGTCTGTATGGGTAAGTGAATAGGAAATTAAGAAATATAAAGATGAAATTAAAAAAATTATCAATTGAAAGAAAGAATTATATCAAATGCTGTACATACTTGTCAAAAGATTTACTACATAGAGTTTGGTATATTTCCTTATAAATATGAAAATGTGGAAACGCTTAAATGTATTTAGTTGAATAAAAGAAATTTGGTATGTGACTTTGAAATATAGATTGTTAATCAATTTCAAATATTGGGTCCAATCAGAAGGAGACAAATTACTTAAAATGCCTATTCGACTCTCGAATATTCATACGAAATTGTAATAAACATTATAATTTTAAAATATAAACCTATAATAATGCAAAATGATTTACAAAGATTGATAAAAATATTCACTCATTTCATTATTGACTCTATTATTACTCATAATATACGACATTTTAGAATTTATCTCTACTTGTAATAACGAAGAATGAGAGTCTAGTTGGGTATTATGTAGCATATAGGCTACACCGTTGAATCTAAAATTAGGATATATGGATCAAGATTATTTTGGAGCACAGGAATAATACCTAGGAGCTATTTTTTAAAGTTTTAATTAATCGAAAATTTTATTCATGCGTTTTTCTTTTATTTTTGGAAGTTAAGGGTGAAATATTCTATTTATATTCTAAGGAGTTCACATAAGCAGCAAAGACCTGACATTTTCTATAGCCAAAAAAAAATCATGCAATTTAAAGTGGGATGGCCTGACACTTAAGTTTTTAATGCCATTGTGAAATCATGGGATTCAAAAAAGGTTCATGTTCACAGTAATCAGAACATGTATAAGACTATTTAAACAGAAGTCTTTAAAGTATCTCATAATATAATGCATAAAATTAAAATTTTCCTGAGAGAATTATGAACACCAATATATTCATAAGATACAAATCAATATAAAATCAGCTAGTTGCAAAAAGTAATCACTTAAAATATCGAACAGGAAAAAATCTTTGCACTACGTCAAAAGTCAGCTATTAACGGCTTGTCTCATATGAATTCAAAATTATATGAAATTACTTTAGTATCAGTTGTTTACAGATGGAATGAATTATTGTCTGTTGAATAATTTCATAAAATAAATCTAACTAAAAAGCATTTTCGCATTAAATGGATACAATTTGAAATTCTTTGAAATCTCACATACATCTTACATCCATATAATTCCAAAGAGCATTAACACTTTCAATACA
Source organism: Argiope aurantia (assembly GCA_026543865.1). NCBI lineage: Eukaryota > Metazoa > Arthropoda > Arachnida > Araneae > Araneidae > Argiope > Argiope aurantia. Next base: position 382,945 of record JAPMOR010038392.1, on the reverse strand, counting down.
AATGCAGGATATCACTACAAATACAAAAAAGATCAAAGCGAAACTTTAAAACCTAGTATAAGAAATTCAAAAAATTAATGAATATACAACTACACTACTTTTTGAACGTCCTGATCACAATTATATCTACAGATGGAAATGTTTATTCTAGATTTGTCGTCTAACTTCACTTATGCAGTAATTGTTTGGATTTTCGAGGAGTATAAACAATCATCCATATCTATTGAAATTTTGCATTTCAGTTTTTGTATGCATTTTCCGGTGATTCTTTAAATTTCTCATTATATTAAGATCATTTTCAAAATACCTTTGATGTTAATTTCTTCTCCTTATCAATTTCTCAAAAGCGTTAGAGACTTGCTATGAATATCTGAATGTCGTCATCTAATATTGATATAATTCAGTTAGATTGACTGACATAGACGTTAAGATGTTCTGTAGTATATAAATTACTTCTTTTGAAGTTTATGATATACTCGAACTTAGTCATGATGATATTTTGCAATAAGTTTAAACAGAATTAGACTTTTATCAGAGTGAAACTGGTACATTACATTTTGCCCTGAAAACTGAATTTTCCAGAATATTATGTCGATTTTTGGCGAATGCTGCATTTTACGGGGCAGTTTTCCTTGCAATGTACAGTAAAATATTTAATGGGAATATTTTTAAAATTCAGTTTCTCAATTTAGTTCAGAAATATATTATGACTATGTTTCAAAACTTAAGTTATATGTATTGCAAACAGATGTCTATAGCCATTAAAATAATTGCAATCTTAATGTACAGAAATTGAAAATGAAATATATATATATATATATATATATATATATATATAT
>JAPMOR010038392.1:301304-382006 GCA_026543865.1 Argiope aurantia | reverse complement strand
TATATATATATATATATATATATATATATATATATATTTTTATGTCTATATTTATCTATATATATATATGACTAATAAATATAATGATTAATAATGGCAAAATTTTCTTTGCAAATTATCATGAATGTGTTTTATAATATCCGTACTGAACTGATATTCAAAATTTAGATCTTAAAAATACTATTAACACAACCATTCATACTATCTAGTTAAATCAGAGATTGTTCATTAATATTTTAATCACGATATTATGTAGTTACAAATAATCAGCTTTAGATCATTCTTAAAGGAATCATTCTTAAAGGTCTATAACCATTTAAATGATTATAACCTTATTGTCCAGAAATTGGCGATGTAAAAAAAGTAAATGATTTTGAAAATTGCTTCTATTTTTATTTCTGTTGAAGAATCTAATTAACACTTAAGTGCAAGAACCAATAATAGCAACATTTTCCTAGCAAAATTACCAAAACTCCATACTAACCAGATATTCAAAATATTAATTTAACCTTTCATGCCACCATAATAAAATCAGATACTGCCCATTACTATTTTAGTCACAGTATTATATAGTTACAAATAATACGTTTTAGTAAATTCGTAAAGGCTATGAACTTATCTGTATCACTAAGCGCATCCATCTTATTGTAAAATTTGACAATAAGCGGGAATGAAAAAGGATTGCAAATTACGAATCACAGTAGAACTCAGCTAATTCGATGTTTACAAGATTACCATAAAAATTCAATCATGCCAAAATTTGTAACCTAGATACAAAAAGACAAAGCAAAGTGAAGAGAAAAAAACTTTTCTATTTGAAAGTATAGCAAAGATTTTAATTTTTGATATTTAATAATTTTAATAAAAAAACAGAACAGCAAGAATTTTTAAGAAATATATGATGATAGCTGTTTTGTTAAAAAAAATAGTAACTATGAAGGCATTTTAATTAATAGATGATTATAATCAATAAAAAAATACAGCATATCAAATACCCCTATTTTACAATAAGAATGTCAAAAATAGACAGCAGGGATCAAATGTAATCAGAGAATTTTAATGTTATATTATTGAGCACATTGTTACTTCAAATATAAAAAAATAAAGTACAGACATATTTATCTAAAAAAAACTTTTAACTGCAATTTTTAATTATTTCTTTGCGATTTACAAAACAAATCCGAATTCCAAAGAAAAAATTTTACATCTGTTAATAAAAAATAGAAAAGATTAATAAAAATATTCATAAACTTGAGTATAAGCTAAATCTCACTACGCTATTTTTGTTAAGAGAATGATTTATTAATTGCTAATAATTAAATGTTATTTCTTTTTTCCTTCATTTTTATTTTTATTAATAAGTTACATTTATTTAGAGACAAATGTCCAAAGTTTATTTAATTGTGCAAAGTGGGATATTCATCGTGAATATAACACTAAAAATGAATCAATACATCCGCCTATTTCTCGAAACATGCAATTATCAGTATTATTCAACTAAACCGAGAATTATCTCCAAAAGAAACACACACGATGGCAAATCACATACACATCTAAGAATGAGAAATAGCTATCTTTTCACAAAAGGACCCATTTTCTACAAGATATATTTTCAGAATGAGAAAGCCTTAGAAATTTATGTGGTAACAGAATACTAGGTATCCAGGAGAAAAGAAATGCATTAATATTAACATAGCATGAGTGCTAACTCACTAATTTTAGACGCTGGCTCATATGATCACATCCATTACTCATCCAACAACAAAGAACTTCTATTATCTCAGAGCATAGCAAGAAACTGCATGAGAATTCCCATGATTGAGATTACAGCGAAAGTAGCCCATTAATCACCGGTTCTTAAGCCAATTCTAAGGGTATAAGGCCACCTGGTGTATCGTACGGGGAGCGCTGAAAAGCATCACAAATTTGGTTGCATATAAATTGTTTAATTAACACTTATAATGAAAAAGCGCCCGAAGTAGAATGTTTAATTGGTAGTTTTTGGCAAATTAAAGCAATTATTTACTTGCGTAACAAATCGGTATCCGATATCATATTAGCGAATCCAATAATTATCTCTGTATAATTAAACGCAAACACTTTTCTTGTGGAATTTTTTGTATCTTTTTGCTTAGCAAATCAATTATGAAAAAAAAAAATAGCCTTAAGAAATGTTTTGGCCATTTTTAGATTTTATTTTAGCTTTTATTTCATGTTATTCTCATTTAACGCTAATGAATATTACAGCACAATCACCCTTTTTTAACTTTCTCGTAAACGTTGTATAGAAAAATAATCTTCAAAAAATTCAAATGCGAACTTTTGACGAATTTTCACGTTTCAGACACCTGAGTTCGTAAATTTCTCGAAAATGTCTATCTGTGTGTCTGGTTGCCTATAACAAAGATAACTTAAAACCTCTTGGAGCTAAGCAGTTGAAATTTGGTATACGGTCTTTACACCAAATTTGCAGATATCATACAAATTTTGAGTAAAATATATGCCGAGGAAGTCAGGCTATATTTTACCGAAATATAATTTAGTCCAATAATTTCAAAACGAGAGAACTAAATAGATAAAATTGGGTACACCTCTAGTGTAAATAGATTTAACGCCTATAGTGTAAATACCTGTCAAATTCTGAGTCAAATCCAAATACATGCGGGTTGACTATCTGTTCGTCTGTATTTTCAGAAAAATGTAAACACGATAATTAAAAAACGCAATGACTTAAATCTTTCAAATTTGGTAGGATATTTTTTGACTATAAATGTAGTTTTGTATCAAATTTTTATTTCAGTCGGTTGAGAAGAACGTGTCTAAAACACAAATTTAATTTTTGGCAATCATTAATGTATGTCTGGGAATAATCGCCAAATAACTTTTCAATTATGACGATAGATTCAATAAAAATGCTAAATTCACGCCAAAAGTTAATATTATCCATTATTGCCATGTAAGGCGTTCTCTGGCTTGGCAAGCTTATTAGAGAGTAAGCGAGAAATTTATTTTTTGGGGTGAGGGACTATTACCGCTAGTTTTAAAGTTGCTCTATTCATTTCGGTCTTGTAAGATATAATATTTAATTTCGTATATAAATGTATGGAAAAGTAAAGTACTGCAATCGACGATTTTCAGATTTTTATGAATCTTTAGAATCTAGACATCTATGTGCTTGAAAAACACATTCATGAGATTCAGCTTGTGAGACAGCTACCTCAAAGATAGAAAAAATGTTATTTCGTATGTTATCCTTCTACGAAAAGGGTAGGTCTATATTAGGTCTATATAAAATTTGATTTAAGAAAGAGAAGTCTATACATTTATCACTCTTGTACATTTGAATTCAATTGCTAAAACTGGAAAGACTTAAAAGATGATATTTCTGAATAATCTTCGCTCTAAAATTGTGCAATTTTCAAAAAAAAAGGAAGAAACATAGTTTTTAATAATAAGTTATTAAAAACTATGTTAAGTAAGGTAAAATTTTAGGTAAGGTATTAAGTTAAGTAAGGTAATGTTTACAACTACATTAATATAGCAATTCTTAACACTATTGTAGGAAAAGTAAACTGAAATCTTTAACATTCGTAGAAAGGAGACCATGGAAGCCTTGGATTAAAAGTTTTTATTTTCTCATTTATTTAAAGGGGCAGCGGACTTTGAAATATGCTAAAATCGACAGAAACATGAAATTTTATTTTTATTGTTTCCTCACAAAAATATATGTTTATATTTAACTAAAATGGTGTCATAAGATATATTGTTCAATAAAATGAATGTTTCAAAGGCCAAAATTAAAAACCCACATTTTAATACCTTTCTTCAAAATGATATTGTAATACGATATAAACATCTTTGAAAAGTTCCAGGTATTTTAATTTTTGAAAAAAACAAATAGAATTGATAATAAAGATATCTATTAAACATTAAAAGAGAATAAGGTATGCATTTTATACTTCGAGGTTTTTTAGATAGTTAAAAGTTACTTTTAGTTCAGAAAAACTTAGAATTCTTATAAAAAATTCAACAAGTATGGGTAAAAATATTTCTAAATAATTAGCATTTAATTGGAATTTCAAAATCATAAAAAAATCATTCAATCCCTTTTACCCTATATAAATTTATTCTAAAAAATTTATATTAGGTAAAATGGAAAAAAAATAATAGAAAAAATTTTAAAAATTGAGTCACCTGGAATATTTTGAAATTTAAAAAAAGACTATACATTTTTAATTTAAAAAAATAATATTTCGTTTCAATTTTTTTTAAAAAGGAATTTGACTTTTATATTTTAATACATATACCTAAAAAATTTCATAATTATAAATAAAAATTTAAATTCCTTATAGAGTCCATTGTCTCTTAATATAAATACAATATTAGATATAAAAAGAAAAATCACTGTGACTGTCAATAATTTACAATTCAAAATTTTGACGAATCTCCGCGTTCCAGACTTCCTTGAATCGTAAAAACGTAATTTTTGATTTTATGTTTGTCAGTGAGCATAATAATTCAAAAGCGCTTTGTGCTAGGCAGATAAAATTTAATACAAGTCTAATCACCAGATTTGTATGTTTTTTAAAAATAAGATTCTGAATAAAATCGGGTATATATTTTTTTTGAATTTGGAAAACGGATTTGATAATCTGAGTAATGGATCTGGTAATCTGAGAACAGTTAGTATGGTGAAAACAAAATAGATAACAAAATAGATAAAATTTAATAAGCAGGTCCAGTATCTAAAATACGGATCTGCACTAAATTTGTAAGCAAGCCCTGTCTAATTTGTATCCAAATCTTATGACTGACAGTATGTCTATTTGTGCATTTGTATATATATAAATTAGATAATTCATAAACTTAGTAGGATAAAATTAGATTGTTAATTTTAGCACCTAAAATATATGTTCTTGTCCAATATTTGTTGTTGTGACTTATGGCCCTTTACAAGCCAGTGGACAGTTATTTGTCAGCGATTTAAGCCGAGTGAGCGTCTCCTATTTTTTCAGTAGTGTCAACTAGTGCCAAGAGTACGACGTAGCTACTTCATGCATCGCATTCGCTTGCATAACCCCTTTTTATAGGGAGGCACCTTCACACTCCTCACAGATAGAACACAGAAAAAGAACAACTGTGCCCGAACTGAGACGCCCAAATCACGGAGAAGATACGCTACCCCTATGCCAAGACGCCTCAGCCCAATTTTTAATAAAATCGATCAAAGTGATGCTCGTCTGTTAGTCTATATCTTCGCATGCATGTAAGCACTGTAACCTATGTAATGATTTAAAATTTAATATATTGTCTTGATTCCAAAATTGCAGTTCTGTGCCAAATAACCGCTTCAATCAGCCTGAAAAAAAAATTCAAAATACGTATTCACTTTTTATGGTACTTTGATATTAATTGTTAAATAAAATCTCAAAATATTGCTCGTTAATAAGTTTATAAGTTTTTTATAAATATTGTCATCAGCAATCAATACAAAAGTACCAGTTTTCTTAATATACTAAGAACTCTCACAGTGTTATCCCGGGATAGCGTAGTTGGTAGGGAGTTGGATTCATATCTCTTGGGCTGCGAGTTCGAACCCCGCCAGCTGAGACTCTCCTTGTATGTGGTGGCTGGAGCACTTATAAATCTATGGTGGTCACAAAGTATGTCGGTCCAAGTCGAGAGTAATACCTCTGGGGGTACTGGTTCAGAGGTGAGCGTCCTCTGATTCGGGTATAAATTACGATTTGTGGATGCATGAATGAAACCCGTCCCAGTAAAAAAGGGTTGTGAGTGTGAGTAGCTACGTCGTACTCTTGACCCTAGTTGGTGTTACTGAAAAAAAAAGAGACGCTCATTCGGCTAAAACCGCTGACAGATAACTATCAGCGGGCTTGTGAAATGCTATAAGTCACAGCACAACTCTCACAGGGGGGGATGAACAGGGGGAGAGGAGGAGACATCTGAGAAATGAAGATGAGAAGTTTCCAGTTGGGTGGTTAGTCCTCGCCAGCCTGATGGGTACAGAAAGGGTGGAATTTGGTTACCTCTATGTTTGTATTTCCCAATTTGGTATCAATAGGTTAAACGATGTAGCCTGTAGAACCAAAATATGCATACACGCTCATTTTTATTACTTTTTAGAGCTATAAGCAGAAATTTCTTTTCTAAATAAGCAGAAATTTTATTCTTTTTTTTTATTGTGAATCTGGTCCCCAAATTGAAATAACATCACATCACATGTTGGAACAATTGAGTTTCTACACAAAATTTTTTATATCTCATTTCATATTCAAAAATATCTTCATTATGAACACATTTTCTTTAAAAAATATAAAAGCGAACTTTATTAGTAATTTAGTGTGACTATAGAAATCGGAATTCATTTGATAGAAGAAATATTCATTTCAATCTTATAAAAAAATATCCTTAAATTCCGAACCTCTAATATGAAACATTATAGAATAATGACATAGCATATTCTGATTTCATTGCTTTAGCCTTTGTATTCTGCACATAATACATCACGCTGTTCACTATGAAACGTAAGATTAAAAGCATTATCATATTAAAAAAAGTATAACATGAATTTTATTTAAAGCATATATCCCGAGTAAAATATTAGAAGTACTCTGAAGTTTTGTGAACAACATTATTTTTATGATGATGCCTGAAAATCCCATATTACAGACTTCCGAAAATCAAAAACAAATGAAGAAATATTTAGAATAGCAATAAAAATTTTCATTTGCAAATGCATTTAAATGACAACCACAAACTATTGAAACTCGTATTAAAGGAATAAACACAACAGTAATTCAGAAACGTATTTCCAGAAGCAGTTTGATTCCCCAATAAGAAGAAAATTCAGACGGAAACTGTCGTTGAATCTTTCTTAAGCTGTTAAATGGCTGAAATAAGCATAAATCACTCGAATAACATTCAGACAAATTCAACAAAGAGCCTTTCTACTTTTCTGAAACATAACACTAATACTCGGCATATTAGAACCGTTCGCATGGGCTATCTATATGTTCAAATGGCTCGCAAAATACCTATTTACTTCTGACAGTTTTAAGGCGGTTCTTTATTGTTGCAAGATACAGCGAAACGATGTGCAAATCAATTCTCGTAAAACCGGATGGTTGATTTCACTGCTTTGCTGGTCGAAATCACATTTTGAGAAACGCACTTTACAAATGTTTGAGTCATAAAAAAACTCAAGGAATATAAAGATAGGAATTCGATTTTCTGAAATCTTTTCTTTACTAATTTGCAACGACAGCAAAGCGAAAAATGCAGGAAGCAATTATTTCGTCAAAATTATCAACTCATAAAATGAATTATGATATTTCGATAATAAATAGATCAAAGCTTTTAATTATATTTTAAGTGCAATTTTTATGGTTTATAATTATTAAATTTAAAATTCACGGAGTTTATAATGGAAAATTGTGGTTATTTTTCTATTTGATATATTTTAATACAGAAAATATTACAGTCCTTAGTTAAAAATCTGAATAATTTTTTATGAATTTAGCATATATCAGTGTGGTATAATCCTTTATTTAAATTAGACTTTTCAATTGAACTATTTGATAAATGAGAAATTTTTAATTATATTTCGCTCAGTAAAATTTTCTCAGCTATGTATTTTAATTATTTTTTAATTTTTATAAATGTATTCAAATTGCTTTCAGCGTAATAACATAATTTAAATTATTTCAAAAATTCTAATAATATTCCATCATTTATAACAATGAATACAGAAAAGCAAAATCTTCCATTGTTACATGAAATATAAAGTAAAAAAAGTGAATTTATAAAATAAATTATATCTTTTTTTATTATAAATCTTACAAAATTAAGAACTAATTTTCACCAAATGGTTAATTCATCTCACAAGAATCAAAAACATCTGTAGGTTAATATTAAGGCTCATATTTTTATAATAGAGTGAAGATTACTTATGCGTAAGTAGACAATCTGAAAGATAAGATTTTGGATAGAATCTTCGCAGCATTGGAATTGTTTTCCGTGAATTAAATTTTGATGCATATATTCTTAGAAATTTATTCATAAAATTGGAATGCCACCAGTGGAGAGGTTCAATAATGATGACGGACCTTTTTTGGTTTTTAAAGATTTTATTGTTTCTCCGCTTTCGGGAGTTCCTTTGAGCTTTGCCTTTCGGCGTGCTGCTACGTCGATGATGTTACAAAGACTGATGGTTTTTTTACATATACCGCTAGAGGGCGTTACAAGTGAGAGGCGGGGCAACATGCTTACGTAACATACTCCGGCCTTGAAATTGCACAATTTCAACATTCAGACACTATATGAATTTCATACATCACAATAAATTCGACAGAATTATTACAAAAAAATGAATAACTATAAAATAAAATTAAAAAAAATACTGAAATAATTCTTATATACAAATTTACACAAAATAATACTGAAATACTTATATATACAAATGAGTTAAAGTCTTTATATATTATCTTACAATCATATAAATATGTAAATCCAATTAATTGTTTGGGAGTAAACATATTTGACTAATACCTCTTTTAATAACCCCATTCAAAACTCTTATTACAACAACTCTGACTAAACCATCTGAACCTCTTATTAATTCTTGAATTCTACCCAGTCTCCATTTATATGGAGGTAAATCTGGATCTTTGATTACAACCATATTATTAAGATTTACATTATTCTTAGCAAACTGCCACTTGTTTCTAAGATGTAAATTATTCAAATAATCCCGTATCCAATTTTTCCAAACTTGTACTAATTTAGTTAATTTTTGCCATTTTGACAAATAATTATCTGATTTTTCAATTAATTGTGGTTCAGTAATTGAAGTTATTGGACGGCCAATTAAGAAATGTCCCGGGGTCAAAGCTGTATAATCATTAGGATACGTAGATAAAGGTACAATAGGTCTACTATTTAGAATACCTTCGATTTCTGCAGTTAATGTTAAAAATTCTTCAAATGTGAGTTTTATAGAACCTACTGCTCTCTTTAAATGAAATTTAAAAGATTTGACACCTGATTCCCACAAGCCTCCAAAATTAGGAGACCTTGGGGGAATAAATTTCCAATAAATACTTTCTGTAGTTAAATAATTATTTAAAGTATCATCAGGATTACTCATTAATTTTTTCAATCTTTTTAATTCTGAATTTGTTCCAACAAAATTTCCTGCGTTATCCGAAAATATACATGCACATTTACCGCGTCGGGCAAAGAAGCGTTTTAAAGTTGCAATTAAAGCATTGGACGTTAGATCGGTAACTAATTCCAAATGTATGGCTTTAGTTGAGAAACAAATGAAGACTGCAATATAAATCTTTTGAAAAATACCTTTGCGTTGGCCTTTATATTTAATTAAGAATGGTCCACAAAAATCGATACCACAATTTAAAAATGGTGGGCTAGGAGTTACTCTTTCCGCTGGCAGATTTCCTAATAATTGATTACAACTTACTGGTTTATTTTTGAAACAAACAATGCATTCATTAACTATTTTTCTAGCCAAATTTCTTCCTCCAACTGGCCAAAATTCCTGTCTGACAAGATGGAGTAAGGTTTGGGGACCTACATGTAAATACCTTTTGTGAAAAGATTCCATAATTATTTTTGTAAGTCTATGATGGGCAGGAAGAAACTTAGGATGCTTTTCATTTTGAGTCAATGTAGACTTTTGCAAACGACCACCTACACGAAGAATATTTTCCTCATCTAGAAATGGTGCTAAATTTTTAATCTTACTTTGTTTAATATGAATACCTTTTGACAAATCTTTAATTTCCTTTGAAAATGCAGAAGACTGCACCTTGCTTACCATGAAGTTGGATGCTGCTTGAATTTCCTTTATTGTTACCTTACCCTTTTTACATTCAGAAGAACACTTCAAATTATTAATAAATCTGAAAAGATAACTTACAATTCGACAAATTTTAGTATAGTTGTTACTTAAATTTAAAATATCACAAATGAAATCACTAGAAATATTAGTTAGTAAAATTAATTCCCCAGAAGTTTTAACTTCCTTCAGAAAGTCATTATTTGTATTACAATTTACAGTATCCTTTTTATGGGGAATTTCATACTGTAGAAATTGTGGTCCATTGAACCAAATTTGACTGTTTATCAAATTTGTTGCTGACGTTCCTCTAGAGATTAAGTATGCTGGATTGTCTATAGAATTAATATGTCTCCAGTCATAATTTGGACACAAACTGTTAATTTTTTTAACACGATTGGACACAAATGGTTTCAATTTTTCTGGGCGAGTTTTTATCCAAGTTAAGGTGATTGTGGAATCTGACCACATATAGACGTGATTTAATGTCACTGGTAAGATCGAAATCACCCTTGATGCAAGTCGTGTCAAAAGTAGTGCTGCTGACAGCTCCAGAAGAGGTGTTGTTGATTCTTTGATTGGACACACTCGAGAGTTGCTGCACAAAAGACTTGTTTTCACTTCACCAGATTTATTTTTTGAGCACACATAGATGACTGCACCGTAGGCCTTATTTGAGGCATCACAGAAGCAATGTAGGTCTATGGTGGTGGGATTCTTGATGATAACACATCTTTGAATTTTTAACTGCTTCACTGCCGGTAGATCCTTTAAGAATTTTAACCAGTCATTCAAATCATTTTGTGGAATTGTGTCATTCCAATTTAGTCTTTGTTGCCAAAGTCTCTGAAGAAACATCTTAGCGCTAGTTATAATTGGGTTGATAAGACCCAAAGGATCAAACACTCTTGTTATGACTGAAAGGACTTCCCGCTTTGAGTAGCTGTTATTCAAACTGACAGTCACTTCAAACGTGAAAATGTTTGATGTGGGACGCCACTGCATTCCGAGCGTTTTAACTGTTGTTAAGTCTGTAAATTCAAAATTTGTTTTGATTATTCCCTAATAATCCAGGATGGTTTGAAACCCATTTGTGAAGTTGCATTACTCCTTTACTTAGAAGTTCTATTAACTGCTGTTGTAAAGCCTTGGTTTCTGGTAAGTTATTTGAACCAGTTAAAATGTCGTCAACATAAACATCAGTAAGAAGTGCTGCAGATGCTTGAGGAAATTCATTTTTTTCTTTCTCAGCTAATGCCTTGAGTGTTCTGGTGGCTAAAAATGGAGCACATTTTGTTCCATATGTCACAGTCCGTAATCTGTATGCTTCCACAGGAGCAAATCTATTAGGTTTCCACAGAATTTTTTGCAGGTCTCTATCAGCTTCTGCGACCAAAATTTGGCTATACATTTTCTTTATATCTGCACTAAATGCAAACTGATATGTTCGGAATCTCAAGATGATACAAAATAGTTCCTGTTGAATTGTTCCGCCGTTCAATATAATGGAATTAAGTGAAACTCCATTGCTAGAATTTGCAGATGCATCAAATACGACACGCAAGGGTGTTGATATGCTTTCTGGGCGAAATACGGCATGATGAGGAATATAATATTCACTATTGGCAATTTTAGGAGAATCTAAAATTCTTTCCATATGATTTAACTGGAAATATTCATCCATAAAAGCCTTGTATTGCATTGTCATTGTTTTATTTTTATCTAATCTTTTCCAAAGTAAATTTAAACGCCTTTCTGCCATTTCTTTTGAATCGCCTAGTGTAGAACGTTTTTCTTCAATTATTGGTAATTTAACAACATACCTTCCGGTACTATCCGTCTTATGAGTGGAAAGAAAATGTTCCTCACAGTAAGTTTGCTCATATGTTTTTGATTCGACTGAATCATCTGTATTATCACCAGGAAAAAGATTCTAAGTTGAAGAAATTTTTAACAGAATTCTCCAGATTATCATTTTTAAAAATTAATCCAGAAAAGAAATGATAATTTCTGCCGGTGATTTTTCCCGTTACTAAATATCCGAATACACTATTTTGTAACAAGAGTGAATCATCATATGATCTAAATTTTTCTACCTTCAATAAATCAAAGAACAACTCACATCCGAGTAATGCATTAATTTTACTAGGAATATGAAAAGTCTTATCCGCAAGTTTAATCTCACTTGGGAAGTTAACTTTTGAGATATCAATTTCTTTAGAAGGAGTTAAATGCGTTATTTTAGGCATAATTAAAAATGATGCAGTTCTGGAAAAATCATTGTCTTCATTAAAAATGGTAGTGGTTATTTTATTTTTAACGAAGAATTCTCCTCCGTTAATACCAGATTTCTAAATAATCCTTGAATAAAATTTCTAATTCATTTTTTATTTCTTCGACAATTGCCAGCTTTTGTTGACAGCTGAATATAAATTTATTTTCTTCTTCAACCGTTGAACTACTTTCAACAAATTTTTTAATACTTGTTAGTTTCGCCTTTATCCTCCCACGGATTCTATTTAACTCTTTGGCTTTTTGAGTTTTATTTTTTTCCATATTTTCGCTAATTCGTCTCCGGCTCGCTAGGACCAGAATGGAGAGGTTCAATAATGATGACGGACCTTTTTTGGTTTTTAAAGATTTTATTGTTTCTCCGCTTTCGGGAGTTCCTTTGAGCTTTGCCTTTCCGCGTGCTGCTACGTCGATGATGTTACAAAGACTGATGGTTTTTTTACATATACCGCTAGAGGGCGTTACAAGTGAGAGGCGGGGCAACATGCTTACGTAACAACCAGTAACTTGATAATTTAAATAATAAGTTTACACTAATAAGGTTTCATGTTTATTACCTATTTAACAATTCATTTTGAAATTCACTTCTCTTATTCAATGAAATTGCCATTCCAACTCACAAGAAATCAAAAACACCACAACTTTCAATGCTTATATTCGAGTGAAGATTACATATGCCTAAATAGACAATATGAAAGATTTCGGATGTTCTTTCCGCAGCATTAGAGTTGTTGCTCGCGAATTAAATTTTGATGCAAATATTTTCAGAAATTTTTTAGCAAATTTGAAATTTCTCTAGTACTTGATAATTTAAAGAGTGTTTTTTAAACACTCATAAGATTGCCATGGTTGTTATGTAGTTACCAATTTATTAAAAGATTAAGTATTCTTAATTAGAACATATCTAACATGTATTTTATGCTTTGTGCTTTATTTAAATATCAACAAATAAGATTGGAACCAATACAAATAGATAATAAATTTGATGTTTGTTATACGTGTGATATCTTTTGATATGTGTTTCATTTTAAGGAAATACGTTGATTACTTTAAATACTACTCTTATTTATAGAAATATTAAATTGGATACTTAAACTCCGTCTATTGCCACGTTAATGGAAATGGATTCCAAAATCTATAACCAATTTCAAAAATCGCTCAAAATGTGTGCCCTGGAAGGTTTATGCCAAGGTTGCTCAAACTTCCTCTCAATTCAATGAACTGAAGCGAATTAGACATGATAAAAATGCATTGCGCAGACGCTCACAGAATGCACTTGAAAAGGGTGAGAATTTGAAGTGAATAGAATATGGCTTATAGTATATGTTAGCAAGGCCTTCATCGATAGGTTGGGGGACACCTCGTAATTGAGGGTGAGGAGCTTCCGACATAGTGGTTGGTTCACGCCATCAATGAGGGTACACGAAAAGATGGGGGTCTGGCTTCTCCCATCGATGATGGGACGTACTTCCTTAGGGAAGTGTTGTACCGTGGCCGGTCATGACTCTTAGGACTCAACCACAGTTTCCGCCAGTGTTACTTTCGCGACGACCTGTTCATTCCGGTTTATCCATGTGCCTTCGGGCTGGTCGGAGAGTTCAGTGAATGACTTCCCCGAAAGGTTAGACAGAAGAAATCATGGAGCAATTAGGAATGTCCAATCTAAATAATTGTACAAAATTGATAATTTTATTATAGTTACATTAAATTTTATATTTGCACTATAGGGCATTAATGCTTAAATATAGCACAGACTTTTAATGTAAATAAACAGTGATGTCCCATTGTAATGAATCCCTACCTCAAAATTTTGAACTGTGCATTTCAGATAACAAGGATGACACCTAAGTTGACGCCATACCTTATGAAACTTTAACAGTACCCTGATTGGTGGACGTACAGTTTCGAAGGATTTATGATGCACCACACACGCTTGAACAGCGATTTCTCGGAGGAATCGGGTTTTGAACCTCGAACCCTCTGATCAAGATAATAGAATGGCGCGGAATGGTGGGAAAATGAATTACCGGCTATAAGGAGCATACATGAATGGTGAGATCAAGCTAAGGAGAATTTTAAATACATAAAAAAATACTTGGATCTAAAAAGCAAGTAAATATCAAATTGCGTTTTGCTCGTTTATTATCAGAATGAGAATAAATGTAGTTAAAAGCTTATTAATGGTATTGGAACTAAAGTTTCGCTATCCTTTCCGTCATTGTGGCAAAATTTAATATATAAAATAAATCAATTCAAATTTGTTAAATTTTGGAGAAATTTCTTTGGTGGAATTTTGTTTTATTGCCGATTTTAAATTTTGGATAAATTTTCTCAAAATAATTTAGGTTGTCATTTGTTAAATCAGAGAAAAAATGATCTCGATATCCATCTGTATTAAGAAAAAATAAATAGCTTGAAAATATCATCTTAAAGGAGATCTTCAAAAACGCCTGAAATTATTTTGAATATTTGTTAACACTGTTTGTAATTTCTGATTTTATAAATTTCTTTCGAAATCAACGATTGCCTTGAGCTAAATTATTGTTCTCCAAAAACATTTCATGACGTCGATAAAATGTAACATTTATTTTATAGACGGAATAGACCCGCTTCTTTCTAGAACTAGTCACTTATACTTCGAAGATTTTCAAAATGCTAAGAAATAAGCGGATTGAATAGTAGAGACATCTTCCTAGTAACAAAAGATATCCATGTCAAAAATGTATGAAATGATATCTATACAACTTTACCTTTACGACTGGAACAGTCAATTGAGAAAAAAAAAACCAATCATAGTTCTCTCCATAAAAACCAGTCTGAATCATCCTCCACTTCAACTGGCTACTCGAGCTAAACTAAGAATTTTTATTCTCAACGCATAATCCAGAAGCAAAATCAATATTTTAGTATGTGACCAGTTTGTTAAAATATATGAGGGACTGATAAAAATTATGCAAACTATATAAAATGCAAAATGGATAATGGCCGAGAAGTGTGGAGAGAATTTGAAATACCCATTATATTATGTTCGGTACTTCGGAAGTAGTGCTTAAGGCATCTAGAGAGAGAATGAGTGAGCAGATGCTACGTATAGCTTTCAAATTTCAAGCTAACAAGAATTGCAAATCAAGTAATGCCCATTTAAAAAAATGCTGAATAAATCAGGGATTTCAAGAAATGGTTTCTGGTATACTACATTTGAAGTATTTGGTTATTAATATATCCCGAAGCTTCTTACATTTCCGTATTTAAACGTTCCCCACTTTAGTCATTTTACTTTTTTTTTAAATTTTATCTCCACAAGTAATAAAGGAGAATGTAGGTAAATGTACATGTCCAAGCCGGGCTTGTTGAATTAGAGTTAACGAATTAGATACAAATATATTTTGGAGGAGCAAAATATGCATTCTGGATCAAATTTTTAGAAATGTTAGTAAGATTTGCAATGAATTGAATATAAAAAGAAATGTTAGGCGTGATAACTACCAAAATTATTAATTAAAAAAGTGATTTTTACACTATTTTAAAATTAAAATTAGTTCAAATGTTTTATTTATTTTAAATTAAATAAATTTTTAATTTCTCCTTAGTGATACAAATTCGGCATTTGGGAAACTTTTTTTTTTCAATTTTTTAAATATATATTTTTACTGATTTTCAACAATAGACTTCATTGTTTTAAAGAAAAACACACTATTTTCATTGTTTCATTGAATATTTAATCCATTTTTCCTTCCTTTGGTGAAAGCTAAGAAAGAAAAACTCGCTTATTATATTCACAGTCTATATGATGATTCAGAAAATGAAATTATTTTATAGAAAGAATCATAATGCAATTTTGAATATATTACCCTGAACATTAATGGCACTATGATGTCATGAGACCCTATATAAGCCTCACGATTTATGCACACACCATGTGTAAAGCTATTAAAATGCAATTTTTAATGCTTGTCACAATTAGAAGGCTTAAAATTACTTTGAAGAAATAAAATCATCAAGGTATGTATTTAATTGAAATTAAACAGAGCCAATATTATCTACCAATCGACTGATCACTAGAGTCTGATCGTAAATAAATAAAAACTACATACAAAAAAATGTATGAAAAACTCGTAAAGGAAATCCGAAACAGTACAGTTTCTTTTATTGTTTCATTATCTTGATGGCTTAATAGCACTCATAAGTCTAAATTAATCTTGCCAATATAATGAGTTTTTATATATTGTAATATAAATAATATAATTTGATATATTGTTTGTAGCTATGGGCAGGAAGTAGTTTCATTTCCGAGAACGAAAGACGTATTATTGTTTTCGAAACCGATTTCTAAGATTCGGTATGAATGCGGATAATGCGAGCATTGCATCTAATTTCGAAAGTTAGGCATTCTCCCATTCGAGAAATGAATATGTTACGGTCAATGTGGATAATTGGCTATGCTTAATATTTGGTTATGCTAATAACCGCCACTTTAGGTCAAAGTCAGAAATATCGCAAATTATTCACTTTTACCGGTTTTATCAATATTTTTCAATGAAATTTGGTCAATGTGATTAAATGGTTTAGATAGGACTGGGATATGGGTGTGCCTCTTTGTATATGTTTTTTAAACTTGCAATGAAGTTTTTCTATGATATTGTTTTCTAATTTATTTTATTTTATTTCATAATGAATTAGCCTCGTCTTTTTTTTGGGGGGGGGGGGATTAGCCATTGAACAATCCCAGTATCTATCTGTTAAAGGGAATCAAAGATAGATACTTTGAAGTTTTTAAAAAAAACGAATGGATTTAATGGCGGATATAATAGATTCTTTTCTTGTAAGTAACTGATAGTTTTTCATTTTTTTTTTTATTGAACATGTCTAAATGGTTGCTGAAACGTGACTTCGTGACTTTTAAATCATAAACCATTGTTCGTAGTAAAATTTGTTAAAATGACTATCTAGATTTGTGCCAACGCCAAAAACTGACAATGAAAGATATTGTCTGATTTGGTCTAACTGTTACTAACACATAAAAAAAACAAAAACAAAAAAAACGGGAAAACTGACATTGACCAAAATTTATTGGTTCTTATTAATAATAACCGATTAATGTGATAGATGTTCATAAGTTATTCACTTTAATCGGTTTATTTGATTATTATTAATAACGAACGGATAGTATTAATAATAACAGATTGTTCCAATTGACCGTAACATATATGTTCGCAAAAGGGAAATCAGGATCCAGTTACTTCCTTCAACTCGCCTGGCCTTGTCTTGAAATTTTGCGGTCCTTTCCTAGAGTATGGGGAATGCATGTTATGCAAATTGATAGTTGTTCTTCAATCAAAATAGTAAATTTAGTAGAGTGGCAAAACTGCTTAACTTCCAGATTTAGAATTTGTAACTAAGCAATTTTGGTTATAAAAATATAAAATAAACACAAAAAATATCTTAAACATCTTATATTCAAAACATGTCTTTTGTGATATTAGCACAAATCATGATGAAAACTTTCAGCCCATTCCCACTATACTATTAAGCAACATTCGAATTCTGAATAATATTTACTAATATTTAATTCACCATAAGAAAATGGGACGGTTAGAGCAATTACAGCAGGAATAGAAAAATTACAGAAATTAATTTTTATAAATAAATTTGTTTAAAAATTACATTTGAATAAAGAAACTAGTATTATTTAGCGTTATTTTTTAAATTATGATAAAAAAAATATTTGACAGGTTTAAGAATTTTGTATTAATTTCAACTGTGTTAATTCTTTGCAGATTATCAGGCATAGTTAATTAGATAGTTGATGTCATTTGAAAAATTCAATTTTAAAAAGTTAAAATGAAATTATTGTAAATGATGTAGCAAATTAATTTTAAATTATTTATTAAATGCACTACGAGGTGCAGACCGAAATTTTTCAATCTAAAGGATATATTATCCTTTTATTTTTCCTTTCACTACTTATGATATTCACTTTCTACAGATATTTATCTTACATTTCCAAAGAATCTATTGATTAAAGAGACAAATGAACGCATTTTATCCAAATTTTTAATTTACAAATGATAATTTTTTTGTAATCGATTTATAAATGCATTTATTCAAATATTGGATTTTCTTACATTTCAGTATATTTGAAAAAGTCCATACCTTCAGAATTATTTTAACTCTTTTACGATTTAAAAATTAATTCGGTGTGAAATAAATTTTAAAAGGCTTATATCCTCTTTATTTCATTCATTTCTTTTTCAAGTTACCGTATTCTTTTTCTCACTGAATCAAGTTTATTTTCGTTAGAATAAATTCTGGACACTTTTGTAGCTCATTTCCTTTTTTTTTTATCTTCTGTAAATACTTAAATACGCGCCTTTTCTATACATGAACATGTACTTAACATCGCTTTTTCTATTCTATATAAGTACTCTTAAAAAGAATAAAATGTTATTGCATGGCTCATTTTTTTCAAATAAAAACCTTATTCTTATATGTTTACATTCTGTATTTACTTTTTGTTAAACTCCATGTGTAAATACGAAATATGTGTTTTTTTTTAAATGGTTGGAATTTCCAGTTTATACAACTAACGATATACTATTTTGAGTTGTAACAAAATAACCGTTAAATCTTTACTTTTTTTTTTGTAATGAGCCATTTCAAAAACAGGAATATTTATACAAATTTACATTTGTGCTTTTTTTATGTTTATGTAAATTTGCATTTATCTAATTTTTACTTTCTTAAAGGAAACTTGGATTTGATATTCTTAGATTTTTACATTTTTAAGCAGTTCAAATTGAGCTTATTTTAACTGCTGATTAAGTGATTAATTATTTTTTAATCCTTTGAAATCATTTTTTATCACCATAATCACTGTACTTTGCTTTGTCAAATGCATCTTTTTTTTTATTTAACATTTTATTAAAATCAGGCTGAATTTCCATACAAACTAATTTTTATCTATGGATAAAATAATGCATTTAACAGGAAATGTAAAACTGCAAGGATTTATTTAAATGAGACAAGAATACATTTTTCATGACTAAGCATAGTCATACCTGAGAAAGTATACAATTACAAGTTATAAATCACTAGAAAAATTGCAGCTACTGTTAAACATTTCAGAGAATTCGCCATTAAGCTCAAATTTTTCCTGTTTCATTTTAATTGCACAATTTTTAGTTATTGATTAGTTATTTTTTTTAATCTTTTGTAACAATTTTTTTTTCATCAGGATCACTGAACGTGGGTTCATCAGATGCATCTATCTTTTTATTTAGCACTTCATTAAAATCAGGCTGAATTTTCATATATGATCCAAACTAATTTCTAACGAATGAAGCATATTTTACAAGGAAAAAATAATACATTTATCAAGGAATGTAAAACTGCAGGGATTTATTTAAACGACAAAGAATCATCTTTGATGACTATGCATGATCATGTCTGAGAAATAATTCATACAAGTTATGATTCACTAGAAAAATTGCAGCTGTTGTTAAACATTTCAGAGAAATATAGATTGCACCATTAAGCATCGCGGAACTTCGAAGGACATAACTAACAAAAAAAAAGCAAAAAAAAAAAAAAAGAAATGAATGTTCCAAAAGAGAAAAGAACTATTTTACAACAAACAACATAAAAATTGTGATAGAAGGAATCAAGCCAAAGTTCATGACCCTACGTGACCTTGAGGGTTAGACGGTCTAACCGAGTCTCGTGCCTCTTTCTTCTGAACCGCTCATCTGACCTGCGGTTCATCGAAGAGGTCATCATCGTAAAAAGTCGCATCTTCTTTCCACCGTTGTATCAAAAAGCGCTTTTCTACAATGAGAGCGTGCGCACGAAAATCGTGAGTTCTTATTGGCTTATGCTGGATTTTTGATCCACCAATCCAAAGAAGGTCGAGAAAGGTAATGCAGCACAAAACAAAAACAAATTGGAGGGATTCGAACCCGGATGCAGAAAGATATCGTGACAACTGGTCCGTGAGTGTCGTGCGCCATATGATTTGCTTTTTAAATGATTGCGAAACGTGACGATTTACTTTCTCTTTCATAACCTTTACAGGTTGAGTTTCGCAACATTTATGTTGTTTAAGAAATGAAAGAAAGGACGCCATCATTCGGTGTTTTTCTTTTAAATTTCAATATCTGATTCGCTTCATTTTATATCAGAAACACGTTGAATTTTAGTAACCATCAGAATATGAAATGTACATATATTAATAAACAGATTTTTATTAGAGATTAATAAAATTGTTTTACACATCAATACATTTAATTTTTTCTTTCTTTTACTTTTTTTTCATTTAGAGGTTGTCTCATTTATGGACCTTTATTTTATATATTTAAATGTGGGACTAAATCAAAACAGCGCGAATTTTAAAATCATTTGATAATTTTTTTTAGTTTTTCTGCTGCTCTTTAATCATCTAGGTGCGTTCGATGCATATAAGTGTCAATCCCATTTTATTTTATTTTATTTGCAAACTTTAGTATGCAACCAATTGTATTGCGTTAGACATGTATATGTGTCATCGATTGACTCTGAAAAGAGGAATTTGAGGAATTAAAAAAAAATCCGCTGTTAAAAGATTAAGGATCTAATTTGCAACAATTGCACAAAATACGTTGCGCTATCTCATTAGGAGATAATATAAAGTTAAAAGGTTTGGTTGGTTTTGTGATGGATTCTGGAGCAAAAGCCATATTTGGCTATGCTGCGCCAATCAAATGGTAAAATTATAAAACTGTTTTTAAAAAATTCATTTATTAAAATACTAGATCAGGACTATAATTGTAAAAACACATAAAGAATGATTAAACAAAATTATTAGAATTTTAATACATGAGAAACCAAAACAATGAAGTAATTAGTATTTTCTTTTAAATGTAAAACACAAAGGGACAAAAAGGGTGCTAAATGCATGTAAAAAACCCAATAGTTTTTAAGAAGAAATTAAATTAATTATTAAGAAGAAATTAAAAATATTTGGGTGATATTTTTCACCCACCAGGTCTAATAATGTTGAAGAAGCGGAGGTAAAAAAACTAACACCATAAGAATTAAAAATAGGACATTCAGTTAGAACATGTTGAACAGTAAAAGGAACTTGGCAGCTGTTGCACATAGGCGCATTTTCTCCAAATAGGAGATGTTTATGGGCAAAGCGCGTATACCCAATACGGAGACAAGTTAGCTTAACATCCATCTCACGTATAGGATGAACAGGCCACAAAACAATGTCTGTTTTAACAGAATGCAATTTATTTCCGATCTGAAGATCCCATGACTTTTGCCAATTACAATAAAAGTGATGAAATTATTCCAGGAGATAAAAGAATAAGTCATATATTTAGCGCAAATAGTTCCTGTTGCATTTACTTGTTATGTGTGAATTTGTAAGAAAAAACAATCTTATTAATTGAGGTGAAGTTCTAAAACAACAATGAAAAAAGCATATGATATCTGAGAGAGAGGCACGCCACACATCCAAAATATGTACCAGATAAAGACATATGATATGCCAAACAAAATTTTTTTTTTAAAATTAAAACTTTTAAAATAGTGATAAAATTAAGGGAAATTAGGAAAAAGAAAAATTGTTATAACTATAAACGATGTATTTAAAAGGAATAAATTGCTGTGTTCTCATATTAAACTGCACTTGGAAATAAAAACAAAAATGTAACTGTTCGAGATAAATTTTAGCATTGGCAAAAGCACGCGAGTGATAAATGGAATTTAACAATAAAACGGGTATAATTATTCAACGGAAAAAAAACAATGGTATAAACTATGTAAAAATGATTTTAACAAATAATCAAAATTTGAAAAATATCCTTACAGAAAACAAATTTAATTTATTCCATGGAAAATATAACTGAAGCATGTTATGTTTCGTTTCTACATCTTACATCAATAGAAGAAACAAGAAAGTTAAACTAAGCCACTTTTGAAAACAACTACATAGTAAACAACGTAGCAAGATAGCGTTCTTTTGTGTGTGAAAGTAAAGCTGATATATCACAGTAAAAAAAAGCATTGAATTTTTATCTTGAACCTATTAATGCAAGCACTCATTCTTTCACGAAAGGCAACAGTCCATTTCTAATCAAGATATCATTTTGCTATGAAGAGAAGGATATTTATTTTTATATCAATTTCCTTTTTTTACCTACTAAAGGAATACGGGATTATTTTGGCCATTATTTTCTTTCTTTTTAATTTGTTAATGAAGTTAAGAAAACAACTTTGTTTTCTCTTTTTCAACTTTTTCAACATTTTTTAGAACCTTGAATAAATGCATAAACTCCGTGAAAACGTTTACTTAACGTTTTTTAAGAAATATCTTTCTTTACAAAAGTAAAAGAATAGTAAAGAAGTTTTTAAAGCTTAAAATGTGAATGATTTTTGAAGTGTTTTTTATAAAATATGGATAGATTCTCTATCATTCTTAAACAGTAATCAATTAATTTATTTCACTCAAATATGTTGAACATCACATTACATTAGTATATTTCGTTAAACAAGGCTAAAAAAAAAGTAGAACCGTTTTTGAATCAGCTAATTTATCTGCAAACTAACGTCAGATATTTGAGTACATTAAAAAAATTTGCAATTAAATATTTTTACTTTCTTGTCTGCAATGTACATTATGAGAATATGTTGTAAACATCAAAATTTTCGAATTCGAAATTTTGACAAATGTTCAGACAAATGTCCAAATTTCCAGATCTCTCTGAGTGTAATAAATACAATTTTAGAATAATGTTTGTCTGTCTGTGAACAAAATAACTCAAAACAGCTTTGAGCTAGATGGACAAAATTTGGTACGCAAAATTTATATCAAATTTGTTCATATTTGTTAAAACTGTGAATGAAACCTATTCAGAGAAGGTTTGTCTGTACAATTATAAATTAGCACGATAACAATAAAACAAAGAGAGCTTGCAAGATAAAGATTGAAAAGTAAATATAAAAACCAATATGTAAATAATTGTCAAGTTTGGGATCAAATACGTCAAGAAATTGACTATCCGTTGATCTGCGATATCCTAAGCATATAAGCGTGATAATACATAAACGCAATGATTTAAATGTATAAAATTTGAAATGAGATTTTGCGATAATAATTGTAATTCTGGGTCCACTTTTAGTGAAAATGTCGCAAAAACACAGTCGGTGCTCTGGTTATTGTGTATTAATCGCATCTTTGCGAATGGTCATCAAAAAATCGCCCAAGAATTGCATGCTATTAGATGGTTTGCAACCGTTGTTTTTCAACGGCATGAGATTAATAACATTTAATAGAGTAAACGGAGAAGTTTCTGGAAGATTACTACCGTCAGTTTATGAAAACTGATGTCAAAAGATAGAAATAAAATTATTAAAATTTTGGATGTGCATTTAGTAAAACGGTGCCATTATTATGTTTGATTGCTTATTCTCTCATTAATTATTTTATCCCTTTCGATTATAATTAAAATATGTTACTCTCCAATACAAAGTGTTCTTTGTTTGGTCTTCATCACATTTTTATTTTATTTTTTTAAATCAATGAACCATTCATTTTTAAATCAACGAATTTTTTTTATGTATAACTTTTTATAAATTATTTATTAAACATCGAAATAGGTTTTTAGTAAATTAATATTTCATATTATCTATGCTAAAATGAAACTGTTTGCGAGTTACTTTTAGAGTTTGGGTTTATTTCCTTTGAAACTTCAACGACAATTTCGTTTTCTAACAAATTATTCCTACAATTTTTCAACTTTAATATACATTTCACAAGAATATAAAACTATAACTTAACTTTTGGAAATATCATAAAAGAAATTTTTCTCTTAAAAGAAGAGCTTTAGTTGATTAAAAAACGATTCGCATTGACTTATAATTTTCAAAATAATCTTAAATATTTGAATAGGTGTCGCTTTCTTTTAAAGATATGCGATCTGAATTCCTTTCAAAATCAAACACTGCTATCCGGTGCATCAGATAGAATAAATATTAGTTTATTGGTTTAAAAGACTGAGATTCTCATTTACTCTCTCACAACATTTAATTTGTGTTTACACGGTTAATCTTGAAATGATTTCGCTAGTTGTCATGAAAATGTACCATCTGAATGTATCCAAAATTCGTATTTAAAGCTCTTCCTAACAAATCAGAAAATTTATCGTTACTGAAGCTGCACGGCGGCTTCTAATTCTTTAGTCAGCTTTAGTGAATAATATTTAAAGATATCATACGGTTTTTCGGATACATTATTAATAGTCACATTTTTATATATTATTTAATAATTTTCTGAGGGAAAAAATGTTTAGAGAATAGATGTTGAAAATAAAATGTTATTCTACAAATACTACATCAATAGGACATAATCTACATTAGGCTTACTAAATTATCAGTGATACAACCTATATTATTTAATAATATTTTGAAGAAAGTCCTTTTTTAGTGAATAAATGGTGAAAGAGAAATGTTTTTCTAACATACAAAAAACATCCATAAATCTGGAAAAATGATCTAACATGAAGAATTTGAAGATGCTGATAGCCTGCACACGAATAAAACTCACCATCTAAATTTTTTTGTATTATTATTATTATTATTTTTGCTACAGTCTAAGAGTTTTTAAAATCTATAATTCAGCACAATGTATCTCCTGAAAAGTGAGTGAATCATATCATTATTTTTGAAAGTCGTTACGACATGCGGAAAATTTAACGGACTTACCGGTAGTTTTTAATGAGAGCAGCCCAAAATTTTATTATTTGAGAAAGATGAAATTTTTAAAATTGGGTAGATTCAAAAGAAATATTGAGCCTTATACAGCAGAATGTAACAGCAACTGACACACTTAACTATCATTTTCCTTTTAATCTACAATATCTTCATGGTCTTCTTTAACAACATCTTCATTTCATGCTCTTCTTTTATTTCTTTTCCTAAATTTTATCACAAGTTTAGCTTTTTTCTTGCTTCCTAAATTGAATTTTAAACATTGAATCCCTTTTACCCTTTAAATTACTTTAAAAATTTAGTTTTTAGTCTTTTCCTCTTGATATCATATCCTTGACCCTGTCGCTGCTTTAAAAACGAGACGTTAGTATAACTGAACTGCTGGATCCTGTTGAATGAGATTCTTAAATAGATTTATATGTCCACAATTTTTTTGCTATAAATATTTGCAAATTTTATTTATTGTTTTATGTATTCGCAAGTACTTTATTTATTCTTTGCTTCTTAACCTTTAGTTTTACGTCAATTCCATGCTAATTTTATGCCTTTTTTTTAGCGATATTTCTTTATGTATATACATTTTATTATTTAGCTCACATTTGCTCTTGATGAATATAATATGTATCTACAATTTTTTTTCCCTTGAACATTTCCTTCTGGCATGGAAATTTGAATCTATAGTTTGTAAATATAATTCAAATTTCGAAGGAATTAACAACTTCATTCTAATTGCTTTCTCTTTTTTACTTTCTTATATAACGAAGTATACAGAAACTTAACAATAAAACTTAAAAATAATAAAAACTTAAAATCAACTGCCTGAACTTAAACATAATACTCACAGATTAAACAATATATATTATTATATACAAAATCTGCATGGAAAATCTTGATGAAGCTCCACGCTTCAGACCTCCTTGAATTTCATATACAATCTTTAGACCAAATTCGTAGATTTCTATTAAATTTTGAGTAAAATCCGCTCAGGAGAAGTCTGTATGTTCCGCCATTCGCATATAAGTTAACACGATAAGTACAAAACGAAGAAAGCTAAATGGATAAAATTCAGAACACTTACAATTTATAGTGTCACCTGTTTGATTGAGCCAGTTTCCCCAAGGGGTTGATCGTCCGCCAGTCTGTATTTTCAGAAACGTGTGAACCTGACAATTCAAAAACGCAGTGATTCAAATATATAAAATTTGGTAGGTGATTTTGTGACTACAAGTATAGATTTGTGTCAAATTTTTGTTTCAACTGGTGGGAAAGAACGCATCTAAAACTCAAATTCGTTTTTCGAATACTTTTAACCGCTTGCCAGGTATTGAAATATTAATTCATGCCGAAGGAAAATATTTTGTAACCCTTCTATGCCAATATCAAGCAAAACGTTCTCTGGGATAGCATCTTTATTTTGGAGTATACGAGAAAGTTTTGGGGAGACCATTACCATTGGTTTAGCTTAAAATGAATCAAGTATACTGTAATGAAATGTGTCATTTTGTGCAAATTTGCACTTAGAATGCTTATTCTTCTACCGTAAATGACTTCATCCATAAATAATAAAGTCAATAAACCACTTTTTCTTATCGCCAAAATTCTGTAGATATTGCGGTTATTTAATTGTAAGTTTTCGGTTTCTAGACTTATGAGTCGTGGCTTTGATACTCGATACCTTTGAAGATCTGGTGCCTGTCAAGTCCGTTTTAAAGGACCATATCTTTCCGTTAAGAAAATAAGTATAGGGTTCTTGTTTCCGGCATCATACCTGCCGAATAGATATGCCTGAAAATGAGGAGGTTCAACCTAAAATTATTTTCTTGTTACTTCAAACTGAAAGGACAATAGATCTAAATTTAATTTCTTTTATATGTTACGGGCAATAAAGTTAGAAAGTTACAAATATAAAATTATTCATTAAAATTCTAGTAAATATACTGCAATTGTTTTCAAAAACCAATAGCATTGAGATCATGGTTATATTGATAAGATGAGTGTTCATACTTTAGTAATCCAGGTCACGTGATTAAATCTCGGAAAGACGACGATATTGACTAAGCGATTTATTGTAGAGATAACAAATGCTACGTAAGACAATTTATTTATTTTTCATCTATACATTCATCCTCACTCATCTTCTCCTACCTTTTTCACGATTGGTCTTTATGTTTCTTCCAAAATATCAGCCTTTAAAGCCCAAGTTTATAAAAAATTGTTAGTTTTCACCGTTTACCCCTTTTTTTGTTGTCAGGGCCAATATATATCTTTGTTACTTCTCACGATAGCCTTATCACGAAGTATATCGTGTTATATAATGACAGCATGGTACAATTTGCATATTTATTTGCAAAATATAATTTATATTCCAGAATTTATTGTATATTAGCCGCTGATTATATTTATTTTAGCCGCTTTGGCGACTAGCTAGTTCACCAGGATAAATGCTCACCAAATTTTCAAAAGAATATTTTAAATAATTTGGTCTCTTATTAGCTTCTTCATATTTTTAAGCTCTAAGTTTTGATAGTCATATAACATATTATTATGTTAGTTTTACGCCATTCTGTTCATTGTATTATATTTATATATTACATTTATTGTATTAAATTTACAGTATTATACCTTCTGTCAACTGTAGTAAAATATGAGACTTAAATTGCAACCGAAGTGACAGAAACTTAATACCGAAGAACCCAAAAGTTAATGCAAAACCTTTTTGCTGAAACCAAATATATTTTTTAATGAATATGAGAACAGAAAAAAAAATCATTTAGTATTGAAGTCTTACATACCTACAGAATATTTTTTTTAATAATTTATGCAGTATCTCAAATAATGATTCAATAAAATTTCCTCTAATTCATCATACAATTCAGTTTTTAGTTCCACATTCAAAATGATTTAAATGACGTTTCATTTTGTTTCTGTCAATATAGGTACTTCTGAAAAAATACTGAAATCTAAATTTTATGAAGTCTTAAAGAATCTTATCAGTGAAATATTCTTAGCATTCCAACTTTTCAATTAAGAAAATGTTTCTTCTACTGATCTGATCGAGTTATGGAGTTTCGAATATCACTATTTAAAGAAAATGAGCAATTTCTTAATTTTAGACTCATCAATCTTGTGGAAACTCCAAACGCCGATTATCGTATATCCTAGAAGACCAATGGAATAATATAAATAGCATGTTTTTATAAGATAATAAAATTCGAATTTTCATAACTCACTAGATTTACTTATACACTCACTTTACTAAATTATGAAATTCGATATATTTGGCATTCCTTTCATGTACATTGACTTCACTTTCAAGCACACATGTAGTCGCTAAATTTTGATTAGAGTCAAGAAGATTTGACTAGCTTCAAAATTTTAAAAATATGATAAGACAGTCAAATTGATGTATACACAAGATTATGTCATCCTGTTTTAAAATATTCCTTCAAAATTCAATATACTGAATCAAATCACCATCAATGGTTTTCTTCTCCTGTTTTTTATTCATCTACTCAACCATTTGAGAAAATATTTCCAAAATAATATACAAAAGAATTAAGGCATTTCGGGGATTTTGTTGAAAAATAGCTAGTATTAAAAAACAACATTTTCAAGCACAGTGTATTTGGTACTTTAAAATGAAAGGGCTCTTACAATTGCAATATATTTAGCTAAAAATCAAAACCTTAAAATTTATAGAATTGCGGTAAAAGAGCTGTATCGTTAAGAAAATAAAGAAAATAAAATAGTGATATTTAAAAGTAATAAGCTGGTCTCAAAGAGGAAAAGAAGGCCCTGGTCTAGAAAGCTTGCTTTCATAATGAAAATCCACCTTTTTCTTCAATTTCTTAAATGATCCATATGCTTTTAAAATAATCTTTCAAGCCTACTATTGTAAATTCATAACTCATGTAAGCATTCATGGGTTATTTAGGCACAAATGGAAACGTATATCATAGAGAGTTTAAAATATTTCACGTATTCCATTTATTATTTCGTTACAAAAGACGAGCGGTTAAAATAATATTCGAACTATTCTCCGCGGTCCATGAACCTCCGTTTCAAAATAAACCCCCAAAAGTTTACATAATCGATAGATCGTGACAGATTGTACCTATTTTGAATAACTTTCTCGTTAGAATTTTAAATGGATTTCCTTCATGGATTCAACAGTTAACTCTTATCGTCAGTTGAAGTTGAAAAAATAAAGAAGGATATTTGCAAATCATTGTTTGGCGTAGGCAGATCGTACTATTTTATTTAAATCGCCAAAAAATGTCACATTTATCAAACGACTGTCAGTTTTTTTTTATGAGCTTTCAGCACAAAGATCTAGACATTGAAAAAAGAAATATATATAGATATATAGATTCTAGTTAATCGATTCTTTAAAATAAAGAATAGTTCAGAAGTTGTTATGATAAATGATCTGATCATTAAAGAACTAAAATTCACCAATGCCCATTTGAAGAATAATACATTTATACAAAACATTCATTGCATCTATTCATTCTCTAAATATGAAAGAACATTGGCTACTTGTTCGAAAACTTTTATGGACTAGTAGCTTTTAGATAAGCCTAGGAGAAGTCATAAAATTGTCATTCAGATATAATTTTCAATATTTTAGCTAATAGTTTTATGCTTGTTGTTGGAAACTTGATGTATTACCTTTATCACAAGTAGAATCCTGAAATGTTTAGTATCTTTCGAGAAGATAGTAGAAAACATAAAATTTATGTTGCAGAAATATCGTGCATCAATTGAAAATAGGTCAATAAACATTATTTAATAAACAGCTATTTAGATCCAAGAGATATGAGATTTTAAATTGTGCATGGTAATGAGATCCAAGAGGTGCTTCAGTTTAATTGACACCATTATCATTATTCAAACTATGTTAAATTGTTATAGAAACGATTTTAAGTTTATCAAAAGAAAATTTTTCCGTATCCCTTCAGAATAATCATTTAGTCGAGCAAATAAATAACTATTTTTTAAAACTGTTTTTCTTTTTCTTTAAATATTAAGTCTTTTTTTAGTAATGGTTTCGTAAAAACTTAAAAATATGGAATGTCAAAAGTTCAATTTACAAAGCAAAAAGAATAATTTTGGTATTAGATATATATTTACTCAATTTTCCTTTATCATAGCTATGGCATCATAAAAACATCATATTTTTTAACAATGAAACAACAATATTTGAACAAATCACATATTAACAAATATAAACGAAGGATCTGCATATACAATACAAGAGCAGTAATCGAGTCAATGTAGCCAGCATGCGACGTTATTCGAAACAAACGTATTAAACATTTAATCATTATTGCCAGTATGCGGCGTTATTTTAAACAAACTTACTAAACATTTACTCATTGTTGCCAGCATGTGCCTTTATTCTAAGTAAACATATTAAACATTTAAGATTACAAGGCAGTTAAATAAGAAAGTTGAAAAAAAAGTGTTAGAATTAATCCACTAAATTTAAACCTACATTCACAATTTTAAAAAGAATTCATTCACCTCAAAATAGCTTCTTTGTAATTAGCAACTACAGAAGTACACAATAATGAAATAAATGCTGAAACTTCAAGCAGGTCATTCAAAGAAATAAGTGTTGAAACTTCAGGCAAGCCATTTAGAAAGATTGAAAATTTAGTTGGTTTTCACACTCAGTTATGCAAGTCAAATATTCGTTGAATCCCATTCCAGAAAGAACATATAAAGAAAAAAAAACTGTATTTTAGACGTAATGTAGCATATTCATGCGATTTGATAGGAAATCCGGATAATATTTGTAAAATTATATTACCAAATCAGTTAGGTAAATATAAATTAAACCTAAATCTTAAGAAATTTAATATAATGTACTTAAATTAACTAAATATAAATTGCAGATTTTTCATTCAGTCAAAGATCTGAAGAAAGAAAGAAAGGAATCTATTGAATACAAAAGTTACAAATTCGTGTAAAAAACAGGCAAAAAAGCAAAACACATGCTGCTTACATTTTTCTTGTATATAATTAATAGAAAAATGTTTTAAAGAACTACAATTTCAATGTTGAAACTTTCATGCTCATAATTTTTATCATTCCGAATGTTAATAATATCAATAAAGGACATGTTTCAATGTTAATATTTCGTTTTTCTATCTACAAAATAAAATGTAAATGCACTGTTTCTGTAATCACAAAGTATTCATACAAACATATAGAAAGCTTCCCATTTTTTGCAGATGTAGTTAAAATTTTAATCGATGCTTTATAGAATGCATTATCTATACTCCATAAAAATGTTCCTTTGAAATTTACTCTTATTAAACAAATCTAACTATTATTAAAATTAAGAATTATTTTTAACTAGTCGCCTTGGAAATTGGCTGGCATGTTGATGATATAGGTTATATTCAATTTAGATAAAAGGTTTAGATATAACTTCATGCACAGGATTCCAAAAGTTGTCTTGTAATAAAGCCGGGCTATTTAAATTGCCATGCTGTGTTCTGTTCATTGTATATATGAACAAACATTTCTAATGAAAATCAGTCCCATAACATCATACCTCTATTCAGAACATATATGTCCGATTCATCTATCTTCCAAATTTCTCGGTATTGTAACTACTTTTTTTATGAAGTAAACAAATATTAAACAGAATAATTCTTTATTATCTTTCAGAAATGAAAGAAAATCACACGATCACCATATTTGATTAAACAATGAAAGTGTTTTGAATTTTAAGGCATTAAGGTAAACTTTTATTGGAAAGTAGGAAAAAGTATACTTAAGACACTGCCAACATTTAGGGAAAATTTTCACACATACTAAATTGGATAGTAAAAAAAAAGAAAAAAAAAAAAAAAAAAAAAAGATAATTTTCTTAATTTTTGAAACGATGCAAAATTTATTTTTTGTGCAATGCTATTTTCGGAACTTATCGCGGTAAAATGCCTAAATTCAATTTTAATTAAATAAAATTCTAATTAAAA
Organism: Argiope aurantia; assembly: GCA_026543865.1. NCBI lineage: Eukaryota > Metazoa > Arthropoda > Arachnida > Araneae > Araneidae > Argiope > Argiope aurantia. The sequence continues at coordinate 350,095 of JAPMOR010038392.1, read as the reverse complement.
TTTTAAAAAATAATCTTCTCGAGATACACAATGGCATTCTCCAAGATATGTATGTGCCAAATGTTTCGGCTTTAGGACTCAAGCGCCGCTCCGACGGCCCTTGAGCGTCTGAAGATAGGCACATTTTGTACTCTTAACCCTCTCTTGAGATTTTCAGGGGTCTTTTTATGTCTGTTCATTTTACCGATAATTTGCGGGAAGCTCCCGATCGACGTCCACAAGTGGGGGTAGTCCTACAATAGGTCAAATGGTCGTTTTACGACCATATCCGGAATGGAACATGTCGTCGGAACGGGGTTCACACATACGCGTGCACACACACACACAGAGTGAAAGATAAAGACAGACATACCCACACATTTATATTTATTTTTATGAGATAATTATGTTACTGTACATAAAAGAAGCATACATATAATCCGATGAAGAAATTCGGTTAAAGTTCCGAGTTTAAAATTAAAATTAAATTTAAATTCACATTTTAAATTGAATTTGCTTCATTTATCATTGAAATGGCGAAATATGAATTCTGGTTATTCGGAATCTTTAATATTATAATATGTGCAGAATACATTTTAAGGAATTCGGGATTTTATTTGTAATGAATGATATTTAATTCCAACAACTTTCTTTTGCATTTTTTACAAGATAAACATTAACGAAAATCCTTTAAAGAAATCTGTGAACTTGAAAGTTTCAATAAAATAATGAGCTGAATAAAAATTTTCCGCATTAAAAACCACAACTAAAATATAAACCAAAACACTAACAACATTTACCATTTCTCTCGCCAAAAACTGCACATATCGTCTAACGAAAACATATCCCTTGAGGAACTTCAAACAAATGTTCATAATATTCGCCATTAGTAAAAAATACGTTTAAATTGCCAAACAAACAAGATAATTGAAAAAAGAAATTTGTGTAATACACATTTACTTGCCCATTAGGCCGCCAAAAAATAAATAATCATAAACCATTTCAATATCATTTTTGTAAACTTGACTTTTCAGCTACCGGGCAGATAAGGAATTGCCCATGAAAGCATCTAAATTTTACATCTCTAATTCAACCACATTTAATCTCTAGAGAGAAATCTTTCCTCTTCTTTAACTGATACATTATGCTTTTAAGAATTGGATCAAGCCATCATGCTATTTTCAAATCCACATAAAAGACAATGAGCAGGAACCTTAATGGTATTTCCATTACTTTTAACTCACCCACCGCAGCTAGATCTTTCTCAGATAGATCCAACCAGATTTATTTCCAAATGAGACGCTGGAGAATAAAGCTCGGTGTTGTGCATTTGCAAAATTGAAAGAAAAATTTAGAAAAATGGGGGAAAAGGAATAAAAAACGTCTGCATGTTTAGAAATCCACCCAGAATTGGGAATAAAGGATCATTTTGATCTGATTAAAATTTTGGATGGTTCCTAAATTCCGAATATGGTCTTTTGAATTCATTTGGGACGCACTGGATTTATGAATAAACATTCAAATGGGTTTGATCTTATTGAAATTCTTGCTCGAGTTTTGGTTAAATTGCCTAGAAAATGCTTTGTCTCGACAATTCTCAGAAGACGCATATAATTGATGCAATGCCGGACTGGATGTTTTATTTTTGTTTTTGTGCATTTAAAATAATTTTGTGAAATATGGAAATAAGAAATGGTAAAAAAAAAAAAAAAAAAAAAAAAAAATATGATCGCTGGGGATTAAATAATTGAATTGAAAGAGTTGGACATTGTTAATTGAGATATGTCAGTGTAAAGATGTAAATAAACCAATGAATATTTATAGTGGAATTTGAATTAAATGCGCATAAATTAATCGCCTGAAAAAGTATAAGGAAAGCAAAGGTTTTCTAGAACAATTTGACAGCTGATGAGAGTGTGTTTATTTAATACTTTTAAATGCAAAATTCTGCCAACTCTTTTTATTATCTACAAAATTATCAGTTTTTAAATTGGCCATGTAAAATGATTTACTGTCTCTAATTGCAGCTTCTATAGCTTAATTACCTGAGATGCCAAGCAAATATTAATAAGTTGTACCTTAGATGCCAAACAAATATTAATAAGATGTACCTAAGATGCCAAACAAATATTAATAAGGTGTACATTAGATGCCAAACAAATATTAATTAGTTAAAAATATTCTTTAAAAATGAATGAAAAATACTCCTAATAAAAAGTTTCTCAAAGAGAATTTGAATTTTTTTATTAATCTGGCAGAATTTATTGATTTAATTTGATAGTATATAGTTCTTTGTAATTCATGTAAGGTATTAAAACAAGATCTTCATTGCTATTTAATGTAATAAAAGTAATCTTTTATATGAAATAATAAAATATCAATAAAGGCATTTGCCTTCCAACTGCATTCGAATACAAATCTTTAGATTTAATGCGGCATTTTTCATTTATCCATATCAATTCAGTTATGTAACATAAAATAAAAATGTTTTATATTTCTTTTCTTTTATTAACGTTATTTACAAAATTATGTCAACTATCAACCAAAAATTAAATTTACAACTCCGCATGCAAAATACAAAGAGGTATATCTATGAATTAAATATCTACTACATCATCCCGATATCCATAAGCTTAAAAATAACTTTCCTCTCTGACATATACGTTAAAGACCAATGCTAAATAACAAATGTTTAGATGCAAGAAGTAAATATGCATTTACCTTGAAATGCTAATATTAAGAGAAATGAACGTTAAAAAGAATGAAAGAAAACTGAGAATATTTCAAGGAACTGAAACAAAAAACACCATGCCACAGAAAACAAAAGAAATACAACACAGTCTAACACTGAATAATTAAATCAATTGGGCAACAACCACACAAAAGCTTATGCTGTCAAAAAATGTCCAGATTAAACACTCCGAGTCTTCAGAAGATGATTAGATGATCGGCCCCGTAGGTGTCGAACCGGACACGAAGAAAGGCGCGTGGCACCAACGGACCCCCTACTCAACATCCGCCTCTAAGCAATACCCCTACCCACAGACCCTAAGTACCTAACAGATAATACTTATAGCCCGGATCTTCGCGGCGTGTACAAGGGGCGTTCTTGACCCTTGAACCTGGCTCGTGCTCTCAACGAGCACGAGCGCGTGCCAAAGTACCCTCCCCAGCATTTTTTTTACCTTAATATAGTCCCCCCACTGGAGTCAGCCAGGGCGCAAAAGAAATGGTAAGATGCAAGCGTGGAGGGGAAGATTCTGTCATTATCGTGAGCGGTCAAGCGTTATTGATGGTACTTGGCGAACTGTTGGAGTCAAAGTTCACCAGTGTTTCGTCTTCGAAGACTGACAGAGCTTTCAAGTGCTTTACCAGTTATTGAGTGACGGGTTGGCACAATTGGCGATTTATCCATAGTAGAAGTTTGGGAAGATTTAATTTAAAATATTACAAACGGATATTAAGTTATTTAGAGTATTGTCAGGTGAAATCAATATGAAATCGGAAATTCATATTTTCTAAAGATTTTCTGGGAAAAAATTATTTTGATTTTTGTCTTTATAATGGAAGATAAATATATTATTTTATTTATATCAATGATATTTTAATAATATTTTTCAATGCGCAAAGCAAGCAATATAAAATATTTCATATGAAAAAAAAATGTTTTTAAAAATAATTTGGAATAATGTTTTCCTTTTCATTCCATTTAACAAAACAACTTCCAGTAGAATATTTCAAATGATAAAAAAAAAAAAAAAAAAAAAAAAAAAAAAACCGGATGAAATCCTTTGCTCACAATGTAATTAACATTAATATAAAGCCGCCCATGTATAAAAACTTTTGAATATGACATTGCTGTCCAGACATCACAAACATATCTAAATTTATTCATTATTAAAAAGCATGTAAGTAATAAAATATTAGATAAATACTGCAACGAACAGAAGAAATTCAGAAAATTGATATATACTCCTTGAGTCTAAGTATTTGTTTGACTGTCATCTTATTTCTCTCACCTTTCATATAACAGATCAGAAAACATATTCAAGAATGTAATTTGATAAATGATTAGTTCAAATAATATATTATATTTTTATTTCACTTTTTTAAAAATGAAATTGTTTTTAGAAATGCAAGACGCATGAATTTCCATAATATAGAAAACGCTGAGCATTCGGGCATGTGATACCGGTATCGCAATACATAAATTTGTATCAGAAACAGGATTTTAACTGCAACTACCAGCTGTTAAACTTGGAATATCAGAAAGATATAATTTAGAAGTGTGAGTGTGCCTTTCAGAATGAAATTTTAGAATATTAATAAATTATCAGATTATTAATTAGTTTTCAATTAAACATTTTAAGGTTTTAAAATATTTAATTAGTTGAGAAGTAAGCAACTTTTTATTTATAGGGTTGATAATTTTCGAAAATATTATCGAACAAAAGTTACTTTTCTATCAGTTTAAAATTCAAGGAGACTAATTTAATTGTTGAGAAAATATCTAATTCCAATTGTTTCAAATACAGAGAAATTTTCAATAACAGATATAAATTATTTTCACACAATATTTTCATAAAATTACTTCGCATTGCTGCAATGAAATTCAAATCACTTTCATTGTTTCTACTATATTTAATTGTGCGTTTTACTTCAGATTTTGAAATCTAAGAAATGAAGATTGTGTAAAATATTTTCATATTTATTTGCAAAGTTATAACGAAGTTTTATTTATTTACATATCAGTTTTTTATCTTCTAAACGTCTTATTTATTAAGTACTATATCCAGTATTCTGAATTCTATTACTTGATTTCCTTAAACACTTTCTTTTATAATTTTCAAACCAGTCAGTAAGTCTCAAAATTTAATAATATATTACTTGTTTTCTATGTGACTAAGATTGTCATATAGCTTGACTTCCTGAGGAAGATGCACGTATATAAGGAAAAGATCATATGCGAAACTACGAAAATAAGACAGATTAAATGTATATATTAAACTGAACATTAAATTTGCGTATGCTGAGGGATCTATGATTATCAAGTTAGGAGTGAGAGACTTAATTGATATTAAACCCAACGAATAATTCTTGTGACAAACTAATTGATGAATTGGCAAGGAATAAATTAATCAATATCCTTTTCGCAATTATCAAATATTAAATGGAAAATAATATTTTATTAAATTGAAATTTAAGAAAATAGGAATGCATTTTTGAGACGGCAAGGAACTATTAAACTCTGTGTTTACTTATTTATTTATTATTATTTTTTAAAAAAGAATTTTGTATGAGATCATTTTACAGCAATTGAAGCTTTAATGATATAATTCAATTGATTTTTTTAATTTCATTTTGCATTTAATCTTTTTATTTATTAGTACTATTATTTAATTTATTTTCATTTAATTCATTTAATTTTCATTACTTATTATTAGTGTTATTTAATTTATTTTCATTTAATTTAACTCTTCGTTTAATTTTTTTATTTAATTTATTTTTAATTTTATTCATTTGAAATTTTTATGATTTTCCCTGGTATTTAAAATATTCGTTTTTCTTTACATTTTTGCCGTATTATGGAGATTTCCTTTGCATAGTTTTAATATTTGCATTTGCTTTTTGTTCTATCCTTTTATTTATGGACCTATTAAGTTAACAACATTGTGAAACTTTATAAAAATAAAATAACAAATTTATGAAAAGATTGAATTTTATTTAATTATTTGTTTTGGTTTTTTCAGTGCAAGTATCACATTTTTAGTTCTTCAAAGAAAAATAAAACAAATAAACATGTTGATAAACAAGGATTCATAAATTTCGATTAAATAAAGGAGGTGTTCTTCAGAAGAAAATTGTTTAGTTTGTTTTATTTTTCTTTAAATTTGCGATCTTGTTAATCACATCCAGATTTCCATTACTTACCAAGTTGAAATTCATTAGAAACTCAAGTGCAGTGAAAAGTGAAACGAAATTTTCCTTTAACACTGTACTTATAAGCATAACTTCACTCTTAAATAATGTTGCAAAAAAAAAATCTTTTCAAGGAATGTGCAATAGAATTTCAAGAAAAGTGTAATAGATATACACTTTTTTTATAAAAAATTCAAAATCAATTTCTATGTACGAATTTCTTTTAAAGAATACAATAAGAAATTTATATCTACCATTATGCTTGTGTTCAAAAATTTGCAGAGTAAAATTTTAAAATGCAAGAAATAAAGAGAATATTTCATGGGAAAATATAAAGTTTTTAAAATCGGTGCTACCGAATGACTAGTTGTTAAAAAGATGTAAACAATTTCCAAGAAGCCATAAATATTTTTGTATTTTTCTAACATCATATACTTTGGATTTCAGAAATGTAACAAAATAACCGTGTCTTTCAAGGTTTCTTGAGTTCAATAAATATAATATAAACATTTCAACAAATGTCTTCATAAAGGATATAGTATTTTCAAACACAAAAAGAATCCTCTTTTTTTCTCCTTCTTTTACATTTTATAAAATTTCAACAAACATGCAGAGCTCACAAATAACGTTTGTTGCATCCTTAAATCAAAGATAAGATGAAAATATGAGAAAAATATAAAGGGATTGAAAGATAATATGCAAGTTTCTTTTTATTTGATGTTCTCATAATACTATAATATAATAAACAAATATTAAATTCCTAGTTCGTTTTCATTGAAATTTTTTTCGGTTCTTATAAAGCTATTTCACAAAAACTTCCAGTGAAAATACATTATTTGAGAATCTATATATGCATTAGTTTACTCTGCCGATGAAACAAATATTAAATTGAAAATCTAAAAATGAAAAATGCTAAAACAGAAAAAGAAAGAAAGAAAAAAGATACATCCGCTATTTTTATTGCTCAAATTGATATTTTTAGAACAATGATCCAATTTCATTTCAATTCCTTTGTCGTAAAAAGAGAAATATATTCTTTTTTGATGATACAAATGCTCCCCCTTACAAGATAATAAAAAGGTCCGGGTAAATAGATACTTGGATTCGATTGAAAATATATGCATAGCAAATAAATAGAAAAAAAACAAGGTATCGATTTGAATGAAAATACTGCATTCATATCTATGCATGCAAAGCAACAAGAGAAATATGTACATGCGGGAGTGTATTCGTCTACCTATTTATGCATTAAGTCATTCGTGTATTGCGTTTAACAGAACATAGCTTCACAATTTTTATCATTATATTTCAGATAAATTTGTTATTTTTGCTGTAATTAACCAATTGCACGTAACTCTTTATAACGGAATTTAAGTTAAAAATACATATGGATTTGAAATATATGATATGATGCAATTCCACATGTTTATTAATCGTGCTGTTTTGTTATGGTCTCTCGAAACGTTTTTTAATTGCTTATGAAGATGATGATATGAAGTTATTTTATAGATAATTCGTGATTTTGCAAGGAAGGATGCATTAATTTTTAAAAATATTTTTTTATTCATATACTTCCCTAAAATATTTTTCAAAATGGATCAATAAATCGCTTGGGTTTTTTCTTAACTATATTTATAATTTTGCTCTTTATATAAGTAATTAAACTAAAAAAGATAAAAATAAAAATAAATTCCTGAAAAATATGCTTTTATATAATTAAAAAATTTCTTAAAAAATATCGCATTGATAAACTTTATCCTGTTTAGGAAATTTTGAAAAACTTTATTTTATGAATATGAAAACATTACAGTAAATGAAAAAAAAATCACATTGCTTTTATGGCCAGGGAACGGTACATGCCGAATAAATCCTCTTATTATGGAATTAAAACAATGCATTTATGCAATGTGAATACTTCATTGATTCTAAAGATACATGAAATATGAACCGGATAAACTCTCGCTAAAAAATAAAAAATCTCAAAATATGCAAGTTGTAAGTGATCTAGCATATAACTTAAAGTGCACAATAGTAAATGTGATAACTTCATTTCTCAGAAACTAAGTGAACTTTTTCTGAAATGCAATATTACTTTATTTGATACTAGCCGCCTTTGGCGACCAGCCGGTTCGCCAGTATTACCGCTAGCTACAATTTTCAATTAAATATTATAAGTAACTGGTCTCTTAAAGGATTCTCAAACAAAACATTTTTAATCTTCAAATTTTGATAGTCATACCAAACTTATATTGTTTAGATCGTTTCATTCAATTTACTCTCTATATTCTGCTAATTTGTTGCCATTTCCGGTAAAACTTCAACTTTAATTAAAAATGTAAATGACGAAATTGCAATTAATATTAAGATATTTTTTAATAAAACCAAGCGTTTGATTTTATTAATCATCTTTATTGTTATTATTGAATATGAGTATTGCAAACAGAATCGCTCGGTATTTAAGTCTTATGTTAACTACAAAATATTTTTCATAGTTTATGTAATATCTCAAACAATAATTCACCAAAAATTTCTGAAATTCAGTATAAAATTCAGTTTTTAGTTTTGTTTTCAAAAGGATTGAAATGAAATCAATAATAATATTTTGTTCCTGCTTATAAATATATTTCAAAAATTATGAAGTCTAAATTTAATGCTGTAAGGAATCATATTCTGATAAATATTCTGGACACACCAAATTTTAAATAAATGAATGAATGTTTCTATTTTCCACGATCAACTAAGACTTATTTATGAAGTTTTAAATGTTAAAAATTTAGAAAAACTCACCATTTTCATAATCTTAGGCCAATTAATCTTGAGAAACCTGCGCGCTAAGTGGCGTATTTTCTTTGAAACGATCGATGAAAAATCTAAAATTATCCTTTTTTTATTGAATAGTGATATTCAAATCTTCATAAATCAGTCAGTTTAAGTGATTTGAAATTAACTCTTAAAAGTCAGTGATTTAGTTGATTGGAAATTAACTCTATGACCACCATAAAATCTGTGCTTTCTCTTGTGGTGTATGCTTTCTCCTTAATATCCGATCGAATAAAACATCACATATAAAAGTACTACATAAAATAAACACATCAAAAATAAACATTTCAATAGTTGCCAAAAACAAAAGAGAGAAAAATGAAATTAATAAGCAGACGATATTTAAAAAAGTACAGATATTTAGACTGGAAAATGAAATTATCTGAAATTAAAAACACGCGCAGGCGATATTCAAACCTCAAAAGGAAAATATATGAGTTATTCCATCAATAAATGCCATAAGTTTGTTTACATCTTCATTATTTTATGATTCATTAAATATCAAAATGGATCCGGGACTGAATAAACACTCTGTATAGAGAGTGTAAAAGATCATAAAATAAATTTTCTTGAATTTATTTTTTAGAAAAAATAATATTTCATATTTGTTTCATTTCCTACAGACACTTGTCGAAAATTATAATTTTGCAGATTTCATTTCCAAAAAGATTTAATTTATTTTCAGTTAGAGCTTTAATCAATGTGATGGCAACACTTTGAAAAAAGCTATTTTTTTCTCATGAATGCGAAACGTGCTTAATCCTCATTTTTATTTTTGACGAAAAAAATTATTGAAAAACATAGTTAAAATATTTATTTAAAAATTCATTAAAAATAGAAATTTAATTTTAAGATTAAAACAGTAGTATCATTTAAAAGATAAATTTTTTATCTTTAACGTGATGTAAAAATCTTTTTTGTGCGGTAATATTTTCGGCAGTTATAGCAGAAACACGTCAAAATTTCGCTTAATTTTTAAATAAATAAAATTCTAATTAAAAATTCGAAAAAATAACCCCCAGGTGCACATTCCCGGCCTCCAAGGCATACACGTGCCAAATTTGGTAGCTGTAGGTTGAATGGTCTGGTCTGTAGAGCGCCAACACACACACACAAACACACACACACACACACACACACATTGAGCTTTATTATAAGTATAGATTATCAAGAATAAAAAAAAATTGTGATCAAATGACAAACAAAGAAAAGCATAGTAAAGGTATTTTCTTTACAAATGATACATCTGATGTGTATCACATTATAAGAAAGTACAAGAACATTACTCTTACGAATACAATGCACCTTGATAAACCAATAAGTAGCAGACATTATAAAAGCCAATGCATAGTATTTGATTACAATATCAGTGAAGAAACTGTAAATACTCTTGATGAGCTTTTGAATACATACACTATAAAAGGAAAACAGATAGCTGAATTAATATCATACTTTATAATAATTGTTTTGATAGTTTTTCTTTACAACGTAAAGAATGCTCTTTTTTAGAAGATTTATATAGATCACAAAAATTCAGTCTAGACAATATCCTCCCAGAAATGAAGAGTCTCCTAATATACTCGAGAAATTACAGATTAAAGGACAACAGTTATCATAAATTCCACTGTTAATTGATAAATAAGTATTAAGTGTAAGTGTTTTAAGCTCTGTCCACCAAGCAACATCAATAAAATGCGAAGGAATAAAAGAAAACTTTTCTGTAAGCTCTTTGTAGTATATTTCTGTCTAAATAGAAAATATCGAAATAATATTTAACCAGCGTGGGTGTTCTCTCCGAAATGTTCTCGTTCACTCTCCAATGAAAGTATTATATTCCTTTATCTGCATAAAATTGCTGTTTCTGGGTAACATATCAGTAACATCATAACAGTAAGCTTGCATTTCATTAATGAGTGATAGCTATGAAGTATAGATCTTTGGCATAGATCTAGCATTGTTACTGAATTTATTGTGCGATGGATGGGTGTTTTTGTGGCCAGTTGAAATCAAAATTTAACACAAAACACCATTAGGTGATTGTGCTTATGAGTTATTATGTTTACATGAATCTGAATGTACTCATCGACAAACGGCAAAATTTGGCTCATAATTTGATAAGTATCTATATTTTAGATGCCACACATGTGCTCCGATTTTATTCATCTGGCTTATAGAATTTGGTAGTCATCTAATTCACTTGCCCACGAAAAGACAGATAAAAAGACTTCCTCAAAAGATTTCTTTCAAAATTCAATAGAAATCTACAAATACGAAAGTTATTCCATACACCAACCAAATTTCAATCATCTAGCTCAAAGAGTTTTTGAATTATCGTGTTCAAATACAGACATAATATCGAAGTTTCTTGATCTTGTGGAGGTCTGAAATGCACAGATTCATCAGTTCGATTTGCAATACTTTCTCTGTACTTCGAGAAAGTAAAATATAAAAGAAAAACTTTAAAACTTAAAAAAAAATTAGATACATAAGCAATATATTTAGATATTTTTTTTCAAATATATCACGTATATATTCTAGTAAAAAAATTCTTATTTGTTTCAAAATACAACATTTTTTTCTAAAGACTGGAAAAGCATAAGTTCCCGAAATTATTATCGAATGTTCAGGCTATATCAATTCAAATGTTTTATTCGTGTGGTGAATACAAGCAGAGCAGCAGGGTAAACATCAACTTTCCAGCTATTAAATTTGCGAAATTTTCACTTCAAAATTTAAACTCTCGAACTTTTAATTGAAGATATTATTAAATTATACTTGCAAATCAATAACAAATAGAATTAAGTGATTCATTTTTTAAATATCAATACTGATGGCATAGAAAATAAAAAAGGAACGAAAAAGAAAAACTGATGTAGACAGTTTTAGTCATAACAGTAAACTCAACAGACATGCAATTCATTTCTGATACATTTATTCATGAATTCAATCAGAAAATATTTAATTCATATGATATATAAATATGAATACAGTATTTGATAAGCTGTTATCATTACAACAATGAGAAATAATAACTACATAAAAATGTAAGTAGCAACATTAAATCTATAGAACATGTGGCCTATTCATATTTCATGTTAATCACTTACTATTATATAGAGAAAATCGTAGGAGAATTCTCTGATGTTAAAATAAATGTAGATATTCGAGTTTCGAACAACAATATTTTAGATGCTATTTTTTTCATGATTCTATGTACATTTCCCTTCTATTTCATACCATTTTAAAATCAAAGATCTAAAATGTCTAATTCCAATCTCGTATTATTTTTGCTTACGTAAAGAGCAGTTGGTCTCGTGTTGTTAAAAGCATGTTTTGCTACACTTTGCATTAATTCATTCAATAGATATAAGAATATCGATGCCATTTAAGAATACTTGCATGCATTACAAAATAATGAAAAAAAAATTAGGAAAAAAGGCATATCATCGCTTTTATAGATTACATTACGTAATTACAAATTACATTATACAGCGCAACATTGTTATTTCTCAGAATCCATTAAATGCCACTACGTGTAAATGGACTAATAATGATGCAATATGAAAATATAATACTCAAAATATTTATCTTTTTTTTTAATTTAAAGTTACTGAATATAACGTTCTATATTCGGTGATTAATCACTGACACGGAAACCAGAAGTCTATATATATGTTAAGATTTTTTTAAAAAAGCCCAACTAAAACCAAATTTGGGTATATTCATAAGTTATATAAGTTAATTCATAAGATCGCATACCAAATTTCATTCGTTTTAAGACCATTATGTTTTCGAATGATTGTGTTTATATAAATTAGACATTACAGAACGACAAATGACATTATGTTTTTGAAAAATTGTGTTTGTATAAATGAGATATTACAGATCGACAAATGACATTATTTTTTTTTTTAATTATGTTTGTATAGATGATACATTACACAGCGACAAACGTTACAGTTAGTTAAAGTTAGCTCATCGCTTTTATAGATTACATTACGTAATTACAAATTTGATATGGATCTCAATTTTAGATGATAAATCGGTGTACCAAATTCAAATTTCGGTTTGTAGTCATAGTAGTAATTTTTACTTTGATTTCTTTTGAGAAATATATTATTTGGTTTTAAAGCGCGTATATGAAATGTCAGTTATCTAGCTCAAAAAGTTTTCTACTTATTCTGCTCATAGACAGACATACAAACAGAACGTCAGATGATACAATTCCAAAATATATTCTTAGGATTCAAGGAAGTCTGAAATGGCGAGATTCGTCAAAATCTGGAGTTTAAATATTTTGGCAAATACAACAATTTCTCATTACAAATGTCACATTGGAGAAAGTAAAGAAGACTAATTTATAATAATTTTATAAAAAATAATCATTGGGGAAAAAGAAAAAAAAAAGATTACAACAACTTTAGAATGAAATGATTTTTTTTAAAACCAGAATTTATTTATTTTTATAATTAAGAAGAATTCAATAATTATTATCACATTACCAATAAATTCACGGAGCTTTTTTCAAATAAATGTGCTGTTTATTTCCTAATGCCTATTTTATCAGAAGAAAAAGTTCAAATATATATATATATATATATATATACTTTTACTATATAAAAATAGGAAATAATATTCTTCAGAAAATAAATACTTATTGCCTTATACTATTGTAAGGATGAACAGATTGGTAAATTTTGATCAGTATAAACATTTTTTAGCATTTCCTAATTTAATAGATATATGATTTCAGTTGTTTACTACGTGAAAATATTATATATATATATATATATATATATATATATATATATATATATATATATATATACTAGGAATACCAAAGTGCTATCTAGAAACATTATGCGTATTGTATAAATAATGCTTCTATCAAATATTCTATATTATAATATTATCCGAAATTTAAGGATTTGCATTAATTATTTTGCTGTAAATGAAATCAATATTTTATAATATATCTGCGATTTTCAGCTAAGATATTGATTATTCTGCTGTAAAGGAAATGAATATTTTATAATATATCTTCGATTTTCAATAAGATGAAAACAATTTCTATTATTTATTGCTGGATTAGGAATAGCTGTGAGAACTGGAATAAGGTTGTTCCACAGTAAAGAAATGGACTAAAAGGAAATGAAATAAATAGTGTTGCTCAAAACATGTGAGAAGTATTTGATCGCTTTCATAACAGGAAATGCATCAAGTTATTTGACATAAAATGAAATGTAGTTCAAGAAGAGTTTGCTGCAGAATGAGGAAATGAATATATTTTTTAATTTTGTTTTTCTAACCGTGTGAAATTTCCCATATTTTTAAGTTGACCTTTATTATTTTAATTTCCACTCACCATTTCTCATTCTGTTCATTCAGGTTTCTAAATTGCTGACAAATAAACTATAATAATAGTTCAAAAACTGTAATCCAGATTTTTCGCAGAATTTTTTTAACTATGAAAAAATTATTAATTATATGTCGGGAAGTTATTTCCTTTCAGGAAGTTATTTAAGCTATACCTAAAGATTCTTCATGTCTAGAGCAATCTCAGTAATGGTGGAATTTTGTTATTATAAATTTTATGATTACTTCAAATACTATTGCTTCAAATAGAATTACACAAAGTTTTCTTAAAATTTGTTTCTCGGATTTAATATGTCTTGATCAATGTTTAAATGAATTAATTGCAACTAACATTTAAAATTCGAAAGAAAGATCTACTCTCATACGAAAACAGAATACAATTTCACTCCTCTTTTAATAACGAAATTGTTAATTTTTTTAAACATGATGCTTTGTTTACTAAAGATATTTAAATAATGAGTAAGGTTCAAGAAAGCATGTAAAGCTCTAAAACTATCAGTCGACAGAGAATGGATGTAAACAAATATTTAATTTTTTTTAAATATAAATTTCAGAATATATAATCGAATTGTGCAATATTATTTGCATCAAACTCATTACTGTTATTTTTAACTGATTTTTCAGTAATTTGTTTGCTTAGTGAAACGCTTTCTTTAAAAAAATATTTTTACTTAAAGAAACGAGGGACCTTCAACATATTTTTTTAATTCTAATTTATCGATTTGTAGTTTTGCAAGCATAAATAAAAATACAGTAAATGATAGTGTATAAAATTTCTTTTCGTTAAGCTTATTTATTCATTAACTTTTGATACAATTATAATGTTTAATGATTAGCAGTAGCTTTGATGTCAAATCTCACAAAACTAAAATAAAGCTCTTGAAAGCAGTGTAACTTTTTCTATTAATTATTTTAAACATTTTCAAGCAAAAATTTAATTTTGAGAACTAAAATTCAAAATATATATATTTAAATTTTGAATATATATATATATATATACCTTCATTTCAAATTACCGTCTATATGTAAAAAGCCTCTACAAAATCTCTGCTGCAACATTTTTCATATATCTATCTAAATTTAAAAGGAGTTGGAGGACCTGGGAGGACCTGGAGATTTTGAGGTTTGAAAAATATTTTTGTGCTAACATCTTTTTCTAAATAAATAATTGCCTATAAATTTTAATTTAGTCAATAAAATACTTTCTGTACATATTTAAAACTTTTTTAAACTTTTAAAACATAAACGTATTTTTTCAGTATGATAAAATAAATATATAGTTTTAAATATGATAAAAACTAAGAATGTTATTACATTCATTTATCTGTAAGCCGCAACAGGTGTAATATATTAGTATAAAAATTAGAAAATGATTAATAGACATTTATTTAAAATTATAAAACCGTAATGTTATTTATTTAAAAAAATAATGATCCCTCAATTTTTTTTTCTGTCATAATTATTTATGACAGCTTGTTTGCAAATTCTAAGTGCTAGTAACTCCTTTAAAAATTATCGAAATGCAAGTTTGGTTTTTTTAATATCTGAAGGCTGTTTTCCATTAACATTTATTATAAAAACTAAAAACAAAATAATTTTTTTTTCATTTAAAAATGGTTTGAAAGGAATCCTTTAAAATAAATAAAAGTTTCTGTAAGAAAAAAAATTCATTCCATTAAATTATTTAATTATTTTTGATTAAAATTATAAAATTATAAATTTTACATATTAACATTTGTAAGCATTTTTTACATTTGTTCATATGCAGTCATACATATTTTGGAGAAAAATAAAAGCAAAATCATATTTGTCTAAATACTTATTAATATAATACTAATATAAAAATATATTTTACTAATATATATAATACTAATGTATATTTTTTAAGCCTTGGCATAAAAATTGAAAAAACTGAACTATTCAAAAGTAACAAGAGAATATATTAATTTACACATAAAAATAATTTATTTTTTTAAAAATAATATAGCATTAATATAATTAATAATTATAATAATTAAATTATATATATCTAAACAATTTTTTCAAAATAATATTTTTATCATTAATTTCTCAAATATTATAGGTGAAGCACTTTTCTTAAATGCTAATGAATATAAGTGTTGAAATGAGTAATCTAAATAACATTGGTGGAAAAAAAAATTGAATGCAAAAATTATCATTACTTTTACTTTGTTAAAACCTAAATAAAGTCTTCAGTTTTCTTGGCGACATTTCATTCGCTCATCATTATCTTCCAACAACCCTGCCTTGGATGCCGTAAAGGCTAGTGTAAGGGAAGGACAGTTCCTGGTTTCAGGTCAAGAAGTCACCCTCGGATTAGGGTTAGCCAAGTCTAAGGATATTAAAAGAAGATAAACATGATTACTTTTACAGATGACTATCTCTCATAGCACCCTCTGACCCTTATACTCCCAACCCCCCCATACGCCACCACTTAACGGTCTCTGCAAGAACTCGTGGGTGAGCTATAATACTAAGTGATTTACTGCCTTGCTTATATCCACATTTCTCTGGCACGCAGCAATCGGTCTCTTTCCAAGAATGTACATTTTGTGTTTCATTCCCTTTTCTAGAATAGTATCATGCTCGAATTACGAGAAGCCAATCCCACATTTTACCTAATGGAGAAATAATTTGTTCCCCTCACCAAAAGCAATTTCCGCCAAACTTTCACCACAGGTTGAAATGGTTTGTTTTATCTTTTGTTAGCGGAGTTTGGGAATAAGGCTGTTTAACATTTTCCTACCAAAAGCATTTATTCGTGGAATTGTTTTCTATTTATTCATTTTTTTTATTTGCCATCAAAGGGTATAAGCATTTCGTGATCTATTGTGTGGGAATTCTCGAAATATTTTTCAGCGGTTTAGGAATCTGAGATTTCCGTGCTCTGTGGGTATTTGGGGGAAGCGAACAACGATCTGTGGTCATTTGTTTCATTATTGGATGAAATTATCCTATTGCGTGATAAAGTTTTGTACCAAGAAGAGGATTTAAAAACAGATATCTGCAATTGAGTTCGATATTTAAGTGTGAGACCTAGAGCTTTTTTATTTCATTTAATGGAGAAATTATAAAAGAAATCTTCGGTTGAAATAAAAGATGAGTATCTTTTATAAAAAGAAATATCGCTTCAAGAAAGGGAATTTTTAACGCATAACATTTTCTATCCAAGCTATGAATCACTCCCTTTTTTTTAATGCCCTGAATCGATAGCGGTTAATAAATTAAAACCAAAAATACGTTCCAAGCAAAATTGAAGTGAGAAGGGAATGAGAGAACATATAAATTATAATTAAGATTTCATAAAATGTGGTAACTCTGATTTTCATTTATAATTAAAATGCAGACAATATTTTTGGAGATTGCATAGAGCGTAGCAAGAACGTTTTTATAAGCAGAATCATTAATGCAATATAATTAAAATATGACTTTTGATAAAAAATATACAATTTTTATAAAAGAGAAGGATTGAATTAAAGAGTTGAAAATCTCGGAACCAATATTGATGTCTTAACATAAGATATATAGTATTTGGAAAATAAAGATTATTACTTCATTTAAAAAATACCAAAACTTATTTAGTTACGGAATAATGAATACAAATAGAACCTCCTATTATGTGAATCCATCGAAATTAACACTCAGTTCAGCTATGCATTTTGGCCAAAGTTCCGGCTTTTACCTTGGTGAAAACTTTCGAATATTTAAAATCAGGAGCTATGCACATACATGTTCTGTACATATTTGAATTGAAAGGAACCAGTTCAAACATGATTTTTATTGATTACATGTATGAAGTCTTGGTTTGTTCGATTTATAACATAGAACAAATAGTTTAAATTATTTTATGATAAAATTTGTATTATTATTTCACCATTCAAGTAAGCAAAAAAACATTTTTTTTCTTTTCAACCTAATTAAAAAATTTGATAATTTTTGCTTAAAAATATATTTTATGATGTTTTAACTAGTTTGTTTATTTCATTATAATCTTGATAATATCCCTTAGTGAATCGTTAACTGCCTGGCCATTCTGAACGAATGCCATCCAAAAGGTTTTCCTTTACTAATAATGGGTACTAATATGCTAATTTTTTAAAGTCACCTGCGAAGTTGCATGCTATTCATTTGTTTCTAAAGATGCATTTGCTATTCCGATAGAGACGCAATGATCTCAAGTCTGTAAACAAGTTAAATCAGCTTTCAGTGTTGTTGTTGTTTTCCTTCATTCATTTTACCTTCATATTCACTTTTAGTCGTTGCTGCATTAATAGTTGAATTAAAAAAATAAATAAATAAGGGATTGGAAAAAAGGGACTCTTTACTTTTTTTTATGGAATTTCAAAGTAAGTTTATATAATATTTGAAATGATATTCTCAGTTTAAGAAAACTTTGTTACAATTCTTAGAAAATAACTCATTTTAGAAAATAACTCATAGTTTTAGAAAATAACTCATTTGACATTGCATTTGAATAAATTCAAAAAAAAAATCGCAATTTTTTTCATTTAGTTTTTTTTCTTTCGAAAGATTACAAAGATGCTGTTGAAGTAAAGCATATATATTTATATTACTTACAAAATAAATTTTTTGAATAAATTTCGATATGAAATTTTATTTTCTTCACCATGCTAGGATGGCGCATCTATATGCAAATGTATATATATTTTTTCCAGAATTCCATTTTATGCCATCCTGGTTTTGGACAAAATTTTTCATTTCGCTACCTTTATAGTTTTCAAATATTTTTCCAAGCAGTCAGTGTTCTTAAATGTTGGTATTGTTCTTATCAACATGCCAAATGATTTTGTCATAAAGATTTTCCTAGGGGCTCAATTATTAATCAACCTTAAATACTCTTCCATTTAATTCTCTGTATTGTTGCAAATTTAATAACGTCTTGCTTTTTAAATATGTTGTAAAATTTTGAGTTTGTTCTTCTTTTCCAAGTATTATCACATTTAATTTGATGAGTCTTTGCAAACTTGAAATACAGTAAGAAATGACAACTGACATCCTAATGGCACCCTACCGAAATCAATCTATATAAACATATCAATGAAGCGATGTTTCATATAAGGAGAGTTAAATGTTCATGTGCCTTAGCATTCAGCAAATTGTTGAGAAATTGAAATTTAATTTTGAATCTAAGGTTATCTTTTCTAAAAGCCTATTTTCTACATAAGCAGGCTACCATCGTTTGTCTTTAGAAAGTATTTGTTATTTTGTCATTCAAAATGATAAATGTAGATTAAAATAATCTAAAATTTAAAACCCTTTTTATATTGAAAGTATTTGTGCATTTGAAAAATGAAACGGTTAACTCAATTTGGCATATTCTTATTTTTGTTCTACTTACTATGAGCAATATCAAAATCATAATTGAAATATGATATTCTATATTGAAGTTGGAATTAAATTCTTCAATCAAATCATCAATTAAAATTCTTCAATAAATTATTCCAATCAATTTTCTTTTAAAGACAAAGAAAAAATTTTATTCTTCCATGAGTATTGCAAAATTTCAGTTTCTTCGAAGAAACTCATGATGAGGAAGATAATATTGTTGCGTGAGGCGAACAGTTACAATCCTCTATTGTTACAAATGCTTCCGATACGCATCGTAAAAGAATAAGGACACAAACTTGGTGATATTATGAAAAAAAAATGACATTTATTGTAAACCTTAGCTAAAGTGGGGTTATAAGACAATAGAAAGGATCAAAGGAGATTTTAGTTGTAAATAAAAATACAATTTCACTTTCACTGTAGAAAAACAATAGAGTTCAAAGGGCTTTTAGTAAGACGATGTTACAAGGAAGCTAGCTACCTTGTTTGTTCGTTTCCTATTTTGATAATCTATATCTGATCCTATTGTTTATAAACGGACGAATATGAAAACAAGTGAAACTATTCTCTACGTTTAGTTTCATGAAACAGCTTTGCATATTTGTTAAGAATAAAGAAACTAATAAAATGGCTGAACTAAAACATTAATTCCTCAGAAGCAACTTTAGAGCCACGAACCGAATACATTAAATTTACATTCTATAACTGTGAATCGTTAAGGAATACTATTATTTATTCATTCAATACATTTCACATTCTACCTAATTTTTAGAAATTTATTCATAAGGGCATGATTTTGTTATGCTACTTTTGAAATTGTTAATGTGAGATAATTAGTATCATAAATTTCTACTTGAAGAAAGATGCATTTACGAGATGAATTCTGTTTTCGTTTACTAGTTTTGTACATGTCATTTCCAAAACGTTAAAAAAAAGTGGTGGAAATGAATAAGAGGTGTGGCATTTCTCGAAAAACTGTCAATGCTATGTAACACATTGATAATGCAGATATCACTATGACCCATTAAAATGTTATTATTGGAGAAGTATTATAATAACAATAATTATACATAATTTTATGCCAAATATCAGCTTATTAGAGAATGCTATATTTTAGATGTTAGTAATATTTATTATATTTTATATACATTCCTTCGATTTGCATTTCAAAATGAAAAATTGACAAGTTTTTAGTTGTCTTGAGTTAGGATATTGCGCTTGATACTTAAAAATAGCTGCATATATAGATTTCTTATAGAAACATAAAAGGAACTGAAACTATAATACTGATGATAAACTACTAAAAGCATCTAAATTAAAAAAAAACGAATTAATGTTTTTTTTTTTGTTATTTAAAAATGCCATGTTGTAATAGAAAAAGTATGTCAATATATCATAAGTGCATAGTTTATTTTTCATAAATAATGATATTTAGAATTTTTTCTCATATAGAGATGATTTTCCAAAATTACGAAAATTATCATTTTTATTTTCTTACGATTTCATCTATTCTATTAATACAGTTCGATTTTATATATTCTATTAATTCTAATTAAAATAATAGAATAAAAAATATAATGCAGTTATTTTTTATTTACAGTTAAATCATGTATTTACTTAAATATTTATACTACTAAAATAAACTTTTTATAAAACATGTTGATTTTACATTTGTAAATCGCTTAATTCTAGATAGTATTTGATGAGTTAAAAAAAAAGGAAAGATAGAGAATGTAGCTCTCTTTTTTTCTAATCCCAAGAGAAATTTTTTGACATATAAGCAAACAAATAAAGGTATTTAGCAATGAATTAAGCCGTTATGAGTGCGCATTTAAGCTTACTTAGAAGATCAAAGAAATGTATTAAATGCTTTGTTAGACAACAGTTTTTTCGTCTTTTTGGTCGTCATTTATTGGGGAAATCAAAAACGCCATAAATCAACCAGACGCTGACAGCATCGTCATTAATACTGACATGATTTTTATTTTGCCTGATTTTTTTTTTTTTTTTTTTTTTTTTTTTGTTGACAGAAATCATGTTCTTTATGTTTTTTTTCTCGAAGTTTTCTTACAACATACTGTTGCAAAAAAGGCGTTTACTTTCTGATCAAAATAGAGGCACTTTTGATGCAACACTTCCTGTAAAAAAAATTGTTGTTTTTATAGAAAGACAGATTCATTATTAATGACAGTCATGTGTTGAATTCCTTAAAACATTATTTTATCTCTAGTAGAAGTTGTATGTATCTGAAGATTCTGGGTGTTTGCCGTTTTCTTAAAATTTATTGCAAGAGTTTCAAGCTGTTGGAAAATTGGTTTTTAAAACATTTTTTTTAACAAACAATAGTAGAATGTAGCCTTCGAAATCTGTAAAAATTTTACTGAAAATACAAGCTAATATATATTAAAATAAATACAATAACTTTACCAACATACTGGAGCGAAAATACTGAAATCAATAATTGCAACGAATGCATGGACAATATACGAAACAAAATTTCAAAAATGTTCTAGTGACAAGAAATATAAATATCAAAAGTACATACTAAATAATATTATATATGAAATCACCAGAAAAATATTTTTCATCAGTAACATTAGAGCTATATTTACATATAAGTGACCTTATACTCAGAAGCTATTAGAACTATATTTATATATAATCTATTAGAGGTTTATATTAGAAATAAAGCTCTAACCCTATAATCAGAATTAGGGCTTTTCTTTTCTTTTAAATAAGGAACACCGTAGCTTAAACTGTAGTAATAAGAGCAGTTTCAAATATTTTCTCTCTTGTATGACAGCAGGGCTTCATTTTAACTTATTAACTTATCGAAACATGTGCTGGTTCTGATGCTTTATTTTACAAACAATATCTCTGAAGAGTGATCAACCAATATATGGAAGATTTCTTCCAAGGTTAGAGTTAGTTCAAAGATGTATGTGATGCAGCTATAATCTTTGTGTATTATGCAATGCACTGACTGTTAACTTGCATAAGTTTGCCTATACATGATGGTACACGATTATATTTCTCAGTTTTTTTTTAATCTTTTCGCACAAAACCCTGGGGGGGGACATCTCGAAAAGAGGATGAGATGCTTCCGGTATGGTGGTTGGATCTCGCCACCCTGGAGGGTACACACAAAGGTGGGGGGGATCTGACTCCTCCCATCGATGATGGGACGCACTTCCTTCCGGAAGGGTTGTACCGGTGATACTGAACGCCCTCAAACTGATACTGAAGGACTTGTGGTGAATAGCATATAAGCCAGTTAACAACTACTCTACATGAGCGTACGCTTTTGTATCTGGACTGCTAACCGAAAGGTCCCAGGTTCTATCCTCACTCATCCCGCACCGCTTCATTGGTGACCTCGGACAATGAACCTTCAACCTTCGTACAGCTGTTGTGGCGCCATCTACCCGCACCTAAAGTCGTCAGACTCACTTGACGCAGCAACCCAAAAGTCGCCAGACACACTTGGCGCATTAGCACCCACACTCGCTCGCCATAACGCTTGGCGCTATTCAACTGGGTATCGGCCCATTAAGCCAACAGCTAATATTACATCACCACTCAACATCCATATCGTTCGCCTCACCTCCGTCTCACTGGAGGGAGAGTACTGTGGTGAATAGCATATAAGTTAGTTAACAACTACGCTACATGAGCGTACGCTTTTGTATCCTGGTTCAGTTACTGGACTGCTAACCGAAAGGTCCCAGGTTCCATCCTCACTCATCCCGCACCGCTTCAGACTCAACCAAGTTCCCGCCAGTGTTGCTGTTGCGGCCTTCATTCAGTATTCTTTATCCGTGTGCCTTCAAGTGGGTCGGAGAGTCAGTGATATGACTTATCTATTCGCATCTATTTTTGAATATATTCTCCTACTAAAATTTTCTCTCTGGATTATATTTTTAGAATAAGCGTTCACATTAAGGTTAATTCATTAAGGATGTTTCATATGAACTTGAATAAACGTTTTATTCAATTACTTTTGTCCCCCTTCATAGAACCTATAAAACAGTTACAAGAAAACCTGCCTTCATTTAAAAAGAACTCTGCCATTTAAGTGAAAACAAAATTGTACTCGAATTTATAAATCATTGCGTATTTATTAATTTAACTCTTTCGCGACGGGGGTGTCATATATGCATTAGCAGTGAATGTCTCCTACAGCCAGGCGTAGCATCCTTGCAATTCTGGTAATCGAGCTCATGAGACGATGATGCATACGTGCATTTTAACCTAGAATAATTTTTAAATGCCACTGGATGGCTCCCTGTGTCCATTACTTTTGAAATATAGTTTTGGTATCCTGACCTTCAGTTTGTTCATATTGACCCTCACTTCGGTATTTTACTCATCAGCTGTTGCGAGAGAGGGGGGTAAGAGTAATATAAATAAACAAATCTGGGTTGTGTAACTTTCCACTTGATAAAATCCTTCAGTTTTTTTTTTTTTTTTTTTTTTTTTTTTGCCATTACTGTGTAACTGTGGTTTTTATTGGGTTTACCGTCAGATCTATTATATTTTGTGCAGATTTTGGATACATTTCGATACAGTTCGGGCATTTCTCTTTTTAATACGGAAAGCCTTGGTTTCGGTTTATTATAGTAAAAAAAAGTTGGAAGTATGTGCTCATATTATGAACTAATTGTTAATAAATGTAGAAAAAATGACGACCTTAGAATTTAAACTTTATTTTTTGTGATTTTTTTTTTTAAATTAGGCTTAACGATGCCAAATCCCCGTCCTGTGGGATGATTCCTTTCACGTACGCTCCGTCCCGTGCGCGCGTCTAAGGTATAGGACTCCGGTAAAGAAAAGGTTAAAATAAATTTGTTTTTCTGCAATTCTTTATATAATGCTCTTAAACAGGATCTCTTCTGCTTGCCAGAATAAAAGTAATTAATAAAATAATGTGAAAGGAATTGAAGCCTATTTGAATAGATTAAAGCTCGTACATAAAGTTTCGGATGTTGGCTTTGGCAAAATATACAGTTTAACAATACAATTTCATATAAGGAAACTTGTGTTATTTATATTAGACTGTTTTCTTTTTCTTCTATGTTTAATATAAGCGGAATTAATTTGAATCAATTGGAGCTTCTAATTTAATATTAAAATTTATGTCTTTATTTTAAAGCAAATTCCATTTAATTACGCTTTTTCTAATGTTATGGTAATTTTTAACTGAATTGTAGCAGAAAATTTGTAGTAAAATATGCGCTGATAAATTTTCTTTTCTCTTTCATATATCTGATTATAAGATTGTGTACTGAGTTAAATGGTTTAGATTGAATTTCGAATTTCGAATGGAATTAATTAAAGTATTCAGCACTAATCGTTATTAATTCATGCAAGAAAAGATTTTTCATCAATGCGAATGTATAACTTTAATATAAATTAAAAGAAAAGAATGCTCAAGATAAAATTTTACAGAAATATTAAAATGATAAGATGTAGCAAGAAATTTTACTTAGAACGTATTGATTTTAAAATTTTCTTTTTACAAATGGTTTTGGTGACATTTGCTAAATTTACTTGGTAGAAATTTTTAAATTTTTAAAATCTTTAATTGAATTTTATTCACTTATAAATGAACTTCTTATAAAATGCATTTTATCGATGCTGTTTAATAATAATAAAATTCGAAAATTCTTGAAAATATGCACTTTGAACTTCTTATAACACAGTTTTACAGAAATACCGCAATTTCAATATTCCTTAGCTTAAGGACAATAAAACTCCTTTAATAAAGCGAATTGTGTTAAAAGGTTCTTAGTATAATCCACAAGCAACAGAAAAAGGGAAAGTAAATAAAAAAATGAAGCATTTTAATTTAAGAGAAACACGTAAAATTATTTCAAACGGAAGATTGGAGCAATATGCATCTGATTGCAAATTTTACCACAGAAATAAATGTAGAATTTCAGAAATTTCCTTTATATTTAGAACATTATTACGAAATTCCTGAAAATCATTTAAAATATAAGTTGAATATCTATCATTATTGATAAAATAACCTATAAAAACTATAATAATTAAAGTAGATAATGTAATAAAGAAAATTTTATCTTTATTTTATAATCTCTATTAACAGATTATCGAAAGAAGGCTCTCTCGTTTAATACTGATTAAAAGGCAAGATTCAGAAGATGAGCCATATTATTGCAAAAATTGACTTAATGAGCTAGTTTTCATAATTTTAAATTTGAAATATGCTTAAAATATGCTTTTTTCTAATTTGGAGCCGAATGCTATTTTATGCAACTTTCTTCCCAAATATAATATAGATTTTTCTGTAAGGATTTTCGATTAACCTTAAAAATCGTGGTATACGAGATTGACAGTGATACCTGAAACAATAAGGATACTTAATCTTTGATCCTTTTTTCCAAAATTGTGTTGATTGGTAGGTTGTATCCATGTTTAAGCTTCGGATCGATATGTTATGAATTATAATTCAATAGGTTAACTTGTAATTCCTATCTAAAGATAGTATGTATTGAAGATAACAAAGCAAACTCCAATGAATCATCTACATCGAATTGTATGCTACTCTTGAAAATAAATTTCGTTGAAATATTATTAAGTATTACCACTTCGAACGCCAAATACAAAAGTGACTTCAATAAAAAATTCTCCAGAGGCAATGTTAAATCTAATTTTAATATAGTTATCTTTAAATTATGTTTGACAAACAAGTAATTTAATTTTTAAACAACCTTGAGGAATAGGTCTCTGACAATGGGATTACATTCACTGCCAATGTAAATTTTATATATTATAGTTTCTGTGACTTATTCGATTAATTCGAATTTGTAAATGTACACAACTTCTATTTTGAATTTAAAGTTCTTATGGTTTGGCAATTTGCGGAAGATGTCTTGGCTCTTAATGCTATTAGTACTAAGACACTTACATGTGTCATTTTCTATGCATTGAAATAGACAATTATTAGTCAGAAGAACAGTATTTTGGAATTGAGATTTCCGAATTTCGACTAGTAGTTTCAACTATTAATTTGCAATATTAAATCACCTATATCGATAGATATAATAGATGAACAAGTATTTAATTTTAACTATCTGAATGACATGTTAATTAATTTTTGTAATCATCTTTTAATATTGCATTTTATTATTTTATTTTCTTCAGAATATTCTTTTATTTTCTAGAGATGCCTGAACACATGAAAATAATAAAATTCCTAAATGTTTTTAGTTAAATACCTTCAATGTTCTCAAGTTTACACTATATTCCAATATTTAAACTTAATAGATGAAGACAACACTAATGACTGTTTCATAAAGTATGTATATAAATATTTTTTTAACGAACTGTTATGAATAATAAATGAAATATTATTTCAACATGGGATTATTAGTGATCAACTTTATATAGATTATTACTATGTAACAAAAAATTTTCAGAGGAGTTACAAGGTTCTAAAAAGTTCAAGAAACCTCATTTTTTCATTTGTAGAAATTAAATAATTGATATTTTATTCCAAACACAAATACTCCAATTTCTTCCTTACAAATACACCAATCGAAGCTAATTATAAATTTGAAAATCTATCTTTAATTCCATGCCATACAACTTTCTTCCGATCGTACTCCCATGTAATTAATATTTCATCGCATAAATTAATACATGTGACATTTATAATTTATTGAGACTTAAAATAAAAATGTATTGAGACAAAACTGAAATATTTGAAAAATAAAGCACTTTAAATAAGGAATATTCTTATCTCCATGATTCTTTAAAATCCATTATGGATATTATACACTCTCGCATTTATTTATTTCCTATTTCCAGTTAACAAGGTAAAACGATTCTGCAATTAAGAACAGATAATCCTCTATGATTATAAATTTAATTTATTCATTACTCCATAAAAATTTCAACGAAACTAGCTTTTAACTAAACATCTTATAACAACTAAATTATAAAACATTGATGTTGAGAATCAAATAATTCATTGAAAGACTCCAAAAAGTTTGAGTACAAGATTTAATCCATAGATTATAGTCAGTGTTTATCTATTGCAATTAAATCCTGCATTAATGAACATTCTGAAGAGAAAAGCTCGTTGACAGAATGAGCTTATTCCTAAACAATTTACTTATACTAAAAAGAAATAAAGAGTTAGCTTTCTAATTTAGCTTCTATTATTTGAAATGTAGAAGAATGTTTAGAAAAGGAATTTTACATCCGATGAATGTTGAAATCCTAACGCTGAATCTAAGCACTTTTAAACGTATTCTTTAGTATTGTTTTAAGAATTTACAGCTAATTTACTTTCTCGTAGTCGAAATAAATTCGAAGGAAATATCGATTTTTGCATAGATATTTTAGCGATGCTTTAGCGCTTAAGACTTGAATGAATCCGAAAAACGATTTTGGAATTCTGCTTAGTTGATGCGTGTATGAATTATATGACTCAAAATTGCATCAGAATAAAAAAAATTATTATTATATCAAAATTTTAAATTAGTTTGAATTTTGAACATTTCCATTAACCTGTAATAATAAATCATTTTACAAAAATTTATTATATATTAAACTCTGCCTAATACGTTTGTAGTAATAGTTGTTTCTTGACGCCTGTATCTAAATTCATTTTCAGTAAAATGTTTTTAATACATACAACGTATAAATAAATACATTGCATTTATTTATTTATACGTTGATATTCACCCAAAAAGAATACATTTTAAAAATATCTTAACACTAGAAACTTCGCAGGCTTATACCAACAGAAAATTGTGTGATGCACAAATATGATGAAAACAATAGTTTACAATGCACTAAATAGAAAATCCCTGTGCACAGAGCAAGTAAATGTTGCTAATATTTGGGTAATGTGTAGCGTATAAAATAAAGGTTTTTCAAAATTTTAAAAGGAATTTTAATTAAAAATAATTAAAATTTTACAGCGATGATATGTTCTAAATAATAATTTTAGAGCATATTATTGCACGTCTTTTTATGTCTATTCTTACGCCTTTTTAAAATATAGAAAAACATCACAGTGATACTAATTTATTCTGATTGTAATGGATTAATTACACTAATTTTCATTGACTATAATTGTTATGGATTTCTAAAATTAATTTTTATTCATATTTTACAATAAACTTTTAGTATTTTAGTTACTGGGTGCCTATTCAAGTGTTTTATGTATACATTATTAGTGAAAATAATTAAGAGCAAATAAAAAAAAATCAAATAATTATTGGTAAGTAAAGTCTAAAAAAACATGATGCGATGTTTCGGATTGGAAGTTCCAATTAAATTTAAATTATTGAGCCACATTTTATTTAAATTATTGAATTTATTCTTATGAACCTTTCATGCTATATCAAACGTATATTAATTTTATATAGAATGAAAATGTTAACACAAATGTAAGAATTTTTTTAAATTCCACATTTACTAATGTATTAAACAGAATATTCTTTTTATTTTAATTAATTTCTTAAAACCATTACGAGGTGTTGTAGCATGTAATTTGATTAACGATTAGCTGTGTATATCAATATAGAAGTCGGATAACGAATAAAACACTGTCCTTCTATCATGTATGGATTAATAGTTTTTAATTTGAAGAATGAATAAAAATAGCTTTTTTAAAATAAAAATCTTAGACAGAAAAAAAATGAAAAATGGAAATAGTAAAATTCCTAAATTAGAAAAAACTATGATGAAAGTCAGAGAAAAGGATATTTCTGGTTATTTTACAGAAATTTTATTAATGCCAAGTAATGAGGGATTAATGAGCAACAAATAGACAAAGCTGTCTTCCAGTTAGTATTTTACATGACTTTCTTATATGAAAGTAGAAAGTTGATTTTTTAAAATTCTTTTTCACAAAATATTTATTCCTTTAAGCAATTTAATAATTTTTCTAAAATATAAGTGAAGTATACATTCCAATAGAACTGAAAATCAGAAAAAAAAATCATAAATAGAAATTGAAAATGAATAAAACAAAACTAGATCACATGGATAAAGAATATGCTTGCGTAAACTAATTCATGCCATATAAAGATATCAAAGATTCTTGTTTAAGTTTTCTGCGCTCATTATATTTATATATATTTTCAGTGTATAAGGGATCAACAAATGACGGATTGTTGTTCTGTTAACATTTTTCGATGTAAGATTTATCTGACAGAATGATTCTGAGTCTCAAATGCATTCTTGCATAAAATAATTTGTAATTGTGTGTAGTTGAGCGTAGCAGAAATACAAAAATAATTAGACTTAACTTTATTTGATTAACTCGAATAATTTGATTAACTTGATTTGACTTAACTTGATTTGTGAAATAATAAAACATATATTTCACAAATCAAGTCCAACAGAGAACTATTCAGTTTTTATCCGTAAAAGTAGGCATTGGAATTCACATTTATTGGGATATGATGAACATGCATTAGCCTAAGAATATGCCATCTAGAGCAATTTATAGACGATACATTTTTAATCCCACGTACCTCTTCAAGTTTTTCTTTAATATAAAATTATTTTGAATATCCGAATATAATTATTTGTTGCATTAAAAGGTAAGTATGTAAAATAATATTTTAAGTTTCATATACAAAAGTAAATGAAGTGCAATAACATAAAAGAGTGAACATTTTATAATGCCTTTTAATGACATAATCTGAATTTTTATCAAAACGTTTATTCAGAAAAATAGCATGAACCACTAAATTCAATGTTTCACAAAATTGAAATATTGAAGAAAAGATAAAAACTAAATTAATTTTAATAACGCTTTATTTCGGGTGAATTTGTAATTAAATAATATATACGTAAAATTCACAATCAGAATTAAATAAATATTTTAAATATCAACTATCCAATAATCTGCTGAGCTGAGGATTAAGGCAAATTTTTATCAGACATTATAATAAATATAAAATTAGTTCCATCCTCATTTATTTTCATTTTTCAAAGAAGTTTCTATAAAATTAGATAATACTTAATAATGAAAATGACGTGTCATTTTACCTTATTTTATTGAATTTAAGGATAAGTCAAACTCATTTTATATACTAAGACATTTGCGTAATTTCTCCAATCTTATCTTTTCCAAAAAAAATAATACTAATAACATAATAAAAAATAATAACATTTTTAAAATACAGATCTCAAACATTAATTTTCTTAATAAATTATATTTATTGTTAGAAAAAGAATATCGAACGAATTACTAAGCACAAATGCAAAATAATAATAATAATAATAATAATTCTATATGTAGGGATTTATTGCAAAAAATTACGATTTGTTGTATTAAATACACATTTTGAATCCTAGGAATTTATCAAAATTTTCAGTGCAATTTTAAGTAAAAGCTTATCACTTTACTTCAAAAAGAAATGATACCAAGGCAATCCACCTAAATGTTGTTTTAAAATCAACATTTTTTTCAATTATGTCTATTTCAAACGGATGTTAGTTTGTTACCAAAATATTATTCTTTCTATGAAGACTAAATAAAAGCAAACTTATTCCACTTTTCATCAAACTTATTTAGATTTATGCTATCATTCAAACAAACCTTTTATCTTCTTTTATCATATATGTTTTGACTTCTTTGGGAGTTAAAAATTGTATTAAAAATGTTAAAAATAAACTTTGTCTCACATCTTAAGCATGCCTGAATATCTGATATCAGTTTCGTAAATACAAATAGTTTTACACTGTAGAAAATAATTTTTCGTGATGTAAATACGTAAAAAATTATTTGATGATTTGCATACAAGATAAATAAAATAAAGGATAAAGATAAGATAAGTAAAATAAGAGTAGATGAAGCAAGTTTATTTCGCACACAAAAAATTTGCTTTGCGCTTTGATGTTAAATCTTCTCAAATGAGATATATGACGCACCTGGACTTTTTCAATCCGCTTAGAAGCATTTCTACATCAGCGAGTAGTTTCAATACTCTTTTATTATTTTGTTGACAAAAAACTTCGCAAAAAATAGATGCATTCACATTGTAAAGAAAATATATGTTTTGGCAAGATTTTCACTTGCAGACTTTCAGTATAACGTACAAAATGACTTCACTGCATTCTAATTATTTTCAACAAAATATCTTGGGAAAAAGCTTTGATCTACAAGAAGCTCAATTGCATGGTACGGATATCATTCCATAATAAATAAAAATCTGTAGGAAAACTCTTTTCCCCATTTATTTACAAAAAAGGAAATAAAATGTCTACATTTTTAAACTTGAGACTTATTAAAGGACAGAAAATTTCTTTTTCTGTCAAATTAAAATGACTGTGTTTGATATAAAGTTTCCTTTATCGGAAACTTATAATTAAATTATTGAGCGGTTAATAAAGAAGATGGCATTAATTCTGCTGATTTTGTCTGAAAGAGTAAAACACAATAACAATTTAAAACACACGTTGAAAGCATGCTTTAATATTTTCGTCAATAGCTTCTTTATAAGATGCAAACGCGCAATTTTCTCCAAAAGAAAAATTAAGATATTTCTTTTGAATTTAATGAAAAATCTTTAAGTCTTTGAAGAAAAGTTAGGATTTTTTAATAACGTCGTTTTTTATTCAATAACATTCTTCGATACATATGCAAATAGACGCATAGATGTTTCAAACACTTCTTAAGGGATTTCATGGTGACAAAAAGTTACAACTTTTATGCAACCTTATAAAATTAATTTTAATTAGGTACGAAAAATAAATCCAAGCCCTGAAACTTTTACACTAGTTAAGCTATTAAGGATGATAAGATGTGAAAACCTCATACTGTTCTAAAACTCCACTGTCTTTCATTGCGTCCCTTTATTCCATGTATTTCAAATTATTTCACTATTTTGAAATGATTAAAAGGAAAATTAAACCAAGAAAGAAAGAATTTTGGCTGATTGAATTCAATTCCCATTCTTTAATATAACTTTAGAAGTTATTTTTAAAGTCAATGATGTATAATTAAGCGCGGAGAAAACGCTTCGAGATATATAACACTTTGGAACCAAAATGTATGTTGAAGAGTGGAAAGCGTATATCTAAGAGATAGAAGAATTCAGCATTTATTTCTATTTGTTTCTGTCGTGAATGACATTTTCTCACTAAAGATAATTATCTATGATGGGTCCCGATAGATGATATTGCATTGTCTGTTAAAGAACAAGAAGAAATGAAAGTGAATGGAAGGTAACCCCAACATATTGGGGTAAACCCAGGTAAGCCCAATATTGTATAACAGTATATTGACTTATTCTATATTTAACAATATTATACAATATTCCTAATAATAATTAATGTAATACGGTATTATATGATATATTTGGGTTATAAGAGAAGCGGCTATAAGTAATTATCTCTAATTTTTTTGAGAAAAAAAGCGGAAATGACTAGAAAAATGACTATTGAGTTTTATTTAATTGAAATTGGAAAATAGAAAAGTAAAGGTTGTTGGGCGTGGTGACGGAAACGATAACGAAGCAGAATGCTCAAGAAATATTAAAAAGTAATTGAAGTACTAAAACCTAATGCAGATAGAATTGCGTGAAAATAAAATTTCAGCAACGTTGGGGCTGGCGTAGAAATTTCTGAGACAAAACAGAGGTATAAAGATTATGTCAATGATAATATCAATCATTTATCTGCATTTCGCCCACTATAAATGCATTTAAAATACTTTTTAAGTCTGTATTTTAGTTATGTGGATAATTAAGAAAAAGGATTAATTTTATTAAAACTATTAGGAAAATTTCATTTGTTATAAGCGGTGAAAGGATTCTAGTTTTCTTGTTAAAAATTATCAAAGATTCATGATTATTTAAAAATGTATAATATTGTCAAGCATAAAATAACAATTTTGAAATTAAACAAGTTTCTTTCAAAAATATTTACATTAAGGTTTGATGTTTTATATATATATATATATATTCGTATCCTCTGAAATTTAAGGAATCTGAAAATTTGATCCCAAATTGAAGAAATAAAATTTTATACACTATTGTCACTGAAATAGAGCGGAATTTTGAATAATTTTATCTTATGAAGAATTGAAGTTTTAATTTATTGAGATTTAAGCTACGAATCTTGAAGATGAATACCGAAGTATAACGCAATTCAGATTTTATCCTCTAAGCCTTTCTTTTCTTTATATGCAGTAATATGCTAACATAAAGACTTGAAGCAATTATTTCAACAATGATGATTTTAATTTAATTTATTTTATAAAAAAATAAAAAGAAGTAGGTTAAAGTAACTTAAAAAATTAAAGTATGAAAAAATTAAAGTAGGTTAAGTTATGAATAAATTAGATTTTATTGAGAAAATACAGTTTTATTGAGTAAAAAGTTTTATACCTATAAATGGTATTATTCATAGAGTAGAGCATGCTGAAATGAAATTGTGTTAGATGACTGACATCTTCATCACTCATGAAAAAGTTAAATCGTGATGCATATTTAAGATTATTAGATTGATTAATATGTTATTAGTTCTAAGTATTTATTCAAGAAAATTTGTGTTTTGGCGTAAAATAGTCTATATATGACTCGGCAATACTGACGACACTAGTTCTTTGTTACATCGTTCTTATAATTTCAAATTAATGATAAGTCTTTATAGGTAATTTAGATATTATTAATGCATTTTCTAGAAGGTAATTGACAAGAAATTATTAAAAAAATGAGATAAATCCTTTATACAAGTAACCTCTTGCTCAAAACTTATGAAATTACCATGAAGTCTAAAATATTAATTTTATATATCACATTTTTAGTACATTTTCCTAAAAATATGTGCGACATCATAAACCCAGAAAATCGCGTCTATAATTTAGAATTTTGTTTCTTCTCCATAATGCAATACTCCAATGAATTTTAAGAAATAAGAGGCTTTCAGGAAGATGACTTTTACCTTCGTTCATGTAGGTGTTTCAGGATCTCAATATTTATAGTCATAAATGACTTTTTTGTTTGCGGGTAGATATGGAATATTTCAATTCTGAAAATATAATCCGGCAAATGATAAATTCTTTAATGTTATATATAATGAATTGATTTTAAATTGTTTCATCTGGTCTTCTATAACTGTACAATATTGGAAAGAATGAATTTTGGGGAACTTATACTGCACAATCAATATCGCATTGATTTCACTTCGAAAGTGTAAATCTATTATCACTCTAGATGTAGTTCTAGGTATTCATTTCTAAAATATTAGATATTTTAAATATAAGATTAAAATAAATGTGTCTTCTTTTTAATTTTATGTAGAACGGAATTATGAAAAAAAATGTAAATAGATGGCAAGAGTAAATCGAAGATATTGTCATTCTCATTTTTTAATACAGATAAATAGAAATGAATCATAAAAGGGAATTCATATTTGATCCACAGCTTAATTTAAAGAGATTCTAATAATCACTCTCATTCTTAAAAATGAATTAAAACATATTCAAAACCGAAAAAAAACCTAAAATATTATTAAGAGAATATAAAAACCGTTTTCGTCATACCTGAATTGCAATCATTAATTGAACATTAAAATTATGTCAACATTTTTGATTCGTTTAAAATAATTAATTGACAGTTGTCTCATTTTGTCTCCCTTCCAAATCTTTAAGGTGACCAGGGATTTTTCCCAAAAAAAGTTGGAATAACATTTTCCCCCTTTTTTTTTTTCAATTAGGTATTATTAAGGATATCAGTAAATAACTAATAAAAATAATGTTTTTCGATAATTTTTAGAGGAGCTATGGCCAATTGCAGCGTAAAAGCAAAGTTCTATGCCCACATTTCAACGATTTAAAACGTTATTGATGCTTATTACTTGCAAAAGTGGTTTAATTAAATAAAGGAATGCAAATTTTAAGTACATGTGTATTTATTAATTTTTTATTTTATTTTTTATAATAAGATCTTACCATTTTTCTGGCTTATAGCTAAATTAATGAGGTAATTTTTAAACTTTTACAATATTTAAATTTATATTTTCATCGAATAATACTAGAAATATGTATGATATATTTTAAATGCATGCAAAAGGTGTAAATACATAAATAGTTAATTTTATTGACTAGGTTGAAATTTATAGATATTAAAGCTGTTATATGAAAAAGGCTGTTAACTCAAAACAAAAAATAGAAATTTTACAAATTTCAAAGTTTTCCAGGCGCTTTAATTTCTTTTTCTAATTTAAGTACACAAAAACTTCTGAAGAAGTGATTTTGGCATATATATTGAAGCTATTTTGAAAGTCATTAAAATGTATAAATGTCCCCCTAAAAATTCAATATTTTTTTGTGATTATATTATATTTGCACATTTTAAAATTATCTGCTCTCAAAGAAAAAATTTATTGACAAACTTGGGCTTAAAAATGGGCAAAAGGACTAACAGAAAAAATAAAACTGTCTTCCAATAATTTTAGAACGCCTGGGATATTTATCGTAAATACTATTAATTTTTATAATTATACCTACAGCTCAGATATAAACAACTAAATTTTATATGTTTCCTTTCACCGTGTTCCTCTTAATGTGTATGAAATTTCAAATTGATAAGTTAAAAATATAAGATATTTATTTTGAATGTTTCCGCCTTTAAAATCTTCAATTTAATAAAATTTGTATAGAAAATTTCTCCCTCTATGTTTTGTTTAAGAAAACTCAAGGAAGAAAACGAAAACAAAAATGATTTTAAAATGTTAAAAAGTTAATATAAATAAATTTGAAAAAAAAATTAATAATTTTAACATGTTTCGCTCTATGGCCCATGCATTTTCTAATTATGACAGAAATATTAAGTTATATGACTGTTAATGATTAAGATTAAATTTACAAGTAGAACAAAAATCTAGAATTATCATTTAATTTTTTTCTTTTTCATACAAGCTTTCTTTAAAGCAATTTAATTGCTTTAGACTTAGTTATGTTTTATAAATACTCATTGAGTATTATCAATAGATGTTGTTTTTATAACGCCGAATGAATATAAAATTTCAAACATAAAAATAAAATATTTTAAAAAATTTCATTTCATAGCCATTTTAAATAATGCTTAAAGCATGGTCTTTCCAGTGAAAAGATATTCAAAATTATTTGAATAATAACTAATTTGCTCTATTTTAGACTGCCAGATTTTAAACTTTCCAATAAATTGCCTTTTTATTGAATGCATGGAATGAATAAACAATGTATTTTGCTGTCATGCTTGATTTGAAGGTATATATTATATATACTTGATAGATTATAAATGGGAAAGAAAGAAAAGAAAATGTTTCCTTTAGTTAACATTTTTCTTCTTATAGAGATAAATATTAAACTGGTATTAATAAAAGAAATATATCTTAATTTTAAAGTAGGATAAAAAAAATTAGAAATTTATCTTGTTAATTCGAATTCTATATTCCAAACTGCTTTTAAATCAAAGTTTCATATCTCTGTATATTGAATGTCATCATCGGAAATTGCTTTTATGTTTGACATCGACTGAAAATCAATTCAGAATAGACAAAAAGCAAAATGTTCTTTTTCTATCGCGAATGTTTCTTCTCTACTTGTAGAAATTCGAAATTATTCGAATATAAAAACCACTCTAAAATCTTGGGTGAAAAATTTCCTAGTATTGTTTCTTAAAGAAAACCTGCACTTTTTTTATATTCTTGAATAAAATATTCAATTCTGAGGATTTCATTTTAGAGCTCAAAATAGAGCCTCTTTTCCTTTTCTATGTAATTGTTTTTTCTTGGGGGCACTCTTAGTGAAAAAAAAAGGAGTACAAAAATCTATTCATTTCC
Organism: Argiope aurantia; assembly: GCA_026543865.1. Taxonomy (NCBI): domain Eukaryota; kingdom Metazoa; phylum Arthropoda; class Arachnida; order Araneae; family Araneidae; genus Argiope; species Argiope aurantia. The sequence goes on along the minus strand of JAPMOR010038392.1, from coordinate 312,811 downwards.
TTTCAGATTGAATATGTTTATTTGAGCACTCGCAATGGAAAAAAGTTATTTTCCAATTCCTTTCCAGTGTGTATCAGATTCCGAAAATATCTTTTCTCCGTAATGACATTCTGCAAAAGTTTAAACCTTTCCTTCACTCAGATGTCTGCGCCTTGAATAATGATCAAGTTTAAGATTTTCTTAGAAATGAAAAATTGCGCCTCCGTAGTACGCTTGAAAGTTGATGCAAATCAGAATCAAATTCGTTTTTAATGGTCGCTTGGATTTTTTATAGTATGCAAATTCATATAAAATGCACTTAAATCCTTTTTTGCAATTTATTACACGACGGTTGGCATGTACATTTCAACTAACAATAACATTTGAAAAATTTGTTACTTTCAGTTCCAAAAGGAGAAAAGTTTTGTTTGATTTAAGTTACATCTTTTAAATTCAGATCTAAACAAAACATATTAATTTTTAGTAAACAAACTTATGATAAATTGTAAGACGGTCTCTCACAAATGTTATACTTTTCCACTAAAACTCATATTTGAGAATTTGTTACTTTCGGTTTACTGACAAGAATTTAATTTTGGAAATTAAGTTTAAAATTTTTTAATTTAAATCTGAATATAAAAAAGATAAAAATTTGAGTATTGATTTCCCATATTCAACGGACTACTTAACTCTCCAACTATTAAGGGGAAAATGAATATTCTGGAAAGTAACAAACACCACAAAACAGCAATTTCTCTAAATATCTAAACTGTCTTCAATAAGAACATATGTTTAGATAGCATAAATTTCAATGCAGATATCAAAGAAACCCTTAACGAAATTCCCATAGAATAGCAAGTCATCATGCAAGCAGCTCAATATTGCGTTTCCTATAGTAACAACCAGGACGTGAACAAAATGATTTCACAAGTGCTGAAAATTCAAAAGTGTATTTTGGAAACATATCTGAAGAATGAGCATCATGTGTGCACCTAAAAGCTTTTGAAGTCGACTTTGCCTTTATAATTTGCGCCTTTATAAAGAAAAACTCAAAATAAAATTCAATAAGCCTTAATTTTCAAAGCTTAAATCGATCAACACAATTAAATAGCCACTACCAAAAAATAGACTTATTTTATCACCAACAAAGCAATAAACAGTCATTACAATACCATGGTATGAAATTCGTTATGACTCTAGGCATAACAATTGTTAAAAAAAATTAAACTGGCTTGCATATCTCCGGAAGCTAAATTAAAAATACGCTTCAAATATGATTCTTTTTAAAGATAGCTCTATCCACTTGGGGGCTAATAAAGATTTCAAAAATAGATTTTATTCAACTTTCATAAAAAAATGACTCTCTTTGGAACAGCATTCTGGGGGTTTTCTTTTATACAGAGGCAAAAGCGGCTTCTAAAATCAATCCAATGGAAATTTCTACTGAACGTTTTAAGATGTTATCGGGCTCCTTCAGCGGCACGTCATTAAAAATCTTCTTCATATCAAAGCCTAACAAGATTCACCTGTATCAGAGCAGCTTCGATTCAATAAATAACTGCTTGGATTTTACAATTATTGCATCATTGTACTCACCAATGTGATAAAATTTGGTAATTTTGCATTATTTCATTCGTGAATCTGCAATATAGAAATATACTCAATCAAAAATTCATAAGTGATTTAAGATTAAAATATATTTTCTCTGCTAATTGCTGTTAAAAACTATATCTTTATGATTATTTGAAAATAAATTGCTAAAAAAATTCTTTGGAAGCATTCTGAAAAAATAAAAAGAATATGCCTTTTAAATTTTCAGATATAATATGTTAATAAATCGGAAATTCTTCATAGAACGTGTTTTTCTTTTTATTCTTCTTTTTAGATAGTATTTAAGGGCAAAGAACGAGTCATTTTGATTGCAATCACAAAATAACATCTTTGGGAAGATTTTGATTTATTCACAGTTGCATTATGGGAAATAACAATATCACTTGCGCAACGAGAAACAAGAGAAAAAGAAAAAAAAAATGCTACAGAATTAGTTACAGCTAATGAACGCATTCGCGGTACTCATAATTTTATTTATTATTCAAGAATTCTTTGCATTTAAGAGAGTGAAAGTATTTATTCTTTTTTATAAATTCATTTTTCAGCATTACATTTCATAAATGCATTCAGTTTCTTTTTTAATCTTTTGTTAAGCATTTGTAATTACTTTAATTTTTTTATTCGCGAAAGTATTACAAAAGAAATTAGTATTAGATAATAATTTGAAATACATTTTGAAATAAACTGCAGGTCCTAAACTAAATAATAAATTTTTGACTCCAAATAATTGGTAGTTGAAAATATTTAAATAAATGAACATCATTTTGAACTAAAATTAAATTGAGATCTTATTAAATAACTTCCCATCTTTCTCGACCAGGAATCCATGGTTTTGTTTCGAACTTTATTTAAAACGCAATTCTTGAAATAATTTAAACTTATATTAAAAGCTCTAAAAACCTGCGTTACTTTCTGGAAAAGAAGTCATAATTTTCTACAGCTGATTTGAATTTAGGTAAAAAATATCAAAAGTAGCACATAGCGTTGGAATAATAAAACATGAAACATAATTGTAAAAATTTTAGCATGTGGTTATTGACTGTTCTTTAGTCAGAGTCTTTTATTAGTTTATTAATTTCATTTTATCGCAAATATATCGTTGTATTAAGAAATGAATATATTTGCATTTTATAAATAATTGATAAATCTCAAACATAGAAATTAACATCTCCAGTATGAAATGATTTCCATGATATATTTAAATTAATTAAAAGCAATAATTGGAGAAGTATAAAAACCGAAAATTCTTGAAAGCATACATCGTATAATATTATGTTTTTAATTATAAGATTTCTATAAATCCATATTAATAACCGTATTTCGAAGTAATGTACCAAGAAGAAATCTTGGTAACAGTTTTTAATGGAAAAATATTTTAGTTCGAAAAATTATTTTATGATCTGCTATTTTATAACATTAATATTTTTTCTTAGTAACGTTGATTTAAACTCAAACTATAGCTCATAAAATTCATCTCCTGTTCTTAAATTATGTGCAAAAATTTTATTTCCTATTTCCATATAAAATTGGTTTTTATATAAGAAACTCTTCACGCATATAAATAAAATATACATAAAATATTTCCATCACAATTCATAATTCATAAAATAACCCTTCATAGTTACATATTTATTCTGTAATGGATGTTACTTCTATTCACGGAATAATGACATGATTCCTTAATACTTTCTAAATATTACATTTTTCTGTCACAGTCATTATGTAATGAGCTCATTAAAGTGATTAGAGAGTCTTAAGAAAAAGGATTGCTTACCAATCAATATCTTCCAGAAATCTATAAGACTCCAAAGACTTTTCAGCTGCATACTCCAGATGGTAATGCTGAGTTGTCATAGGAAAAAAAATATCTACTCATAACATTTTGAATAAAGAAATCATTATTTAATGGAAATCAGAATAGAAAGTATATGTGAATACATTAACTTTGAAATCTAAAATGAGTAGTACAAATGAGCATCAGCAATAATCAACATTTCATCAGCAGTTATTAACTGATGAAATTGAGACCATAATTATATTTATCATAATAAAATTTCTGAATAGTGGAAAGCTAGCAGAAACCAAATTTTAGCTTTAAAGACAAAAAATAAACAAAATCTCATAAAAATTATAAAAATAATTTAAAATCTAAAATCGTTTTCAATATAAAATCGTTTTCAATATTCAATATAAAAGAGATAGTTGCCAAGATGCCACTTAATTGGTAGCAGCCAAACACTCTTCCACAACTCGGTTTTGTTACACAGATCTTATCTCAAGAAAAATAAAAGATAACATTTCTATCTTGAAACAGAAAAAAACAATTTAAAAAAAAATCTCTCTCTACTTCAAAAGATGGATTAATCCCCAGATGACCTGGATTGGGTCACTAACAAGACAAGAGTGTAACAGCATATCCAAGTTAAAACTAATACATCCAATCAAGATAAGTGTGGTTCATGTCACCTTTGCGTTCAGGAACGAGGCTTTCAATTTGACAGCTCCTCCCGTTCAAAAGACCGTTTAACGGATGGATTCTATCAAAACTTTGAAGAGTTAGGAGTAAAAATCTTTCCCCTATGGCCTTAACTACCTTTCGTGGATTTACTTAGATTTATTTCAGAGTGCAGTGGAAAGAAAGGAAATTTCTATCAATTGATTTTTATCGCTCTGCTGGCTTTCGTTTGAACAAAAGGCTTTGGCAGTGTCGTTGCTTTTGAATCAATTGCTGATGCGTCCATGGAGAATGGTTTGATGCCTGAAATTCGCTTCTTTATAAACAATCAGTTAAAAAATCAGGTTGACATTTTAGAGAAACGGGAAAGAAATGAAAACAGGAAAGCAATTAACTGCTTCATAATAGAAAAATAATTAATAAACCCTCTGTCGAATTACTTTTTAAAAACAGTGTTTTACCTAAGATTTGAAATATACAAGATGGCCTTAAAATAACTTTCCGTTTTAGGATGAATCTGCAAATAAAATGAATGAATGAATTGAAAATGATATTCCATATGCACACTGTTATTGGAGAGATGGATTCTGGAAAAAAGTGCCAAACATCAACATAATATATTTTGTACAACAAGAAGTTTAGCCAAATAAAATTATTTCACGCGGGCCAGGAAACTCTAATGCTGATCAATTATTTCTATAATATTATTTTTTATGAGTTCTTATGATAATTTTCATTCTTTTCTGTATACTTTTCCATATCTGTCTCTAACATTAATGAAATTTTATATGAAATTATTTCAACGCGTTTATGGTTACTAATCAATCAGTTTCATTATAATCAGGTGAACATTTTTGTTAGGATATTTCATGAATTTTTTTGAAAGAATTTACCATGCTTACCGTCGTCTCCATGTCAAATTTGGTTTCATTTCCTTTATTATATACAGCTGCATATGCTTTCAAACAAGGAAAGTTAAATATGCTAAGTTAATTTACGGAAATTTTTCGGGAAAATAGGAGAAATGTTAACAAAGGCTATTTTTTTCAAATGCCATAGAATGCCATTTGACAGTTTAAAGTTGACTAATCTTAATATTGTTGCCAAGATTGCACCAACTTTTCTGAAAATAAAGCAATCGAATATAATTTGTTTTACAATTTTGATGTTTTACATGTAATGACTTTCATATAAACATCGTACTTTACATAAACTAATTAAAAAACCACAAGTTACAAATTTTATCACCGATTAATTCATAAATTTAAATCTTGAAGAAAAGAATTTTTTACTGTAAAATAATTTCAAAATTAATCATAAATTTCTAAAAGTAATTATAATAACTATAAAAAAGTAATATGCAAAGAACGATATAATTAATATCTGCATTATCTTTGAAATGATTTCATCGGCCTCATAGTTGGGATATTTGAAAAATTTAGTAGATGCAATATCATTGACTGCCCTGTTGACACAACTTGTTACTTTACCTTTGATGATATGATTTCTTTAGGTGTTTGATATTTTGAATGCCATGTAATATCTTGAAGATATCGCAACAGTAATAGTATAATTACAGCCAACGTGATTGTCATATTATTATAGAATATCGAAATTTATACTGGAAACTTCTTTCTTCAGGTATAGACATTAAAACACATTTATGTGTTAAAAAAATTTACCTTATTCTCTTACTGAAATTCTGTTTTACCAATTCTTTTATATGTATGGTGGTTTTTATAATTGTAATGCTTTATTTTCAAATTTATTTTTGTCTATCAAGAAATATTATACGGGGAAATGATTGATTTTAATATGCATCAGACATTTAGTTAAATATAAATATTGTATACAAATATAGTTTGGAAAAAGAAATAAGAGAATTTTTTAAATGTTGAATTTCGTTGTATAAAAAAAGTAAAATTAAGTAAATGATTATTTTCTTGCAAACACGGTTTAATCCTTTATATGCTGATAATCTTTCTATAAATTTAAAACCTTCTTATATTTAGGAAACAATCACATGAATGTTTTATATTATGATTCAAAAAATAAATGATAATAGCATAGAGAAAATGTACTTAAAAAATTTAATTTTGCATGCATTTCATTTGTAATTGAAATTGCAATTATTAATAAATCCCGAGATATCAAAATACCCTTTTAATACTTTTCTTCGAAGAATAGAAAGCAAACAGAAACGAAGTAAGATAGTAAATAAAAATATGATATTTTGGCAAATATTATGTCTTTTTAAAATACTGTAAAGAACAATTATTTATACTTAAATTATAAATCCATTTAAAAATAGGCTATACATTTGAAGTTTAACAAAACATTTCGTACACCCTGCTTCTTAAAGGATGGCCGAAAGGTTAGGCATTTTATCGATCTCAGATACTTGTCAATTTTTCACGTCAGAGGAGAAGCAAAAGATAAGAAAACATCTCATATGGAGATACTGCAATTTTAAGGAAGTGTTTCATTTTCTTCATTCACTACAAGGTTTGTTTTTCACTCTACAAAAGAGTTTGCTGAAAAATTATTGCAATATAATAAAGTAATATAACTTAAGTTGAATTGTGGAATTGTTTCTTACTCACCAATGTGATCTTTCTAAATTTATTAATTACATTTTAATACTTTTCTGAAAACCCTCATCTGATTATGGGCTTTAATAATTTCGAAAGTTTCTTATTGATATTTTATTTTCAAAAGGAGAGTTGTTTTCTCTTAAAAATTGTGTCGATTCAGAATAGATTGATTTATGATGTACAATGAGTAATATAACTTAGAATAGATAATAAGTAACTTAAATATTGAATAATGTTTTGTCTACAACATTTCATTTTTAATGTGATTTCTTTTTTAAATTCTGAACCATTCCATAAGCAATGAATCAGTTTGTATTCCATAGTAATCTTTAAATGGTAATGTTCGTTAAAATGTTAATTAAAAAATGTGGCAATGTTAGTTAAAAAAATACGATTGAAATCACATTTTATCACATAAAAACATTGAATTGAGTTCTGCATTTACCATTCATTAAAAGTAAGGATATTTTTATGGCCTTGGCCATACGATATAATCATTGCTATCTCTTGAAATGAAAATTTTTCCATAAGGGAATGCAAAACCTCTAAGGAAATAAAACTATATACAAAATTACAAGAGAAAAAAAAACAATTTGATTTTGCATGATAATGAAATCATGAATTTTGCTAGCAACTTTAATGCAATCCGTAGAGGAAGTAACAGATTACAAATAAGCTCAAAGATTTTTTTTTTTTTTTTACCTAAATTGATTTTCGGATATATCTGGATAAGTTCAGGCTGCTTCTATGCTGCATTGCATCTCCATAAATAGTTATTTTTGACATACAATTCTTTGAGCTGTATATTTCACTTTTATATTCAATGGAGATTTTTGATTGCCGTATTCATAAACTCTTCATTCTTGTCTTACTGCCCACTATAAAAAAAATGACAGATATAACTTCTGAATATCATTTATTAGATACAAAAATTTGTAAATATTCTTTGGCATTTATTGTAAACAATTTTAAAAAATTAAATCAACTATGTAAAATAAAAGTATATCAAATACTTTTAAAGTAAAATGTTCTGGAAAACTTTAATCTCATACATCTCTTTACCATATAGCTGTCTTCCAATCACCAAAAAAAGAAGTCTTTATAAATTAAATTAAATCTTTAATTTCCCAAGATACTAACACAATCAAATTCCTTTTACCCTATATATCAATAAAATAAAAGATCGTTTAGCTAACCGAAATTGATCCCATAATGTTCTGTTTAATTAGACAATTTCGTTCCTTTTTAAAGAGGTTTGCATAGCCAATAAATGAACTAAATGCGCGTTATTTTGATTGTCGTACATTAAAAGCAGTAATTAGCATTTATGTTTTAATGGCTCGTACTTAACAGAAGCATAAGACTTGATAAAAGCGAGCCTATAGAAAATCATGGGAATTGTGAAAGGTAAATTAGGATACTATAAAAATATATTAAAATGCTGTTTATCTAGAAGAATGGTATGTTTATTAATTGTTATGTTAATTGCTAATTGTTTTGTGATAAATTGAAGGAAATAAACGTAAAATAAATATCACAGAAATATATTTTAAAAGCAGTGCATTATTATTCCATGGAAACCACATGAGACGAAACTGCTAATAAAACTACTCATAAAAATGTGTCTGAAATTTTGATGAGTTTTGTATTTCTTGATATTATGTTAGTAAGGACTCTACTCTGGCTTTTCCTATGAAATAAAGTACATCATTTCAAATTAGAAATAAATATCTGTTATCACTGAACAAATCAAACAAATGAAAAAACTTTTTTAATACTTAAAAAGGTGCAGTAAAACGCATCCACTTTTACCCAAGTTTGAATCCAGTTAAATTGGTTTTGTATTAGTATAACTTGAAAATACATTTTACAAAAACCAAGTAACAAAAGTTTCTTTGTAAATATATTTGTTTTTATTTCTATTAATTTGTGTTATGATTCATAGTGATATTTATCATAATTTTGGGATTCATAGTATAAAATATTTTACAATGTGTAACAGAAATGTAGCCATAGAACATAAATTTTAAAAAAAGACCAACTTTCTAATATCAGAAATCCTTTACGGAGGATAAACGATTTTTATTTAATGATATTCATCAATTCATTCTATCAAATTAATATCGGAAGTTATCTTCACAACTTGTTCTTTTAATAGACTTTACCACTGAAGTTAACATTGCTATTTCTCATTTGTATTGAATAAATATTTTTCAACAAACGAAAAAAAAAAATCATGGCAAATATATTTGTTCATCTTCCACTTTATGCATATATTTATTCGAAGAACTAACATAAAGCCCGATTATTTACAGCATAATACTTTTCCTTTTATTAATCTTAAGAACAAATGACAGATACGCCTTGTTGATGATTGAAATGGAAATCTAAATGAATTGTGTGATTTGCATTTCATTTAATTTTTTCAAACTTTACATAATCAAAATGAGTAAAGCCTTATACAAGAGCTTGGTAAATGTTGTTGTTACTTATGGCACTTGTCATAGACATGCCCACTGACGAAGTCAGCGATTTAAGCCGAGTTTGTACAGTAGCTTCTGAGGGTAAAGGCTCCTGAGCACCTGAGGGCAGAAATGTGACTTCTAGCTCATATGAAGATAACATTCATACATTCGCTTACACAACCCCTTTGTGCAGGCGGTGAGAGGGGGGGGGATCATTCACACACCTCACGGTTAGAACGCAGGTTAAAGAACAACCATGTAAGAACCTGGACTCGAATCTGGGACCCCAGATCACGGGGAAGACGCGCTTTCCCTAGGCTAGGACGCCGGCTCTTGGCAATTGTTCTTTTCATTAGAATAGCATTCAAACTTTAATTCAATTTCGAACATCATAATTTGTAATAATTGATAAATATTTCCCATTTTTGCTTTACACATACCCGTATAACAAAAGCTGTAAATTATTTATCTTATCACAAGAAATGATTTGAATTCATAAAAGTTTTCTTTGTATTTTTCTGCATTTCAAGAAATTGTCATCGTTTCACCCTGTCTTGTAAGTTAATTATTATATAACAATAATTTTTAATTTTACTATCTTTAAAACATGAAAACATCTTCATTCATTAAAAAATTCAGGGTTTTTGGAAATACCATATATTTAATCACTGGTGATATTTCACGTATAGAAATGATGCACAAGCATTGCTCTTGATATAAAATATTATTCAATATCAAACTTCACTTTCCATTCAATTTTAACCGTTGAAATTATTTATTATAATAATGGAAATGACAAGTAAAATTTATTCAGTTTTTTAAAAAAGTTTTTTCTTTTTCTTTTTTCTGTATCTTAAGCCATAAAGCTACGCCATGGCCATACGATTATAATATTAATGGCAAACATTGTTGTGAACATAAAACATGTTTTAAAGTATGCAAATCCAATATATGGCGGTGCTTATATTCAGAAAATTGTGGAAATAATAAATTAACTTTTTCCCTAAATATTTTGTTTAAAACTTTTTCATGCTTTAGAAATTAATAGGAAAACATGAACAGTCTCAAAGTGCATTTTAATAAAGTAAACAAGTCTTACAATTTTTTTAAAATATCATTTTCAACAAATAATATCAATAATTAACTTAGCATTTGTGATGCAAATTTATACAATATTTAAATATTTACACTATTTTGGTCAAAACAATGTTATTTGCAGAGAAACAGTTTTTAAAAAATAAATATGCTCCAAATAATGTAATAAAGAGCAAAAGAAAAAAATGCTTTAAAACGGTCTACTAAAATAATTGTGTTTAGAAGATTCCTTGGCAAAATGCATGTTTGCTGGAATTGAATAATAAAATAAAAGTAAAAATGGATAAACAAATGCATTTGAAAACAATTTGTTCAAATCAAATTAAAATTAAGGCTCATAAATTTTACAAAAAAATAAAAGGATAATATACTCAGAAAGAATGGCAGAGAATAAGAAAAAAATAAGGATTGTTTACGTCTACCGTTAAAGAAACTGAAAGAGAAAGAAAGGTAATTCACAATATTTATTCTTGTAAGAACAAGAACTTAAAACTGAAATAACTTCAAAAATTGAACACATAAAGCTTAGAAATCTTTCAGAAGATTCAAAAACTTTCATTTTTGTAGTATAAAATTAGAATACAATAGATTCACGAATGACTTTGTCAATGGCAAAATTGACAGCTCTTACGAAACTCTTTTAAGTGAATTATAATTGAAGTTTTGAGATATGTTACACTACTCTCTATCAAATTCTCTGAAATATGGATTCAAAATATGAAAAGTATTAGGCATAAGTTTGTTGTGGATTTCACAGGTGCTCGTGGCAGGTCGTTTAAAATCTGGAAAAGGCCAAATATTCTGGCAGAATGTCGAGTTAGAAATTGAGAGTTTTCCGTAAGGCTGAAAGGAAGTTCCAAAAACTTGGGGTTCAGTAAATTCTTAGAAAATTTTAGCCAGCATAGTAACCAAAACTATTTCAATATCAAAAATGTCAGTACACTTGATAGTCACCATCTGTTGATAGTCACAAAAGTGCGATAACATCGGTAATATCATTTATCTCCTCTGAATATTCTGAAATGTCTTTCTAATACGATGAATTTACATTTTAGGAATAAAAATATGTTTCCATTTTAAGGAAAACGATAATAAAAGATTCTTACCTCAAGTAATATTTCTGATCCTACACTAAAAGGATTTTTTATTTTCAATACAAAAATCCACTTAAAGTATTATGAATGAGATACAAATAAATATATAGGCTACCTACTTATTTTTTTGAACCTGAACCTACTATTAAATGTATTTATCATCAACGATAAATAACATAGATTTAATAATTGGATATGTGAATTTGAATAAATA
>JAPMOR010038392.1:244711-285050 GCA_026543865.1 Argiope aurantia | reverse complement strand
TGTTTTTTTGTATATATATCTGTCTCTCTATATTCCTTATGGAAAAATGTTTTATATTAACATGCTGCATCATTATGCAAACAAATTCATGAGAACAAATAGTTATTTTCGAACATCAAACAATGGATTAATTTACTTTATTTTTTTTAAAAAAACTTCAAATGTGCATTATATTAAACACTTTGGTTCCCATTTAAGTGAAACCAAATTAAAAATATAACAAATTTATTATGCGTAATAAAATTTTATGCACGTCAAAAGATCATTTTACACACCAGAACAAAAGGAAAAGAAATAGAAATTCCAATAAAGATAATTTCACTCTCTCGAAATTTATCTTCCCATCAATGTAATTTTTTTCTAACTGCCTCAATTAAATTAATGTGCAGTAAAAAATAACGGCCAATCCCACCTAATCCAATTGCCTAAATGGTGACCAGTTTTAAGGTTTACGTGCCAAGGCAACTGCAAGAATAAATTTTGCAAAAACCAGCCTGGATAACGTCATAGATTGTGATCTGAAACTCTAATGAAATACCCCTTTTATTGTAATGTCATTTTTAAAAGCAAACACCTTTTCAGCTTGCCTCTAAGAAAGGGAATGACTAATATTAAAAGTAAATGAATGGAAAAAAAATCAGTTTGGAAATAAAATATTAATGGAAAAGTAATTTATTGTACTTCATTTTTTCCTTTTTCTTTGTTATTATTTATATTAAAGAAAGAACGAAATAAAGTTCTATTATTGTTTATGATTGAAAATAAATGTTAATTATGAGAAAAAAATTTCAAATTTTGAGAATATATTAATTGTAACAGTTTGTTCAATTGTAAAAATATTAAAATTTTTCTCCTAAACGTAAAAAAATTAATAAAGTATTATAATTGCAGAAAAGATCATTAAAAAATTATATAAGTATTAGGATGGATAATTTTCTCCTTTCATATTATTTATATAAAAATAAATAACGGCTCATCTTTTTAGTTTACCCTTAAAAAAGTGAGTTACAAATGTTAAAAGTAAATGAATGAAAAAAACTATAATAATGAAATAAAATATTAATTGAATGTAATTCATTGCACTCCATTTTTCTTGCGCTTTCTTTTTTTTATTTATGTTATTTATGTTTTTATTATGTTTTATTTATGTTATTTATGTTTTATTATGTTTTATTTATGTCTTGTTTTATTATGAAAGAAAATTATATTATTGTTTATGACTGAAAATATCTAATTGTGAGAAAGGAATATGCAGAATCTGAAAATATATTAAATGTAATGATTTATTGAAATGCAAAATTATTTAAATATTTTAAAAATATTCATTATTCTCTTAATAGAAAAAATTTCGAAATAAAATAATTGCTAATCAATTGATGATTATCAAAATATTATAATTGTTGTTGAGATGAGTGACAATTTTTTTTAATATAAATAATAGGATATATAATTATCTTATAGTTTGTGATTGAAAAAAAATAATTATGAGAAAGAAGAATGCGAAGTCTGAAAATATATTAAATTGCATAATCTATTCATTTGTAAAATTATTTAAAAATGTGAAACTGAAATTATATTAATTACGTTAATTTGCTCAGTTATAAAACTATTTAAATATTTGAAAGATATTCATAAACTCCTAAATGTAAAAAAATGATCGAAATATTATAATTGCTGATGAGATTAGTGACAAACAATTTTGATATAAATAATTGGATGTTTTATTGTCTTACAGTCTACGATTGAAAAAAAAATAATTGTGAGAAAGATGTGTGCAAAACCTGAAAATATATAAAATGGGATAATTTATTCATTTGCAAAACTATTTAAATATCTGAAAGATCTTCATAATTTACCTAATTAAAAATTAAACAAAATATTATAATTACTGATGCGATGAGTGGCAATATTTTTTTTAGAAATTGTAGGATGTATAATTGTCTTATTGTTTATGAATGATAAAAATTAATTCTGAGAAAGATGTATGCTAAATTTGAGAATATTTTAAATGTGATAATTTATTCAATTGTAAAATTATTTAAATATTTGAAAAATATTTATAGTTCTCCTAATCTTAAAGAAATTAACCAAATATTATAATTGCGATAAGATGAATAACAAAAAATTTTTATATCAATAACAGGATGTATAATTGTCTTAGTGTTTATGATTGAAAAAAAAATTTGCGAAAGGAGTATACAAAATCTGGAATTATATTAATTACGATAATTTTCTCAGTTATAAAACTATTTAAATATTTGAAAGATCTTCATAATTCTCCTAATTGTTAAAAATGATTGAAATATTATAATTGCTGACGAGATGAGTGAAAAACAATTTTTATAAAAGTAATCGGATGAATTGTTGTCATATTTTTATGATTAAAAAAATAATTTTGAGAAAGAAGTATACAAAACCTGAAAATATATTAAAATTGATTATTTATTCATTTGAAAAACTATTTAAATATATGAAAAATATTCATAATTCTCCTAATCGTAAAGAAATTAACGAAATACTATAATTGCTGAGATGAGTCCCAAATAATTTTTATATAAATAATATTGTTTTTAATTGTCTCCTTTCATATCATTTATATAAAAAGAAACAAAGGTTCATTCTATTATAAAAAGTAGAAAATAAAAACTGAACGTATTATTTATTTTTTATTCTCATAACCATCATCGCCAATTAACCAGCTAACAAAAATGACTTTTTATGTAATTAAAAAGAACATGGGAGAAGATTAAGTATTTGATTTAATTTTTTTTCCGATCTGTAAAGCTACTTATGTGGTTTAGATTATTATTATACTTTTGCTTTATTTTCTTAAGGGGAAAAAATGTAAAATCAAGAGGGCATGTATGATTAAGTTTCGTTTTACGGGGAAAAAAATAAAAGAAAAAGAACGAAATTACTGCACATAAAAGGGTTTTTATTTTATTTGCCTTGAAGAACAGAAAACTGATAAAGAAATCTTACTTATTTAGACATGGTATTATTCCGTTTATGTATGCTTAATAATAGAATTCCTTTGCTTCTCAATTATAGATTAATTTCTCTACTTATGACAAAGGTGCATGTATATGTTTTTGTATGCTTGTGTGCATTGTTGCTCTGCCTACCAGGCCGAATGATATAGATCAACCATTTCTTAAAATTATATTTAGCATTTTAATTAGTTAAGAATTAAGTCGAATTTCGAGTTTTATCCGAATTATTATTTATAAATTTCAAAAGCATTACTGCACAAAAACGGTTTTTATACCGCTTCAAAATTTGAAAAATCAACTTTTTAATAATATTAACTTAATAATAGTGCACATTTTTCCTGTTTTTTAAAAATTATTTCTGCCTAGCTCCGATAAATTTTCATAATTGATAAGATTGTTTATGTACCGGGATCATGGCAGAGGGGTAGTGCTTCCTCCCCGTGATCTGGGCTTCACGGGTTCTAGTCCCGGTTCGGGCATGGTTGCGCTTCTGTGAGGTGTATGAATGTGCCACCACGTTGTAAAAAGGTGTTATGCAAGTGAATGTTACGCGTGAAGTAGCTAAGTTGGACTCTTGTCCCTAGCATGAGAAACAAGAGACGTTCACTTGGCTTAAATCTATGACAGGCGTGTCAGCGGTCTTATAAAGTGCCATAAGTAACAACAACAGCATTGTTGATATGAAATATAAAACTCTTTTTTTACCGTCTCATTGAACATTTATTCACTAAACTTTCTTCTTTTGAAAATTAAGGAAGACATGTTTTCTTTAAAACTTTATTAGTTTTCAAATCTAATTAAAATATGTATTTTCTATTACCGTTAAAATTTGAATAAAGATGAATTAGATGATTGCGTTTGTAACAGTGCTGCGATGTCACGGGACTTGTTTCCATTTTTGAAGGCTCATTTAAATAAAGAACAAAAATATGCAAAACGTTTAAACATAATGGTGTTGATGGGTGACAAGTGACAAAATCCTGATATAAAATTGCGTCTATATGATGGAACTAAAATGACATATGACGAATATTCCGGGAAATCAAACATTGCCAAAGTCTGCTGTTCTTTTATAAAAGGAAAATAATTTCTCATAATTTAATGCTAAGATATTATTCATCATTTTTAATAGTACGTATGGTTTAAAAATAATCAAAAATGCTTCTGAATAATTTATTAGATGCAATAAAATAAAGTATTCACATTAAAGTATAAATACTGTCTGTCTCTCTCTAAAATTTTGAATCGAACTTCTTCAATGATAGCACACAGGAAGATGAGGAATAACTCATTTGTTAATTGAAACAACTCGTGATAGAGACAAGTGTTATATGAGTATTGCTATATATTCAAACAATTGCTTGCAAGGATGGTAGGATCTTACTTTTCATATCTGATACTCTACACCTTAGCTTTTGTGGGTATATCTGGTTATGGGGTGATTTATTCATGATGCTGTGTAACACATACATGCATACGTCCAATAAATTATTTAAGAATAGCATATACATAATATTCATCATTGCCATTTCCATCATATATTCAGAAGTACTTGCTAACAATCCGCCTAAATGGGGTCAAAATTTATTACCATGATAAAATAATTTTTTCATTTGAAATTAAATGATTATTTTTGGTTTTTTGATTGTTTTTTCTTACAGTATATCCAAAAATGAAAAAATTACTTTCTAGTATATGAAAAATAAAAAGAACATAATAAATTCGACTCCGTGATTTTGACGAATCTCTACGTTTTAGAACTCCCTTAGTTCGAAAATTTCATTTTTAGAAAATATCTGTCTGTGGCAAAGATAACCCAGAAACACTTTGAGTTAGATGTTGAAATTTGGTATATAGGACTCAAACTTGTAGATTTCTATCAAATTTTGAGTAAAACCAGTTCAAAGGAAGTCTCTCTGTCCTGCTATTCGAATGTAACTTAACAAGAGAACTACAAAATGAAGAGAGCTAGATATATGAAATTTAGTACACAGATTTAATACCTTTAGCATATACGCGTTCAAAGTGTTGAGCCAAAGCAACAAGGGGGTGGTCTTCTTTCGGTCTTTACCTTCAGAAGCAAAGAAACGCAATAACTCAAAAACGAAATGACTTAAATATATCAAATTTGGTATATGGTTTTATGACTACAAGTGTAGTTTTATACCATATTTTTGTCTTAATAGATTGAGAATAACAAATCTGTAACTAAAATTTGTTTTTTTGGGATATTTTTGACCGTATGCTAGGGACTAATCGCCAAAACACTCACTAAGGATCACATGATAAATTCAGTAAAAATACGTATATGTCAATGCCGTGCAAGGTGTTCACTGAGATAACATCTTATTTAGAGAGTATGTGAGAAAGTTTTGAGAAGACTACCACTGCTGTCTTTAAACTACATCTTTAACTTTCTGCCTTTAGTTTCCAACTGCTTATATTTAAAAAAAAAACATTCAAAAATACATGAAGCAATTTTGATAAAGAATCATCAATGCGCTTCTTAACATGCATAAATTTCCTTTCTTTATAAACATTTAAACATAATTACAATTAGTTAAAAATAATGTAATAATTATACAAAATGTCCATAAATAAATCAATAACGAAATTGTGTGTGGAAATCGAAATGCTGCTTTTATTTCTAGATATACATTTATCAACGAATAAAATAACTGTTTCCTTTTTGTCTTAATTATAATGGCTAATTTTTCAAGCACAAGAGATATAATATAAAATGTAGCTTTCGGGCGAGAATATTTCATTACTTTAAATCTGAAATTGCTTCATATAAGCAATTCTAAGCTTTTGAAATATTATTTTTCAATTACCTCTAGCATAATAATCTCTTTCTTATTATTTTCGATCATTCCCAGATGTTTATTTTAGACTAGAAGATAAGAGACATTTTTGAGCTGCACAGTTGCATATTTTAAAGCTGAAAATGAAAAATACTAATCTCTTTGTATTTAAAATCCGTGAAGAGTTTCATCTAAAAGTGGAGTAAGTCTTAAAATAATGGCATTTCTAGTTTTAGATTATTTTTTGAATTATAATATGATGAACAATAAATTTTAAACTAGAAATGTACAATATAGCTTTTGAATAAGAAATTTCCATCTCACTTTCGATTTTTATACTTTAATAATGCTTTAATATTTGTTTTTTTGGTATTATATTTTTATAATTCGAAATAAATGAAATATTTTAAATATATCTGAGAATTAATATCGATTTCGTAACAATGTATATTCTCAGTAAAAAGCGTTAGTGAAACTACCTAATTCTTTACACGTTTTGCTTCATTTATATGCATTATATTTGATTAGATGTAAATGAACTGTCTTATTCGTTGAATTAAGAAATCGTCCATAGAAAACGCGATGTGTTTGCAAACAATGCATTATTTTTGTTTTGAATCATTTTTGATTGACTTAATTTCATCTTATAATTTGAGGAGAGATAATTCTATACTAGTATAGAACAAAAGTTCTGGGGGAAAGAAATGTGAACCGGATCATGACCATAAATCAAAGAATATCTCAAAAATATTGGCACGCTATTCAAATTAGAGTTAATAATTTTTGAAAGGTCACATTTTCATACCAGATTTTCGTAACAAGTTTCAATGTAAGTAATATGAATGAAATAATATTAAATGTTGAAATAACTAGTTTAATAAGTCTGACATTGACGAGATAAAGGATTCTGTTTTTCATATTTATTCTTTTAAAATTCACATTTTAGATTATTCTGATTCTGTTAAATCTTTCCTCTTAAAAATACTTAAATATTTCAAGAGGATCTAATTTCCCTTAATTATTTTTACTTTGGAATTCAATGTCCTTATTAATGCAAGACTCTTTCAACAAAACCGTAAAATATAAATGTGTAAGCAAGTGAAAGGTATGCTTATTAATATTAAGCTGAATAATGGAATTTTCAGCTTAATTTTTTGAACAGGAAAAACGAATCACACGAAGGCTTGCCAAAGAATTTAGGAGTTTAATTCAATCGTATTCTAAAATCTTTCTTATGTAAAATGTCTTAATGTAAAATCTTTCTTAGGTAAAAAAAAAAGTAATCTCACTAGTAACGTTTACCACAGAACAAGCACGATACCTGTTATCATTGTACAGTTATCAAACATTTGCTTTTCACTTTTTAATATGTATATATATACCACTACAAGAATATATATATATAATCAATCAGTAAAATTTTAAACAAATAATTAATAGATGTCCGATAAATTTGTTCTACTTAACTGATAACATAAAATGTTATCGGATGTTAACATAGATTGTATAATAGTACTGCCACATCATCTTCACGATATTGTTCGAGTTTTAGAATGTGAAATAATATCGTGGAAATACTGTGCAATATTACGTGATCATAAAACATGTCTAAAAGACACGAATCAACTTTTTTCTATTTTGCAGTATTAGTAAGCGCAATTTCAAATGAAATAAAAATTCCAAGAGATTCCTTCCCAAGTTCATTAAAATAGAGTATCAAATGTTCTTTTTATGTTAGTTAAAATTAAATTTTACATATTTCCAAAATTTATATAGAAGCTTTTTTCACTA
Organism: Argiope aurantia; assembly: GCA_026543865.1. Taxonomy (NCBI): domain Eukaryota; kingdom Metazoa; phylum Arthropoda; class Arachnida; order Araneae; family Araneidae; genus Argiope; species Argiope aurantia. The sequence goes on along the minus strand of JAPMOR010038392.1, from coordinate 277,462 downwards.
ATATCTTTCTTTATTTATGGATATTTTTCTAGTATTAAGAGGTGGAATCATGTATAAGAAAGAATAGAAATCACATATACTAGTAATGATAAAAATGATAATTTTTATGCTTTCTTACACAAGCTATTCAATTTTAACATATAAAAATGACCAGAAGCAAAATGTCACATATTTCTTTCATTTCAAAAATTAAAAGCGATGTCAAGAAACTAAAATATCAGAAATATTTCTTATATATAATTTTAAACGAATGATTTCGAGCAGCTGTTAAATCAACTGTCCATCTGATTTATCACTATCTTTTCAGTGCATTCGTCCATTTATCAAGAACTTCGAAACACATTTGCTATTAATCATCTTTAAGTCATTCATCACCAAGCCTGGGGATGGTGAGCGATTTGTACGTATGATAGTCCGACTGTCCGACTTACCGAAACACGGTTTTACGAACGTGAACATGTCGTCAGATGTGTTCAGAATGGCTTCAGGATCTGCATAATCGCAGGAAAGGACCCCGCCTTTACAGGATATAGCAAATGACTTGTTTCCGCCGGGAAAGCATACATCCACACGGGCGAAATTGACGGTATTTCGTCACGAGTCAATATTTATCGCGATGTTGACATTAGCCAAGTTTTGCGTTTTGGAATTGCGAAGTGACGAGAATCTGTGAAAATTATTTCCTGGAAGACTCTTTCATTGAATTAATTATTCCCGCAAAATATTGCTATTAAATCGACTTTTCATATTGTGAAGAATTTTTCGAAGCAATGTTCCTCACACATTGTTGTTTGTTTATGAAAATTATGCGTATGAAAGCGACTAAAATAAACTTTCTATTGAAAAATTGTATTTTGCACAAATGACATTTGAATGACAATGATTTTACAAACTTAAGCTTTTCGTTATTTTTACGACATTTATATATATCTATAATTATAATAAAGCTCAATATGTGTGTGTGTGTGTTGGCGCTCTACAGGCCAGTCCGTTTGACATACATCTACCAAATTTGGCATATGTATACCTTGGAGATCAGAAATCTGAACTTGGGGTCCCTTTTTCTGAATTTTTATTTAGAATTTTAATTATTAATTAAAAACTAACTTTCCCGCCAAAAACTCTTTTCATTTTCCGCACCGCCAAATCAGTAAGGCTTCAGTTTTTTGTCCCACACCAATGAGGCTAGGCTTAAGATTTTTCGGCCGATTATTTCCAAAGTTCTGTTTATTTATTAATGTTTGATGCATTTAAAATTAAACATTGTTAATTAAACGATCTTTCAGATTCATTCTGAAGTATTTTTGAATTAAAATAAAACAGAATAAAGGAAATTAAAAATTTCTATTCTGCATAGCGTTATCCCAACTGGCGTAGAAAAATTCACGCATTTGCGTTACCATAATTAGCGTTGAAAATTCACGCATGCGTATTGTGTTCTGATTGTTGACAACTAATTTCCACAGATTCGGAGGTGATTTAAATTATTTTTAGGATAGTTGTGTGTTTTTGTAATTATAAATTGTATTTATGTTAGTTATATATTTTTTGTATGTCCTTATAGTTTTAAGTATATCGTTTTTTAAGTAGTTTTTTAAAACCTGTTTTCGACTGATTATTTTAAACGTTTAAATTTTTCTTAGTGTTTGATGCATTTAAAATGAAACATTATTGATTAATCGATCTGTTCATTATGAATCTGAAAAATTTTTGTTGACAAATTCTTGAGATATTACATAAATTAAGAAAGATATTCTTTATTGCCCATAAGTTTTAAATGCTCAGTGACTCTGTTTTCAATAATCATATTACAAAAAAAAATGCTTTGTTTCAGTAAAAAATATTATTATATTAATTGCCATTTAATCATTTTCGCTTTCAATAATTTAAAGCCTAAATTCTACGGGAGCCAACAGAAAATTAGAGAGATACGTATTACTTTATGACTGAAGGCCTGTATAATATTATATGACTATCAAAATTTGAAGTTTTAAAATATTTTAATGAAGAGGAATTAAAGTAGAAATTACATAAAATACAGGGTGATTATAATTAAAGTTTAAGTTTCAAAACGCTATAAAAAAAGAACCACTGATGAGAATGATGTCAAATGTGAACGGCATGTTATTGAAGAAGGCGGAAAGCAAATGTCAGAAAAAATAGTTCCAAATTTTAGAAACAGATGGCGCTGTAAGCGGCAGAAGATGTAAATTGAAATACCTGTCATGCTCGCGACACATTTCAGTGTTATAAAAGCTTCAGGTATACGGCTGTTCCTCATTTCGCGTCTCAGACGTTCGCCACTGCTGGGCAGCGTTCTGCTTATAAAACTATATTACGAGAACAATGATTGTGCAAGAGTAGCTCTGCAAAAGTTCAGGACACTGAAGGGTATAAAAGAAGGCATTGGCCCAATAAGTGTCGTGGGTCTGAAGAAAATGTGCAATCTGGTAGAGGGAGAAAAGTTCGACGGTAGTTGAAGAAGTGGCCACAGCATTACAGGAGGGGTCGGCCGGCAGTGTGCAAGAGTAATTGTCCGAACATTGGACAAGCCAACAAGCACGGTGCTGAAAATTGTACGAAACATCCTGCAATGCTATCCGTATAAAATTGGTCATGTGCAGGAGTTGCTTCCGTCTGACCTGCCAGCAAAGGAGACGTTTGAGTTATAATTTCTGGCTCGCGTAGAAGTGGATAATGAATGGCCGTTGAAAATTTTGTGGACAGATGAATCCCATTTCCATCTGGAAGGGTACGTCAATACCATGAATTGTCGAATATGGGCAACAGAAAATCCACTGGCAACGTACCACTTCATTCTGAAAAGGTCACTGTGTGGTGCGGCTTTACGACATCATTCAACCTACAGCCATATTTTTTCAAGCTGACGGATGATTCCGGTCCTGTTACCACTACCGTCACTGGTCATTGCTATACTTATTTTTTGCACAGCCACGTCATTCTAGCCATGCTACAGGGTGGATGTGTGGATGGAATCATTTTTATGTAAGATTGCGCTCCTCCGCACATTGCACATCCAGCTGCTGAGGCGGCATTTCGGAAATGCTCGAATTATCAGCCGTCATTTCCTACAGCCTGGCCGTCCCGATCACCTGATCTTACTCCGTGTGACTTCTGTCTGTGGGGTTATCTGAAAGATGTTGTGTTCGCAAATTTAGCGGTATTAAAGGCATGCATTTCGCAACACATTCTGAACATCACTCCGGAGACACTACGATCCGTTGTGGAAGATGCAGTTTGTCGCTTTCAACTTGTTGCACACAACGGTGGACACCATATAGAACATGTTTTGCGCCTGTTTCGGGATATTTCCGAACTTCTTTGATGAATGGTTCTTATGCGGTATGTCGCCGCAAAACTCTTGAAACCGATTTGTCCCTTTCGATATGATATGTACAGTCATACAAATAAAACGACTCAACAATTCTAATTTGTCAATGCGTTTTAATGTGTAACTTACACCTTAGCCGTTGTTTTAAGAATCATTTCTCATTTCTCGTTATGATTCTGCCGCTTACAGCGCCATCTATTGCTAAAATTCGAAAATAAATTTTTTCTTCTGCCATACGCTTTCCGCCTTTTTCAATAACATGCAGTCCAAATTTGACATCATTCTCGTCAGTGGTTCTTTTTTATAGCGTTTTAAAACTTAGACTTTATTTATAATCACCCTATATTTAATCATTAAAATTTTAACGAACATAAAGATTTGTGAACCGGCTGGTAGCCAAAGGCAGCTAGTAATTTAATATAAACAGAATATCGACTCTATTCAGTGCTCATCAACTATTTTTTTAAACTTTATTAATTGGTGTATATATCTAATAAAATAAACTAAATGAAATAAATAATTATATTTTATGTAGTTTAAATCACTAAATGCTCCGATGAATTAGTAATTTAAAATTTTTATGCAGATCCTCGGTTTTTAGATTCATATTTAATAAAATATTCTATAGTCACTAATAATTTAAATTAAAAAATGTCCCCTCTTTTTCAATTAAAACTGATTGGGTTATCAAAATTTGAATGCCTCTATTCTATAAAAGCACAAAATTAAAAAAAAAATTCAGGCCTCTCCATCGACCGTCTTGAGGAAAATTCGGCAATCAGCATTTTGGACTTTTCTGAGACTGATTCTTTAAAATAATGAAATTGTTGATTGTCCTAAATGAATAATATTCAGAGTTTTATAACTCAGTCAAGCTTGATTGCAGAGGATTGAAATGCATGAATGTATATATATATATATATATATATATATATAATATATAATGCACATTCTTTCTCTTCTGGCAAATCGAATTTTCGTAGCAAAAGCGGTGAAAAAAATTTGTAAGTTACAAGTACTTTCAAATTCATTGCACCGTAAATAAAAAATAAATAAATTGTGTTCTAATATTTAATACAGGGAGTAAATGTTTGTAACATAGAATTGTAAATGTATATCTTCAAGACCAAAAAAACAGTACATTTTTTCCAGATTAATTAAACATTCTTTATTTTAATTTGATGCTGAGTAGCATCTTAGCCGTTGCAGTTCCAGAGAACTGCCCCGTGGCCCAGGGAACACCGCGTGGAGGTGTGCTACTCTCGTTCCCCGCCCACCAACACTCCCATCATCGTTGCATCTGACGGCTCTCTTGATTCCAAGACAGCGTCTTTTTACTGACAACAGTCTGTTAAAGAGCATTTTGCAATCGTTGACAGTCTTTGAAAGCACATCTAGACGCCGATGACAGTTTTTGATGCAGCATTCGACAACCGAAGACAGTTTTCCAGATTATTGGGCAGCTGAAGACAGTTTTGCTGTTATACTGCATTCTGCCGTTGCCTGTACTCAGCTGGCAAGTCCAAGGAAATGCAAAATTAGTATACCGCATAGAACTCCATGACTGGGGTTCCTATAGGGGCTAAGCGTGGAGGAAAATCAATTTGTAGCGCAGCACATTTTGTAAATCGCAAGCGATTTTACAATTGGAGTCTCAGTCTTCTGAACTTGAATAGGAATCAGTTCAGCAGGTAACTCCAGAGCCTGGCAGATCTTATAAACTGTATACGAGCTCACAACAGCAACTCGCTAAATAGGCGGATGAGATGGTGCATCCGTATCAATATCCAAAACTAGATCTGAATCAACGTCCCCAACAGATGGTGCATCGGGGAAAAGGAAATACTCTAGTATTTCCCAAATCGTCATAAAGACGAGAAACGCAACGATGGCCGAAGTTTCATTGAAATTCCCGAAAATAGCACTAAGCATCAGTACACAGCAGAAAAAAGTTGCACAACGTTCGGTTGTAAAATAGTAAATGAATTTTAATAGAAAGCAACAGAGCAGGGATTCCTTGTTTGTTCTGTTAGATTGTTTGCATTTTTAACTTTGTTGAGCATTTGAACAGTTATGCTGCTGTTTCAAACAATGCCAGCTGGTGACTATTGATATATTTTGAGTTTATTTACAACTGAAATATGGCGAATAGTTATTACCATCTTAACAATTGAAAGCCAGCAATAATGCTTTGGAAGTTGGCTGGGGGGGGAATAGGAATTAATATCTAAATGAATTATGTAGAAATAAATATAAAAATTTATTTAAAAGTGATTAGTAATTAGAAATTCTTAAGACAGTTAAAATTACTCCATTTTATTTCAAATTGCACAAAAAATATAAAAATAATATTTTCATTTCGCTTTGTAAGTGGGAAAATAATTTCACCTTCTTACATCATATCTGGCATAGGAGTCATGGAACAAAGAGGGTTAAGGTTACGAAAAAAAAGTGGGGGAACAAGAAAATGGGGAAATTAGTGTTGAATTGTTTAATTACATATTTGATAAATTTTAATACACTAATTTATATTTTTTATAAGATATTATATTTTGAGTTTAATACAACTGAATTAAAAAGCATATTATCACGAAAATATAATTTTTTTCCATTTTGATTTACTTAGGGAAATAAATATCTGGTATTTAGTATGTTTAAGTATGAATACAGCAGTGTGTTCAATAAATGTCCAGCTTCCTTATAAAAATGATCGCTATAGTTCGTCAGCGAATGTTAATATTTTTAGACGTTACAACATTATCGATTTGTTTTAAAATAATGACTTTCAGAAATATTCTCACAGAAATTCATAATGTAGAAATTAATTGAATTGTTCACAAAATTATTATGTACATAATAGTGACCAGTATCTCATCTTCCGAAACCGGCCATAAGTTTATAAGTACTTCTGGTTTTCAATTTCCGTTCTTATCGTTTTGGAGTAAAAATTTTCCACCTTCTAAATAGAAATATGACTGCTCTAAGTTGCGATATAAATTAAGATGTCAAAGTATACAGTAGGTTTACAATGTATTTCTGTTAATTTCAAGAATATATATATATATATAAATTTACGATTTAGCGAGCATTTGGGGAATTCTCACGTTTTCGAAATATTTTTGTTCTTGAGCGATAAACACATGCTTGGATTACGAGCGATTTAATCTTATATATCTAATATGCAAAAATCTCGTGTCACGGTGTTTATGTTCGTACTCATCCGAAACGGGTCGACCGATTTTTATGAAATTTTTAAGTGTATTTGGTAAATATGAGAATAGGTCGTGAAGTATATTTCACATCGCTAGGCAATTAGGATGTTCCTATCCACGATCACCGTACGATGAGGAGATCAACGCTTGCTTGAAATCATCGTCACTGTGGCGTATTGTTAAAAAGGTCCAGCTAAAAATAAACATGCGGGTCCAAATGCTACAAGATCCATCTGCTGGCACATTCTCTGACCAATTGTTCAATATAGGCGATGGAATAGTTTGTGCCTATACAAATACTGGATGCATAAAATTGCTAATTTCTGCACTGTCGTTGATTCGCAAAATGCTCTTATTGACCGCATATTCCCCGATGTACGCACACAATACATAAATCATGCGTGGCTATCAGAAAGAGCCAATTTAGCAGCAAAAAATGTGGATTTCCACGATTTAAACTTCAAGATATATCAGTCGTTGCCAGGCGACTTGGTATCATACAGTTTGCGATGCTAACGAAGCTGTACATTAAACAACAGAGTTTTTGAATTCACTGGATTTGCCATACATGTCACCACACCTTCTACGACTTTAAGTTGGATATCCAGTTATTTTACTTCGAAACTTGGTCATTAAAATATTGTTGAAAAACGTTATCGAAGCCACCATTTTGAATGACCAATTTCAAGCTTAAAATGTTTTACTGCCACGAATTCCAATGATTCTCACAGACGTGCCAATTGAATTCAAACGCGTTCGATTTCCTATTAGATTGGCATTCGCAATGACAATCAATAAGTGGTAATGACAAATGATGCCTGTTTGCGGCTTCGATTTGGGCACACCATGTTTTTAACATTATGCGTGGCGTGGGCAAACCATCGTGCTTATTTGGCTAAAGACGGACTGACAAAAAATATCGTTCTCTCAATTGCTCTTCTAAATGAATATTGATTTTCTTTATTTCATTTTTATGCATTAGGATAAAAAAAAATATTACTTTTCTCACTTTACGTTTAACTTTTAAGAGATCAAACAATGTATACGTTCGTTACGTTAATGAAATACATTGTATTGAGAAAATGAATGGTTGATGATTTTTTGTTTTTATCGGCGATCATCGTCTTCAGCGCTCCATTCCTCTTTCTGTCATAGATCCCATCCCCACACACTTACAATACATTCGTTATTTTTTAATTAACAACCAAAATATTCACTAGAAATAATTTATATGGCAGAACAACGTTTGCCGGGTAAGCTAGTATAAAAATAAATTTTTGTTTGTTTGTAGTTTACTCGCTGCCGTACCGCTCATCAGATTTCGTTAAAACCTTTTTAACTTATTACTTGCACTTGTACTAAGGTAATAAGAATAGTACAATTATTAGTATGTATTTTGAACACAATAAAATATACACACAAATCTCTTCATACGTTTCTATGATTCAACATTATAATTGAAATCGACAAAAAATAAACAGTAAACGGAAACAGCACATGTCATTCGAGTAAATCGCACATATATCAAACAACATAAAATTATTATCATCGATGCCAATCAATGTGAAGTAAAATGAAATCGAAAATATTTAGTGTAAGGATAATTTTTTTTGGTTAATCGGGTAGGATATATTTACATAGGATATTGTCATTCAACATGCGCAATATTTTGGCTGCGATGAACCACATATATTATTCAGAGTTCATCTCACAAATACTAAATATAATTATTATAATCGATGCCGATCAATGTAAAGTATATATAATGAAAATTTTCCAGTGCAAACAGTAAGTATATGCCTCCCAAACGTTCGTCAGTTAGTAGAACTGCAGCGAAGCAAGCAGAAATAAGCACATTTGAGATTCCCAAACAAACGAGGAAAGATAAGTGAGCAATCAAGCAGATCGCTTCCGAATTGCAAATTCACGTGCGTGCTTCAAAATCTTACTATCAACATCGAAGGCAATGTTAATGTGCTACCCGATCTCGCACATCAGAATCAGAAGACCAACATGCGGCAAAAATGGAGGCAACAATTCTTAACGGAACGTCGAATGGAGAAGATATGCCCATTCCACGCATTTCCATTATTCCCGCCGACATACATTTTGATTTCAAATGAATGTAGTTTCCCATTCGATTTGCATTCTCGATAGCCATCAACAAGGCGCAATCACTGCAAACATGCCATTTGAACCTAAAAAGTCCATGATATTTACATTACCAGTTTTATATCGGATGTTCACAAGTCGAACAGTTAAGAAATTTATTTTTACAGAAAACAAAAACTATTGTCTGCCCTAAATCACTTTAATAACAAATAATAACAAATTCAAATAATAGAATAAATATTGTTTGTGCTTCTCCCTTATATATCATTCATTTTCAATGAATATATTCATTATCGACAATAAAATAAATATCATTGTTTCTATCATTCCTAATTAAACAAGATAGCTATTTCAAATTTCCAAAATAATTTCTTCTGCGGCAGCAACGCGCCGGGTACCAGCTAGTATATATATATAATAATATCTTAATTTTCAGGACAATTTTTGAGCTTCTTTCCTTTCGCCTATTAAGCATTTATGAAAATTATGCGTATGAAAATAACTAAAATAAACCATCTATTGCAAAACTATATTTTGCTGAAATGATATTCGAACGACAATGATTTCTGCAAACTTGAGCTCTACGCAATTTTTACGACATTTTTATACATTTTTTTTATTAATATCTCAATTTTCAGGGCAATATTTGAGCTTTTTTTTCTCTCCATTGTACGCCAATGTGACACATTTATGAAAATGTGAGTATGAAAAGGACTAAAATAAACTTTTTATTGAAAAACTGTATTTTGCTCAAATGATATTCGAACTACAATCACTTCAACAAACACGAAATCTTCATTACTTTTGCGACATTTTTGTACTTTTTATGATAATATCTCAATTTTCAGAGCAATTTTTGAGCTTCTTTTCTTTCGTCTACTAAGCCACCATTGTACGTCAGTGTGAAGGAATATGAAAGGCACTGGAAACACGATTTTTGAGTAAAATACCCGTCATTACTTTGCTTTAAAGTAAAAACTTTTCCCATCATAAGTGAAGTATACTTGAGTACTTCATTAAAGTAAATGAGTTATTTTCTTTTGTTATGTTTATTAACCGAGATGAGTATTGCTGTTACATAAACACGTACTGAAATCTGACAATATGATCTGACTCAGCGACCATCTGAATAAGTTTAATGGATCATTGATTTTAATGTAATGAAATATGTTAACTTAAATCCAGAGCATTTGTAGAAAAAATGATATGCATTATAATAAAAATTCTTACAGTAAAAATCCTAAAAAATATTTTATATTTATATTATTATTCAAAATTAAACTTCCTAATTGACTTAAGTCTAGAAAATATATATGCTTACATTTATAAGAATTTTTTTAATCAAAGAATTTATGAACTTGATTATTACCCGAGTGACCTACAATTAATTAAGAAAAAGCATTTCATGTGATAAAATAATCGTATCTTAATTTAAAGGCAGGTGACGAGCTTTACAATTAATTTGATTTCATTGCCTCTACCTTCCGCATTCAATTATTTATACCCAGTGAGCTGATAAGACCTATGTAAAATTGTGTTATTTAGAATGCTATATTCTATGCTATTACTTAATTAGCTTCGTATATTTTGAAATTTATAAATTTTCTGTTTCACCTTTCATCCCCTAAAGCTGTAAATGTGGGCTATATTGAAAATCACTATAAAAAGAATAGTCGAGACCACTTATTTATGCGAAACATGTATATTCGTGAAATTTACACATAAAATAGATATTTACCGGCTTATTAATATATTAATTAGAAGTCATCATGGCACCAAAGATATTGAAGTCTAAAAATAAATAGTGCAAATATAACTGCTAATAAGATGACAAGTTTACCATTTACGATTGTTAAACCCATTTGGCTCAACTTAAAAAATGAATTCTAAGTACTTGATGATTTCAAGGGATATTCATATCGTGGTTGACTTAGTTCTTCGATACTAAATAATGAATACAGTATTATCCTTCTCACTTAAATAATGATTTAAATGGCTTCTTTTGCGATAGATCGCTTTCTGAAACCATGTTATCCTTAAACACATTGAATAATTCTACATGAATGTAATCTGACTGGGAAAATTTGCAGCTTCAGTGATATTCATCGCCTCTGAGTAAGAAAAAGAAAACTGAAAATAAGACGACTGAGCATAACCGACAAATAAAATTTATAAACAACTTGGTTAACTGCTAATTAGAAATATTCATAACAAGCACTTCAAAGGATATTTATATCATAGTAAACTGCAATTTTTTAAAGATGTTAGATTGTAAAAATTAAATATAACTTTAATTATTTTTTCAATAATGGTTTTTAAATCTTAGCTTCTGCAATTGATAAGTTTCAGAAACCATTTTATTTTTAAATATAATATGCATTCGAATTTCCAAAACATTTTAAGCAATTCATTGTAATTTCTTTTTAATTTACTTCGTTTAACAGTAAAAATTAGATTTTACTTTAATATGTAGTTAATTATTATGCAGAACTGTTCTTTTTAGAAACTAATAGAAATATAAAATGTCACTGAACAAGCATTTTATAAATAAAAATTTCATAAATACACATTAGATGTATATCAGACATTAGTAATAATATATATTAAGTGAAAAACTAAATGTGAAAATAAAAAATGAATCTTTGTAATGGTATAATTTTATACAAGCGAACTCTTTTTTTAATATTAATGCTTACATTAGAATAAAAAAAAATGTCTGAGACGACAACTAGACGTCTGGGTAATTTTCTTGAGCTAATTTTTTATTAAATGATTTTTTTTTGTTATTATCAGCATGAAATTCCATGATCTTCTCAGTCATTACGTCCGGCTTGTGCTCTGTCAAAGGATCATTCATAGATAAAACGCTCTTTAAAAATTAATAGTGAACAGTTTAAAAAAAGATAATCATGTAATTTTCTAAGAAAGTTATATAAGCTTTTGAGTTTATTCAAGAATATATTTCAGTGCAAACTAACTAATCAATTGCTTGCTTCAGTATTTTTAAAACGTGTTTCTGAAGTGAATTTGCAGAAAATGTAAAAGAAACAGAGGAAGTTATTTCGAAAAATATCAAGTTAAAAGAAGGAAAGTTAATAAGAATTTTTTTCGGTTTGTGTTTAAAAATTGCATGTTTTCTTAACATGCTTGAACAGTCTCATTACTTATAATGCATATGCAAAATATGATGAGCTATTATTTTGTTCAAAGAATAATATAATTTACTTATATATTAAACAAAGAATACAGTTGTTTGGCTATAAAATTAACTTTTGAATAATATGTCAAAATTACAGTTCATTTTGATAATTTAAATTTTCTATTCTTTCCTAAAATACTAGTATCTATAAGAAGTAAAGATAGTTAGTAGTTTTTAATAATACTTGAGATTTGTAGCTCATAACAAAGCTACAATGTATGAATTATATAAGAAGCTGAAAATAATTTTCTTTATATTTTTGAAAATGAGTGTTTTTTATCTAAATGCGTGGTTTCAACAAAAGATAGGTGGCTAAAGGGATATTTTTAATTTTCTGCTTCTGTAATTTTAATCACTTTGATAAATCAAGTAGTGCATTTATCACATCAAGAAATTAATTAAATTCTATGAACATTAAAGATTTATTTAAATATGAATCAAGTAAGTTATTTGTTTATAAAAAGGCTGATGAAAATCGTAATTTATATAAAAACAACATCTCATTTGTTGATAAGATGAGATACTCAACATTAAAAGTATACGAAAAAGTTGAATTATTGTTACATTTTTAAATATTATGATTTTTTTTAATTTCTTCATTTTTGGTTTTAAATTATTTGTCAAGTGAAATGATAAACTTCCCAAGGAAATAGAATAAATAATAAAATCATTTTATTTGATTGAAGGAAAAAAATGCCAATAATTGATACATTCATATGATTTAACTTACATTATACTTAATATTTATTTGTATAATAGTTGTCGTCACTTTTATATTTATAATTTATACAAATGACATAAGCTAACATATATATTTACATCAAATTAATAATAGTTATTGTTACAAACCTATAATGTTGCTTCCCAGCACGATTAATTCAATCACTGGAAAGACTGTTTTACGATCAGCTCTGTCAGGCGCTGATCGGGTGCCGCGTTAGATCTTGGCGACCATTTTGCGACGAATTTGGCAACTTTTGGGACAAAATAGATATTGCTGGAAACTTTGATAATTTTAACGATTGATCTGATTGGAACTGAGATACGCTTGATTGGTCCAGACCCTTCTCGACCCGCCTTCCCGGAATCTCAAGCTGCAGTGAATCACATTTGGAGTTGTAGTCACGTTTTTAGTCTTCAAGAGGATAGCGAAGCAAAGGAGGAATGCTAGCGATGCGTGAAACCCAAACGATTACTGAACTGAGATGTATTCCGAGTCCAGTTGTTTATTATGGAAGTAGCATCAAGTTGTGTGTGGAATAGCCAGTCGTGTGGTAGTGAGTCGGCAGTTGGATACAACTAAAGCGAGGAGACAGTGGGAAATTTCAGCCGTTTGGAGAGGCCGTTGAGCGAAGCTCCGAAGATTCCATCTTCTTCTGGATTCTGTTTGGCTGATTTGTGTGCTAAGGTCGTTGTTGCTACTTGTGGACTACTGGCTGTTGTATTGGGCTGCTGTGTGTTAGTCTCGGCTCTGTCGTCTTTGCATTAGTGTCTACGTGTTAAATAAACGTCATTGTTGTTTTCTACTGAGGCCTGTTGAGGCCTGTTTCTACTGAGGCCTGTTTTATTTCCACAACATACACCCATTACAAGCGAAACCAGTCATTTTACGGACTTTGTAGTAGTGAAATTGAATTGAAGTAAATCCGTAATATTATTATGGATGTCATAAAATTTTATTTATAAGTCAGATTAAAAACAAATACAGAATATAAAACAAATTATTTAGAGTTGAATTAGGATTATTTTTACTTTTTGACCAAACTCTCTTGATAATTCATCAAAAATTAATTATTTAATATAGTGCATGATTTTAAGTGTTTTAGTTCAAATATAGTAGTTTAAAAATGCACATTTTAATTAGTTATGTCTAAATTTATGTTGTTAGCAATAATTTTTCAGAATTTTGCGTTTTTTGATACAAAAGCCGGTGTTGGCTATGCTCCGGTAATACTGTCTATGCTGCGGAAATTAATAAAAAACATGATGTGGTTACAAAGCGTAAAAGACAATCAGAATCACAAAAATCAGTAAAAACATGGGTTAAAACCTAAATTAGAGGCTATATTTCTAAAGAAAAGGAACGAATTTGAGTGGGGTCTATCAACCACTAAATCTTTCAAGTCAAAAGCGGTTGTTTTAAAATAGTATAAACGTAAAGAGTTAAAATCAGTGCATTTTGTTAAAATATAAAATACTATTAGGAGAGGCATGTTTTAACATATAAAATATTTTGTTTTCAGTATTGCATCTCTATAGCGTCTCTATTAAGAGTGCAATAGTATTTACTGCAAATGCTAGCTCATCTTACATCGAACTATTTAATTAGCGTCAGATTACATAGATGAAGAAAGTTCAAGTTCCTATCACCACACCTCAAGTTAACACTTTTCTAGCCTTGGGAAACTCTAGCTTCAAGACTTGAAATATTTTTCAAAAAATAAAAATCTAAAAGGTCAAAAAATAAAAACCCAAAAGGACAAAAAATAAAAATTCAAAAGGTCAAAAAATAAAAACCCAAAATGTCAAAAAATACAAATCACAAAGGTCAAAAAAATAAAAATCCGAAAGATCAAAAAATAAAACTCTGAAAGGTCAAAAAAATAAAATTACTTTATTAGATAAAAATATATTTATCTTGAATAGATAAAAGTAATATTATGAAATTTCTGTATTGAATGTAATTATCATTTCTAAAATACTATAAGACTTGAAAAATTCCAATTGCTAAACTTATTTATTTCTTTTTAGTTTTATGAAATGGATGCAATATAATTTCTTTTATCGTTTACATCATTGCTGCTTTTACTTTTCTTAAAGGATGTTGGTAAGCATTAATTTGAAAGACTGAAAATTCAAACAAAAATAATTTACATTCATCTTTCATATATTATTCTTTTTTTAAAATAAATGTATTTCCTCTTCAATATAATGGTTATGGCGTTTGTTTATTGTTGGTCATTGTTTTCTTTAGCATAAACGATTTCTCGAATGATTCACAAATAGTTTTTTCTTACGTTTTTTCTCAAAAATAATTTTTATGAAATATTGCCAATTAGTTACTTTATTATACTCAAGTATTATGACATTTGTATTAAGAATTAAGTTTTTAGTAAAATATTTTTAATAAATAATTCTAAGAAAATGAAAGCAAATTATATTTTTGTAAATAATATCGTTTGAAATTAAGAAAATCATTCATTATTCTACATAAAAATGATATTTTTAGCTTTGTTTTCAGATTATTTTTATTATATGATCTCATGAAGACATTTAGCATTTTATTTCCGAACTTAATATTTAAATTAATCATTGATAGAGATTTGAAATATGAATCAACTGTGAAACCCCATTTTAAAAAGATTTTAAAAATCATTAAATGGAAAAAATTGTTTAATAGTTTAATTTCATAAGTATACTATTTTCAAACTTATAATGATAAAATAACTCTTTAAACGATTTCCCATTTTTAATTGTTTTTTGATAATATATATGAATCTCGCTTTTGTAATGTTCAACTTCAGAATGCAGGTGGAAGAAAAAGTAGCTCCAAATTCTCTCTCAATGTGAACAATAAACAAATTGAATGGGACAATAAAAGATTTCCACTTTCATAAATGAACAGTGCAACTTATTTCTATCGGTCAGTCCCATTGACTTATTTTGAAATCCCTTCATATCTCTCATTCGTGTTGGAAATATTGAAACTTTCATAACTAAATTGTTTAGGCCATATAACTTATCATGCATTAATTTTCATTTGATATTTTTAGAAGATATTTAGATATCCCTACTTGTCTGCATCTTTTTTGCCGCTATGCCAGCAATTTTCAGATTGCCCCAAATGACCTTAATTTATATGCTGCGATTTTCATTATAAAAAAGTTTTACTTGATTGACAGAATTAAAATAATTGTTTTTTTCCAATTTCATAAAGCCTTATCTACAACATGCAGTACCTAGTGTTTTTCATAGTTCTGAATTAATATGTAACATAGTTAATTCATGGCTTATTTCATGCTATTTACATAGATAAATACTTTAGATCTGCCCATTTGGCCTTTGAATCACACCATTTCTTATACCAAAGTCAACATAAACATAAAAAATTAGTTAGTTAATTGAATGTTTTTTTTCTTCTTATTTTCTCATATATTTGCATCAATAAATGTGTTTAGAACGGGCAATCTGACTTTGAATCACACCATTTCTTATACGAATATCAACATAAACATAAAATATTAGCATTATACAATGGTTTTACGGAAATCTGCCAAGTGAATGTAAGGTGAGTGTTCAACACGTTACATAAAAGGGTGAAGTCCCTTCCACAAGAAAACACGAATTGCAAGTAGCAAATACTTAACAGAAATGTACACGAAAAACAGCATTTGTAGAAGTTCGTAATATAAAGAAACAGAAAATCGTTTAAAGTTAGAAAGCTTAGAGTGGACAGCTCGAGATCTCGACTTGCGATCCACTACAGAGAGAGAATAAATCCCAAGAAGAGTTTGTGAATGTTTGCTTTTGTATATTTTTCATAACAAGGTGCGTTTTCTGACAGGATTACTAGATCTCGGTTTCAAATAGGTATCATTATAATTCGTTTATTTTATAGATCTTCACAGCTGCCAAATTCATCTCCAAATTGGTAAGAAGTCATTGATCTGGCATTCATTAAAATAACTAGAAATCTTTCTTATAATAAGAGTATTTAAAGTACAACACAATATTACAATTTTGTAATAATATATTTTTTATTACATTACCTTGTTTTACTTATATCTTCTTGTGATTTAGATGCCTTTTGTAAGATTCAGTATTTTTTGTATATTCGTCAATTAACCAGTAAAAACTGTTTCATATACCGCACTATTATTTTATTATTATTTGGTCATTCAAAATTTCGCTAAACAAACTTGGATATATATTTGTGTTACTTAATTTACAGATACCGTGATATGTTGTTTGAGCAAAATTTTTGGAGTAAAAAAGAAAAAAAAAATCTTATTTTCTTATTAATTAATTTATTCTGATTTAATCAATTAAAGAATTATTTAAATATAAAGGAAGATGTTTTTTTTATAAAACTGAATCATTCTAAATAGCGTTGAATAAATATAAATACAGCGATCACAGTGTATTAATAATTTAGATATTTTTATAAGTATTACTGATAAAAAAAATTTAAAAAATTAAACCCATTCATATATAAATAATTGTAAAAAATTTTTGAAATATCATAATAATTACTTTTGTTAAATAGACATATTTTTTTTATATTTATTACCCATTTTGAATTTAGTGTCACTGAACAATTTTACCAAAAAAAGTTTTTAAAGAGACTACAAAATACATTAAATTTATTTTAGATGATTCAATAAAAACCAAAGTTTACAATTGATGTTAATTATATAAAATAATTATTATTACAATATTTTAGTTCAATTATTGTTTTTATATTCTTGAATTTAGTAAATGACTCTATAAATTCAGGTATTTATTTATTGTTAAAACAATTTTCCTGAATATTGTGAGTTGCTAGAATAAATAAATCTGTATAGAAACATATTAATAAGAAAAATATCCGTAAAATACGATGCGTATAATTAATACGATGTTTTTTATACATATTCATTCTTTGTCAGAATTGCTTTGATTATTTCACATAATATTTGTTGTGAGAAAAATAAGATGTTTATTTTTGAATTATTTGATGAAAAAATGATTCTCCTAAATTCATTCAAACTAGTTATGGTTTAATATAGTTTTTTTATATTAAATCTATACTAAATAATTCTATCTTAATTTTAAAGTTCTAATGGAATTGAGAAAGAGCTCACAAAAATAGAGTGTTTTTTAGAGGACGTATTTATTATTTCAAAATTATTACAACAATTGGAATCTTCCAAATCCAGATTGATAAATTTATTTATTGAATTTTCGATTATCCAAGTTTATAAATTACATTTCCACAATGAAAACTTTTCGTAATCGCTCACTTTCTTTAGATTACATATTTCTCACATGAAGCTTCAGAGAATTCATTTTATAAGCTGAAATACGAAGAATTTCAAAGTAGTTTTCCATCTGTAATGGTTAAGTTCGTTCTTTTAGAAAAAAATTACTCTATCCCTTATTATTATAGCTATTCCGTTTGTTGTGGGATAGCATCATTTTCTCTATTATATATAATTTTAAAATGACACAAAAAGATGTTTCAGCATTTTTTAAAGAATAATATTCTTTAGAAAATGTTGATTCTTCATTGTTAATGATGTTGAACTATTTTAATATATATATTCAAGAATCACAAAGCCTGAATATTTTTACAATTCATGATCATTGTTATGCTCTATATTTTGGTGCTTATGAATTAGAATAAAGTATGTCCCTTTCTCAATTATCCTCATTTTTACTTATAATAAAGGAAGATGTTTGTGTATCTGTGTGTTGGGGGTTCAAAATGAAAAAAAAAGAACAAAATATAACAAATTCGGGACAAACTTTGAAGAATTGGAATGTGCTTCTCAGAGCGAAATTTTTTGAAATTTTTATCGTAATTTTAATAAATCCAAAATTAAACGATTTATTGAGATTTTAATATTATATAAATAAAAATTATTATTGCTTAAAATATTTTCCACCAATTTAAAAAATATCTTTTAAATGATGACAATTTATTACCATACAATGTTTATCTCTTCATAATTGATTATTATAAATATTTTTAAATTTACTTTACAATTATATATTTCGTTGTCTTAAAGAAATCAAATGTTTATTATTGTTGCAACAGAAATTGTATCTGATTTTTGTTTTTGGTGATGAAAATGTGAAATTACGATTTATTCTTTCAAGTTGAATTCATATCTGTTTAAAGTATTTTTAAATAAAATGTTTTAATTACTTGCAATTACCATCCAACGTAATTGAGGATGAGAAGGTTCAGACATGGTGTCCTCGACACCCTTGTAGGCACACGAAAAGGTGGGGATCTGATTCCTCCCATCGATGACGGGGCATACTTCCTTAGGGAAGGGTTATACTGTGGCTGGTCATGACCTTTAGGATTCAACCACAGTTTCCGCTAGTGTTGCTGTCGCGGAGGTCCTGTCATTCACGTTTTTCCTTGTGCCTTACGGAGGGCTTGTAGCAATCAATTTGTGATTACTTATAGTTACTGTTTAATCTAATTAAGTACTGTTCTAATTCCGGGTTCGGAGACCCTTCGAATTTTTGTGCATGCGTCAGGAAGTGTTTATTTCGTCATTGAAAGGGTTTACTTTTAGCTTTAAATTGAACGCCGGTGGTTCGCGGAGTTAGAAAAAGCAATAATCGTTCATTTCTCTTCGTGCCACCCCTCAGCGAAATACTAAGTTCAAAAAGGGCTATCCTAGGGATCTTGAAGCGAATAATAATTAATTTTTGTTTAATAATTTTCATATTAATTTCTCACTATAATGTACAGAATTTTTGCATTATATCAAGGAAATATTTTTTGAATGATCTTATATTATTTGAATCACGGAGAAAAAAATAAATCCTAAAATTCAATATTTAAAAATTCTATATTCTATTTTTATATTTTTAAAAAAAACTTGTTTAATTTTAGGAAGAAATTTATTAAATTAATTTAAATTTATTTTGTTTCCTTTTGCAAAATAAATGTTTTGGGGACGATGACAAAAATGAAGAAAATAGATAGCACAATGAATAGATGGACGAAAAGGCTTCCCAAACAGTGTGTATCTACAAATATTGAGGTTAAAATATTTTATTGAGACCATTAAAATCAAGCTACATTAATTATCTGATTGAAATATTTATAATTAATTAATCATATCGAATTAGCTGGTATCCAAAGGCAAATAGTTTTATATTAATTTCATTTCATTCTTCTGATTATGATAGATTTAAAAAATAAAAATTTCTACAAAAATTGAGATAAATTCTACACATATAATGCTGCACTGTTGTGTGTTGAATATTTGCTATGAATTTCATCGGTGAATGAAATAAATCATAAGTATTTATTAATTTTGAATTGTCCAATTAATGCCTCTTCTTTGATGATACTGTCTTCTATTTGAGAAAAAATACTGTCTTTATATGTTAATGCAAATAACTTCAAGATAAAAAAATCGCGGTTACCACATTATATACATTTTATTTAGGAATATAGATAACAATCTAATGATCTTTCGTGAAGTTATAATTGTTATTTAATTATTATAAGCAAAAAATTAATTTATATATTTTTAATAGTTTTTTTCTTTATATTTGCTGATAATGAATCATTGACGGTACTGACAAAAGTAAAACAGTAAATATGCAATAAATCGAGTAATGAAAAAAATAAATAATATGATGAAGCACTTCATGCTGTTAATATGGAGTCTATGATATAAAAACTTCAAAGATGAAAGAATATTCTATTTAAATGCTATGCCTATGTTTTGTTTGGGACGTTAATCTTATCTTATCTTATCTTACTTATAATAAAGCTCAATGTGTGTGTGTGTGTGTGTGTGTGTGTTGGCGCTCTACAGGCCAGACCATTCAACCTATAGCTACCAAATTTGGCACGTGTATACCTTGGAGGCCGGAAATGTGCACCTGGGGGTTATTTTTTCGAATTTTTAATTAGAATTTTATTTATTTAAAAATTAAGCGAAAGTTAGGCGTGTTTCTGCTATACCTTCCAAAAATATTACCGCACAAAAAAGATTTTTACATGAAGTTAAAGATCAAAAATGTATCTTTTAAATGATACCAATGTTTTAACCTTAAAATTAAATTTCTATTTTTAATGAATTTTTAAATAAATATTTTAACTATATTTTTCAATAATTTTTTTCCATACAAAATAAAAATAAAATTTAAGCTGCAAGACCACGTTTCGCATTCATGGAAAAATATTAGCTTTTTTCAAAGTGTTGCCATCACATTGATTAAAGCTCCAATTAAAAATAAATTAAATATTTTTGGAAATGAAATCTGCAAAAATATAATTTTCGGCACGTGTCTGTAGGAAATGAAACAAATATGAAATATTATTTTTTTCTAAAAAAATAAATTCAAGAACAATTATTTTACGATCTTTTACACTCTCTATATTAATAATCCAATAAATCAGTTTTATTTTAAGGCAAGTTTTGTTTAATATGATGAACAGGATATCCATTCAAATCAGGGCCACACAGATAATTTGTAAACCTTTAGTAAGACACAGATTTGCTAAAATGATCTAAATAGAAAATGATTATATTTTATGTAACTTGATTCAATAAATGCTCTAATAAATAACGAACTTTTGATTTTACATAAAGCTTTTGCTGTGGAAATCACGATTAACAAAATGTTCTTGAAACACTAATATTTTAAATAAAAAGAGTTAATTTCCAATCAACTAAATCAATCACTTAAACTGACTGATTTATGAAAATTTGAATATCACTATTCAATAAAAAAAGGATAATTTTTGATTTTCCATCGATCGCTTCAACGAAAATCAGCATGCAGGTTTCTCAAGATTAATTGGCCTAAGATTATGAAAATGTTGAGTTTTTCTAAATTTTTAACATTCAAAACTTTATAAATAAGTCTTAGTTGATCTTGGAAAAGAGAAATATTCACTCATTTATTTAAAATTTGGTGTGTCTAGAATATTTCTCAGAATATGATACCTTACTTCAGAATATGATACCTTATATATACCTTAAATTTAAACTTCATAATTTTTGAAATATATTTATAGCTGGAACAAAATGTTATTATTGATTTCATTTCAATTCTTTTGAAAGCAAAACTAAAAACTTAATTTTATGCTGAATCTGAAAATTTTTTGCTGAATTATTGTTTGAGATATTGCATAAATTATGAAAAATGTTTTGTAGTTCACATAAGACTTTAATACCGAGCGATTCTGTTTACAATACTCATATTCAATGATAATAATAATAAATAAATAACAATTAAGATGATAAATAAAATAAAAAGCTAGGTTTTATTAAAAAATATATTAATTGCAATTTCATCATTTCCACTTTAAATTAAAGTTGAAATTTTACGGATATATAAATAGCAAATTGAAAGAGAACAAAATATAAATAGTAAATTGAAAGAAACGATCTAAACAACAGTATAAGTTTGGTATGGCTATCAAAATTTGAAGATTAAAAATGTTTTGTTTGAGATGAAGATATTAAGAGACAAGTTATTTGAAATATTTAATTGAAAATTGTAGCGAGGGGTAATACCGGCGAACCGGTTGGTCGCCAAAGGCGGCTATTAGTATAAATAAGTGATGTTATGGCTATAAATCTGGATAAACTGCTCAAGCACACAGCCACACAAAAGAATACCAAGTTATGATAAGGTCTGATATTCTGTAATTAGAATAGGTAAAATATTCTATAATTACAT
Source organism: Argiope aurantia (assembly GCA_026543865.1). Taxonomy (NCBI): domain Eukaryota; kingdom Metazoa; phylum Arthropoda; class Arachnida; order Araneae; family Araneidae; genus Argiope; species Argiope aurantia. Next base: position 255,159 of record JAPMOR010038392.1, on the reverse strand, counting down.
TGTTTGGAATTTTTTATCTTGTGATTTCATAAGTAGATGAAATGGAGTGGCAAAGAACGAATATAATAAGTGCTTTCCAATAAGATTTCGGAAGTGCAAATTAAGAATGCAATCGAAGGCGGTAGGAGAGGGAATGCATGAAAAATCACTTTTCAGATCCAAATATTGAAGCCAATGCAAACATTGAAAATCTTTTTAGAAAACAAGTTGATCATTATAATACGATAATAATAACCTGAGTTTGGATTATCGCATAACTTTAATCATTAAATAATTATGGGAAATAAAATTTGAGCTTCTTGAAAATTCATCACTCTTATAATTCTTTAATTCGTAAATTACACCGGGACGAGAATGTCAATTTTCTCCGGTGAATATCAAGATATAAGCATCAAATGATTATACGAATGCATATTATTTGATTTTATTTATTTTTCTTGATTTATTGATTTCTAAAACGTCAATTCTGTAATTTTAATTTTTTTAGTCTTTAAATTATAATTAATTCTTTTAAATATTATGGAACCATTTTTTAAAAGATTTTTCTATTTCATGATGTTGTGAGCATGTGAAAAGGATTTAATTAAATTAACTAATTAATGGACAATTCATTTCTTAATGTGATAAAATGTTGTTTTGTCATGGCGAACTCGCAAGAGTAGAATATTTCAAATCATTAAGCCATCATTAAGTGCTTAAAAATTCAATTATAGCATTTTTTATTTAAGAGCATGAAATAAAACATAACATTTTTTTAAAAAAATGCTTAAATATTATCACGTTTTGCTATAGAAAATGCTGATAAATTTCAGCTGTATCTTTCTGACCTCATTTATTATAGCTAGCTAAACAGAAATGATTAAGAAAACAGGAAAATAGAAAACATTACTTTATACGTGCATTTTTCTATTAGTTTCTTTTTTTTTTCCAAGTTTGAAAATCCTTGAAGAATGAACAGAAATGATTCCATCGCATATCATTTCGATCATCCACTCTAATCAATTTTATCATTGATAAAAGAAAAATACAAGAATGCAGAAATGAAACTAATGATTTTCTAAGAAATATGGATTAACGCATGATTGGTTTGAGATCTCACCTGGACATAATTTCATTTGGAATGTATAACAGCGCCATCTGTTAGCTAATTTTGAATGAAATCGTAATATTTAAAACAAAAAACAAGTTAGATTAGAGAAATGAAACAATTTAATAAATAAATAAATAAAATGATTTTTAAAGGAAAAGACTTTTTGTAAATTAGAATTTGTCTCTGTCTCAGTTTTAACATAATATGCACAGATTTGATTTAGACGATACATTAATAGTATATGGTATCGTATGCAAACTCTGGATAGGAAAAAAGAGATGTCGATTAATATCAGAATTTTTTTTAAAATTAAATGCAGTTTTTCTATTAAACTACTCCATACAATTTGGATGCAGCCAGAGAAATAAGTAACATTTTCTTAAACATTTTTTTAAAACTTATATGCATTTATCAGAGACCGGTTTCTGGTATTTTCAGAATAAAAAAACCTCAAAACGAAATCTAATCTGCTTCATCTCATGTTTCTCTACAGAATTTAACTTTTACATTTTTTTTAAAATTGTAATTATGTAGGTATTGTTATTCGTATTTGTTAATGAATTCGTCTATCTTGTTGAATTCGTAGAATCGTTATTCATTTATTCTAATGAATTCGTTGAACCGTTATTCATTTATGTTGTGTTAAGGAGCACACGAATTTAATACAGATTGAAGTGTTTTAAAAGAAATTAATCCACTCAATTTCGTTAGAATATATATATACCTATCTTGTGTGAATCTATTTATCTGCAGGAACTTTGTGTGAATCTATCTATCTACACCAATTTTGTGTGAAATTATCGATGGGCGGCGACTCAGGATTGCTGCATTTCTTATTGAATCTTATTTGTCTTTCTTATAGTTTCGAATTAAAAATAATATTCTTAAGTAATAAATCTTCAATTAATAATTGTGTTTTATGAAATATCGCATTAGAATTCTTTTTGCTGATCGAATGCTTAAAAATTAAAAGACATATACATCGAGTAACATATTGAATTCGTTGATCTTATTGAATTCGTATTTTCGTCGTTATTTGCTTATGCTACAGAATTCATTGAACCATTATTCGTTTCTGCTGTTACTGAACACACGCATTTAATGAAAATCGAAGAATTTTAAAGTAAATTTACCTGCTAGGTTTTGCGAGAATATATATGATAATAAATAAATTACACCTATACTGTATAAATACTATATTTATCGATACCGAATTTATGTGAACTTATTGATGAATGACGACTCGTGATTGATACTTTTCTATCTGAATTTTATATGTTGTTCTTTAAGTTTCATATTAAAGACAATAATCTTAAACAATAAATCTCCAATAAATAATTGTATTTCCCTAGTTTATAGTAATATGATTCTATGTTCTTATGGTATTCTAAATAAGGAAACATAACTTCATCGAAGCGAAAGAAAATATTTCTTTTGACATTGAAAATGTCTTCACTGTTGATATCAGTCTTAAGTATTGAGCACATTTTAACGCATTAATTTCTTATTTTATTATCTTTCGAAACAAAATTGTTTTGAAAATATTCTAAGAGGCTTCTGTTAGAGTTTAATGTAATATAATCATTGGCCATTCATAAACCACAAAAAATCAAAAATTATCTAAAGGAAAAATAATAATATGAGTTTTCCAAAGAATTTTCCTGGATTAACTAGGGTACACAATACAAGAAACATCAGACCAGGATTGTAAGGTGGAAATTCAAAAATGAATCAAACCATTCTCCTTATCAATTTGTTCGATTAATTACTTATTGAAAAAATAAGCTTAAAAATGTAATTCATAACTGATAGTTCTCTTTCATGAAATTTTATGTGCAAAACGCAAATGGCCAAAGGGTTCCAGATTTGAAATTCAATTCCATTAAAGATGCTAGTGTATGTTAGCCTGGCGCCCATTAGATTAAAAAAAAAAGCGATTGTTGGTGCGGTGAGGAAATTTAAGAAGATTAGCGCCAGATCGGGGATAATCTTCGTAACCTGATAAGGGTTCAAACTTACAAGGTTCATGCTAAAATAATCCTAGTTCTAGTTTCAATTGGGATGTTAATTTAATTAAATTATACTAAATGAATTTGAAAGATGTTTTAGGATATGCCTCATGTTATCGCAAACAATTGAATAATCATCAGCATTCTAGTGATCAGAGTTTATATAATACGGAAAACGTTGTTAGCCCTTATTATTATGTGGAACTATTATATTTAAAATTATATACAAAGAAACAGAAAGAAATAATTCTATATCTTTCAAAATAGATATGTATTATAGGGGGATAAAAAAATTGGAAAAGAATTTAACAGTTACGAGTATTTTCAAGTAATCCATGACATCATTTGTTCTGTTAGCTTCAAATTCTTCAAATAATTTGACAATTTTCTTCATCTTCGTTTTTTTAGGAAGATAAAAGCCCTGTATAAAAAGCGATGCTTTTCAGAAGAGGAAAAAGAGTTTTGTGACTTTATGAGAAAAAAGTATCATTACAGATAGCCTTGTTAAAATGATGTTGCATTATATTTCCAAGCATATTTCTTTAGATTCAAGACTAGAGGTTAGAATTCTGATAAATGAAAAAAAAATAGAAAAGGAATTTTCGATAAGAATTATCTGAATATTATTTCGTTGATAAATAAAAATAATTGTTAGGGATTTTTTTTTTCAAGGAACATTGAAATTTTTTTATCCTTTCTTTCTATAGAGTGTTGCAAAAAATCTTCAAAATCCATTCGATGGTTGTACTGTGCGAATCCCATCAGACTGAATAATGGTATAAGCGGCTTTATTATGGACGAAAGCAAGAATTCATAGTAGCAAAAAACAGGTGATATACACAAAATACAATATTTGTAATAAATAACAACCCACAAGCAGCAGATTGTATTAAGCAAACTAATTTGCTCAACTATTCGCTTGAGCTCTACTCAACTATCTCAACTTAGCTTTTTCACTAGACATTTTTAGCTTTTTCCGTAATTAAGCAAAAAGACATTTAAAAAAACATCCTTAATTCTTTACCATTCGACATAGCGCTAAAATTTCAACCACTTTTAGAACTTTTGATTTCATCGTCCAATTCGGAAAATTCATTACCAAGTTGCTAAATTATGACCAGATTTGATACTAAGCACGTTGGGTCATTAACCAGACATCCATTAGAGATACTTGTAAATTTTGTAAAATGCTCTGCTTTGCTATGAAAGCGACTAAACAGGAAAATAATGTTGCAGATTCATAACCATTCTAAAAGATAGGGGTATAATTGCCGGTATGGTTCAAATATATACTTCTCATGAAAAATAAGTGAGGATAAATATATTTATTAACATAATGGCAGCATTTATTAGACTATTTGCATTATAATTGTTTTTTTTCGGAATGATACAAAGCATTGATTTTAAGTTTTAATAAATGTATTCCAATTAAATTCAATAAAGTTTATGAAAAATAATAAGTCAAACGTCTCTTTAATCGTCAAAATTCTAATTTGTATTCGAAGGTTGGAAAGATTTTCTTTGATTGATGGTGATCATAGAATATAAGATACTTGTGAGAAAATATTAAAAGACAGCTCATTTTTGAAATTTACTTTTCCTCAGCGTATAGAATTCCATAAAGCACGAATTATATACTTTCATTCAAAAACTATCCAAATCATTTAATAAAAAAAATAATCATAACTAAAATGTCAAACTTTTCTTTTCTGCTAAAATGATCGTTGATATATAGTTAATCCGCGTGACATAAGTCTATCTAATCTATGATTTTAACTGAATGATTCCTAGTGTCTGTTAGGAGGGCTTCCTGTCTGATTTATCACTAACTTTTCAGTGAATTCATTCATTTGTCAAGAACTTCGAAACATTACTGCTATTAATCATGGTTAAGTCATTCATCACCCAGGCCACCAATGGTGGGTGATTCGAACGCGTGATAGCCTAACTGCCCGACTTACTGAAACTCACTTTAATGGACGTGAGCGTGTCTCCCGATGCGTTTAGAGCAGTTTCAAGATCCACATAATTGGAGGAAAGTACCCCGCCTTTGCAGGATATAGCAAATGACTTGTTTCCGTCGCAGACGTATATATTCACTCGGACGAATTGCCGTGAGTTTGTCATAAGTCAATACTTATCTAGCTTTCGACATTATCCACATTTTGTGGTTTGTCAGCAATTAGATAATGTTTTTGGTAATGTGAAGAAATAAGGACCATTAAAAAAATTTCATATAACGGAAGTTCTTTTGTATTGGTAATGTATATTTTAATGCGAATGATTTGATGTGTAACAATTAGAAAGATTGAAGAAACGATTTTTTTTTTTTACATTTTGTCACGTGCTATAAGTTGTTTTATTTTTTAAAAACACACACACACACAAGAAATTATCAGAATTTAAATTATTCATACTGAAGTTTAAATAAAAAATACAAGATTAGTTGTATACAAGATCTTTTATAAAATTGTATTAGGCTATCAAATTATGCTATAGTGCTACAAAATTTTTCTATATTGCATCATTTTGTTCTGTTAAAGATTATGAAATTAGGAAGTGCCTCATTTAATATGAATTTTCTTATAATATATTTTTAAATGAGTTAATTGCATCAATTTCGGTTAGCATAGTTTGATAAAGTATCGAATATATTAGTTATGGTATGAAGAATTAAATATATTGCTGAAAATTTCTGTATCTGAGATTGCATTTCTATGTTTTTATGTCATATCTCTGTGTTTAATTGTGCGAGTGTCCCATTATTTAATACAAATATTTCAATAATAAATATATATTTTTAATTTCATATTTCTTGATAGGTTATAGCCTTTCTGATATTTCAAATTTCCCATTTGACACAAAATCAAATTTTTATTTACTAGAGAAATTTTTCTTTTTAATCAAATTGAAATAGGTTGAAAAGTAAAAGTTGTATTCTTATTTATAATTTACACGTTTGAAATTGTATCTTTTGCTTTGTCGTTTTCATTGAAGAAATTATATTTAATAAAATATAATTTTGATACGAATCAAAAAATTTCATTGAAAAAAGTAAAACCCCTCACAATATATAATTAAAAAAATCCTTTTAAAAATTCTAAAACAAAGAATTTCGTTTAATAGAAATGGAAAAAAATCAAAATGTATATTATATAACTTAAAGAAAGATATAAGAAATAATTTAAAAAATATTTCACAAATTCTATAAAAAGGCCAAAATTGTCTTTCTCATAGAAAAGATTAATAACGTTATATTTGAATTTTTAATTAATCATCTTAATCAATGATCAAATTGTATAACTAATAATAGTATAATTAATAAGATTGGCTCAGTGATTAATAGCAAAGATATTCTGATTCCCTTAATTTAACAATAAAATATCTTTTAACGGTTATTCATTGTAATTGTCATTGGCATACTTTAAAAAATATTTAATTTCATTGAGCCATTGAGTAAAAATTGAGTCATTCGCTATGGAATAAAAAGTATTGCTTACAATAAAACACTACAAACTAGAATATGAACTTTAATATAACTTTCTGAAGCATATATTTAAAATTTCCAGAAAATATATGTGGACTTTGTAATTCGGAAGTAATTAATAATATATTTAAAAATATAATAACTGTAAAGAAAGAAATCAATATTCTAAATCAGCATAAGGAAATTTCTTAATTCGAAAAAATGTATATAGTTCTACTTAGCAATATATTATGACATTTTTGAAAAAAGAGATAAATACTGCAAGCAATTCCCCTTTTTAACAATGTTCTGAATTTCTGTAAATTAAATTAATTACATGTTATGAAACCGTGATGCATCTGATTATTTATTTGTACAATAGTTTTGAAAAGAAAATTTGCATTTCTGATTCTCCTTATTTATAAATATATCCATTTATTATTCCATTTTATTTTCTTGTATACGAAATATAGAAAAAGTATTGTTGTCGTAAAAAAATGCTAACTCTGAATTTTGGTGGATCTGCATGTTTTAACTCCGCTCGAATTTGAAAAGCACATTTTTGCCTCTACGTTTTTCAGTCTGTCTGTCGTTTACAGAGATAATTCGAAACCCCCTTTGAGATAGACTGATAAAATTTGCAGTATGATTTTTACATCAAAATTGTAGATATCTCCCAAATTTTGAGAAACATCCATACCGATGAAGTCTACCGGCATGTCTGTCTGAATAGAAGTCAATACGATAGTTATAAAACGAAAACAGCTGAATGGATAAAATTTGGAACACAGATTTAGCATCAAAATTGTAGATACGTGTCAAATTTGAAATCAGATTTTAAAATGTTTAATTTTCTATCGGTCTGTACTTTCACAAGCTACTAAACGCATTAGTTCCAAAATAAAAGGGGTGTTCAAATGAAAAGGTATAAAATGTCAAAATAGTTAACAAATTTGCTTGTGCCGATATGGGAGAACGTAGCGAGACATCTACGGATGCTATTGGAGACTCCTGCGTAGATAAGAGCATGAGCGGGCTCCAGCATGCTCAGGAGAGAGCAGCGGCTCTTTTAAAGAGCGCCATCCACTTGACGTGGCAGTGCAACCATGGCAATGGCAGAAGAGCAATTAACTTCAATATGTACTGTGAGACACTCCGAAGGCTACGCAGATCCATCAAGAACAAAAGACCGAGGTTTCTCACGGGGGTTGTTGTTCTGCTCCGTGATAACGCGCATCCACACGTCTCCAGGATCACACACGTAGAACTGGCCAAGTTCAAGTGGGAGCAGCTCGGCCATCCGCCCTATATCAGGGACATGTAGCCCTGCGATTTTCATATGTTTAGTCTCCTGAAGCGCTTCCCTTTATCTAAAAGGGAAGCATTTCAACTCGGAAGGCGAACTCAAGGACTCTGTGAAGGACTGCGTCTCGTCGCGTCCACGGGAATTCTGGGAACAAGGAATCCTTCGGCTCGTTAATCAATGGGATCGTTGTTCTCAGGTCCATTGTGTATACTTTGAATAAAGTATTTATTTATACCCACAGTGTCGTTTCATACCTTTTCATTTGAACAACCTTTGTATATTTAAACATATGAAGTAATAATATACTTAAATATATGAAATTTGGTATGTAGATCTATATCAAATATCGATATCAGTTAGCTGGAAACAGATTGTCTGAAGATCAAATGAGATTTTTGTGTATCTATTGTTAAATGCCGAAGGTTAATTGCTAAAATTTCTAAGGATTATACAATAGATTCAATAAAAATGCTAAGTTTGTGCCAACTATTAATATTTCTTAATGGTTGTTTATCAAAGTCAAGCAAGGTATTCTTGACCTTACCCAAAGTCAAAACTTTATTAAAGAGGATGCGAGAAATTTTAGGGATACCACTCCCATGATTTATTTAATAATGATAATGTCATCATTTTTAATAAGAAAATAATTTTAGCATTAATGAATAAATTTTCACCGCTTACCTAATAATTATTTTAAAGCATGTTGGAAAATATAATTATTTATTCCTCTAATTCTTTATAAAATCAACAAATCATCTCAAAACAATTCTCAAATAACAAATCGTCTTAATTACCAAGTGCAGTACGGATCACATCTTTCTGAAGCGTGACATCTGAGACAGTGAGCCCATTAAAATTAATTTCATCTCTCTTCGTAGTCAGTAGGATGAGACCCTTTAAAGTTTTTGCAAAATGGGATTTACAAACTTTTAACCATGGAAATGAAGAAATAACTCAGTTAATAAATCCACTTCTTACATTTGCTAATTTTTTCGCCTTATTTGCTAATTTATTGCATTATTTTGGCTCACTAATTTTACTTTACTTATTTATAACTGACTTCATTTAGTTAATTATTAGTTTACTTAATTTATTTTTCATTTGTGATTTTATTACTTACTCTGTGATTTTGCTTATTTTCTAATTATATGATAATATTTACATATTTTGTTATTTTTTAAATAATTATTTGGTTATATTTAAACATTCTGCTTGGTTTTAAATTTATACCAAATGCTTTGCTTTTAATTATATTATATTTGTATGTCAATACAATTAAGAATAATTTCCAGTCAACGAATTTTATCAATTACTATATATTGATATTATTATTATTACAATGTGTTAAAAGTATATTAGTTATAAATTTATTTTTAAAAAATTTATAGCTAATATACTTTTATTTCCTCATCTTTGGATTCCCCTACAGTTTCATTTGCATGTCAAGTCGAGTCTTCTTCGTTTTTTTTCTCTTTTTTTTTTCTTAATGCTTTTATTGAAATAAAGCTGTTTCGCCTGTTTAAATATTATAAAAATTTTTTATTATCTATCAACGATTAATTGATATAAATAATATTCCATTCCTTATAAATCAACTTTCACAAAAATATTATTTCATCTATGTTTTAATTCATCAGGATAAAAGAAAGAACAAATTACCATATCGGCTGTCTCTGAATATCGGGGCCTGCCCGTCGCAAGTGCCATAAGAAACAACAACAAATTACCATATAATTTCAATTTCAGAGCTTGAATTCTGGTGGAGGATATTCTACGATATCACATATTCTACGATATATTCGTTCATTTCTCCAATCATCAACGATTGTTTACATATATCAGAATTATGTAAGGCGGAAAAGAAATTATCAGAATTATGTAAGAATGAAATATTTAGCTTTTTAGAAATAAGTGTTTAATATTAAAGAATCTGATTTCATACACCTGGCCATATTCTCACACTGAGTATACAGCAGCACCATCTATCAGTAGAAATTCAAACTAAACAAGAAGAGTAGGAAAACCCTAAAAGAGAATGAGAGTAAAAAAATTCAGATAAGAAATTGTATGAAATATTTAGATTGATTCTGTTCACTTTAATTTCAATAACATTAATAATATTTTGTTATCTAAGAAAATAATGCTAATGATGCGGCAAAATAATTTTAAGAAGAAAGACACTCTGCATTTGTGTTATATCAGTTTAATGATTCACACCTGTTGATATTAAATAATGTGAAATGCCCTCTCATATTATTTAGTACTAATACTATATATATTGCTTTTTTTCTAAATATCAAAGAAGAAAATAAAAATACTACAGATACGATACCCAATAATAATTATTATGTAAATTTTCTAATTATATGCAAGAAATTTTCCCTTGCAAAATTCATGTTTATGTTGACTTAGAGAAGACTTTCTGGTATAAAATAACTTTTCTTTTCCGCCTTTCAAAATTGTCTTTCTCTATTCTCCCACTTGTAAAAAAAAAGCATTATATATAGAAGTAAGTATTATGTAACGCTCTTCAATTTCTTTACATCTCATTATTTCAATTTTTATATATATATATAT
>JAPMOR010038392.1:222688-242404 GCA_026543865.1 Argiope aurantia | reverse complement strand
ATATATATAATCTGTATGGCTGGATCCCCCTCAACGGCAACACTGGCCTCAACTTTGGTGGATTTCTAAGAACCATCACCGGCCACGGTACAATCCTTCCTTTGAGAAGTACGTCTCACGTCTTGTCATCGATGGGAGGAGCCGACTTCAGCTTTTTTTGTACCCACCAAGGCGGGGATCTTCCCAATTACGGTGTCCCCCCCCCCAAATGGTAGCGTGATGATGATAAAAACGTTCATGTCATTTTATATAAAATCTTAAAAAGTTGCTTTATATCACATGTCTTTATCCAATTTTACATTTTATTAAAGAAGCAAGTGGATAATTTTGTGGTGAGAGGTGAGTGCTGCACAGAATTTTGAAAAAAACCATTTGACAATTTTATCTCATATTTCTGCTCCGTTCTTTTGTCACGAAACTTTAAATTTAGAAGAAATAGAAAGCCGTCGAAAATATATCAGTTTTATACATAAGAACTAGTTTCTTGCAGCAGTTTCGTTATTTATGATCAGAAAATTTCGAAGAACATATTTTTAAGCAGAATACCTAGGATAAAAAGATAAACGTAGAAGGAATATATATTCTTTGCCCTTTTGAAATGATTAGAAGATAGGGTAAATTATCTTTTCCGATCACATTCTACCTCACTATTTTTATCTTGAATGACACTAAATTCAGTTATGACGTATAACGGAGTATTAAGTGAGTAAAAATATCTGAAAGAAGCTTAGAGAAAAAAAGAGTTGCCGGAGAAAAAAAAATATCTTTGATACAGTTTCTTTAGATTATTAACTATAAGCTAGAGAAACTGTACGTCCGCTTGGAAAAAGGTTAATTGATAATACAGAATATCTATCGAAGACTCATTTATCTAATTACATTTGAAATCAGTCTTAAAATGATTCGCTTCTTAACTTTAATTACAAAAAAAATCAATAGTGTTATAATGCTTTGAAATATAGCAAAAGAAATTAATTAGTTTACTTTGCACTTTAATGAGTACATGAATTTTTTAATTAATTTTTATTTAAGATAGATTTTTTTATGAATTTAAAGATGAACTAAAGAAATTATTTGAAATATCAGCTACACCCAAAAATAATTCAGATTTTCATTGGAACTCTCAAAAACGCAAACGTATATTATTGCTGAATTAATAATATTTTTAAATGATAACTTAAACAACACCGAATATAAGTCGTGTAAATATTGTTTAAAGATTTTGGGTGAGAAAAATGAAAGCGTCACTTTAATAATGTTTCTAATAATTTGATTTTTTACTCATTTCTTAAGGAATCAAAGGGTTTCAGATAATCCATGTGTCTATCTTTAGGAGCACAAGTGTGAAATATTTCATTGACTTTATATCTCCTTTTTAAGAAAAATATGATAAGAGAAAGACACTAATGCCATCTTAAAAGGAAGAAAATTGCTTTTTCTCAGAGTGTCGGTTAACATCATTAAAAAAATTACTTGGTTTAGTTAGAAAAAAATGGCTAGGTCTTTGAAGTTAGAAAAAAAAATTATCCATTTGAGATCTAATATATATATATTTCCTTTTTGTTTACTTAGCATAACTATTAGCTAAAATTACTTTCTAAACTGTAGAAATCTGATAGAGATGACGTAGAAGTTGAGCGGTCCTTTTTTAATTGTTGTTGTTCTCAGTTCGTATTGTTACGAAATTTCCAGGTTCGTTTGGATAGTGGAAGTTATATGGTGTGGAGAACGCTCAATCAGCAGGCGACAGTAGAAAAAGAAACAATGACGTTTATTTACACGAAGACGCACAGGGCAGCACAAAGACGACAACTATATACAGCACAAAAAAGACAATTAACTTCAACCGCGAGACGTGCAAACAGCAGCACACAACAAGACTCTACTGCAGACAGTAGAGCATAGATTAGTTCAGCACTAGCTTGACTCCGTCGCTGCTCTGCTAATCCCTGGAAGACCAGTTCTTCATCGTCGATTTCGATTACTCTTCTCTGTCACTTCCGACTACTCTGCTCCGTCGATTCCGACTACTCTCCCCGACTACCCTATTCTGGCAGCTGCGTCTGCATCCTTTTATAGGTATCAGGAGGCGGGGCTAGAAGCCTCTCAATCGATCAGGAACGTTCGAGGCATATCTCGGTTCCTAATGGACGGATCGGGAAAATTCTTGATTTTCCGGGTATAATCTATTTTGGCGTCGAAGTCGACAAATTCGTCGCCAAGCTCTTGGATCACCGATGCGACACCCGGACTCCGTTTAATACAGATGACTGTAAAACAATCTTTCTGAAGATGGAACCAACTATGCTGAGAAGCATAATTGCAGGTTTGTAACAGTATTTAGGGAGATCATCTCTAATAATTATTTGCTTTCAAAATGAGAAGTTTTTTTTTTTTTTTTTTTTTTTCAAATCAAACAATAGTACTCAATCAGTTTCAACTGTGATAAGTTTTATTTTTCCATATTACATTTTAACCAATGAATAGAATTAAAAAATAATTATGAAACTAAGAAATAACGTTGAAGTTTATATACTAAATATATAGTGCAAGAAATAATATTATATTTTATATAATTATATTATGCATAATATAATATTATTTTCACTTCAGGAAACATTACTATTATACTGCGGAGGAAATATACAACTGAACATTAATATTTAAATTTAAATGTTTTTATTTTCACCATTCTTTTTAATTTCATTAATGATTACATTATTTCAAAAGTTGTTTTTGGCTTTGATTTATATAAATATTTGAATTATATATAATATAATATAAAAAATAATTGAAATTGATTTTTAATAAAAAAAATATAAACAATGCTATCTCTAAGCAGATAATTAATTTTTAAATTATATCATAAATAGCAGCATCAAATGTTGAGATGAACGGAACAGGTCACAATGAGAGAATTTGCAGCATTAAAAAAAAGAGAGATTATTAATGTTATCAGATAATATAAAGTAAGGAAACTTCTTTTTTGTATATTTTGCTATAGATGGCAGCACGATACAGTTCTGAAAACAGATATATATTGCTCTATCTATTCTGAAAAAGATTTAAATCGAAGAAACATTCTAATTTAAAATGCAAAATTACTTATTTTATTTTGTATAAATGTTATTTTGGTGTCACTATACATTATTTAAGAATTTTAAAGAGGATAAGAGCTAATCTTTTTTTTAAACTTTATTTATGGAATGGAATATGCAATGTATACATAAAATAACTTATAGAATGTTTTAAACGCCTCTTCTGTTGATAATTTTTTATGAAATTCGAATGAGCAGTAGTATTGACTGGAGATATATTATTTCACTGAATAAGAGCAATACAAATTTAAATAATTTTATTTAATTTGAAACTTTTCAAATCTCATATTACTTTAATAAAGGTGGAATTTTAGAATCGATATTTTAATCACTTCTTGATGCTGTATGCAGCTTTAAATTTTCAAGGTTTATATGTTTTCGATGATAGTACTGGAATTTAAAGTTTTCAAAGTTTAAGTATTCCTTAATCAGCCAATCTAATTTTATATATATATATATATATATATATATATATATATATATATATATATATATATATATATGTATATATATGAGTGTCTGAATTAGTGAATTTGATTGTCAGAATTAGTGAATTTCGCGATTTCTTACAATTAATGAAATATGAATTAAAGATAAATAAAATCGCAATGTAATAAAATAATTAATAAATTAAAAACTTAGAAACTTATTAACATAAAATTAACTTCTATATTTACAACTAATAAAAATATGCTTTTAAAAACTATTTTAATAAAATGCCTTTTTAAATCCTTTCCACGTTACATTTTTATGTTTAATTTTAAATAATATTTTATTATTTCTTAGATTTTATTTTAAGTAGATGAATAGTTTTTTTAAACAAATAATTTATAAAAAAAAATTAAAAAAATATATATATTTTCTATTTTAAAAGTTTATATTTTCCAGAATATATTGGGCTCCAGAATTGTTATTTAAGAGTCGTTTGCTTTATTACCAAAAAATTAATTAAAATATTTTTAAAAATAAATCTGGATATTTTAGAGCATGAAAGTTTTTTACTGTGCAAAAGAAAAAAAAAATTAGTAATTTCTTGAGAATATTTTGTCTGAATTCAAAGGATGATGGATATTATTATATATACAATTAGTCACTGTAATGATGTATTAGAAAGGAAATATTTTGAAACGAATTACATGCCGCTTTATATTTTTAATTCAATTCTGATTGGGCCAGTCAGTTGCTTAGTCTGTGAAAGAATCTCACCATTCCATTTAAAAATTCCATGCAGAGAAAATTCGTAGTAAAAAGTGCAAATAAAGATATAAAAAGATATAAAAAGAAAGACCAAAGCTCCCCTAGTCCCTTTATTGACTCTTAACACATGCCTTAAATTGTAAAGAGAAATCTCGTATTGCCTTTTAAAGATTTACTGCCAATATCGTATTTTTTAAAAATATTAATCTTTTATTGGGATTGAAACAGTAATGATATTTAGAAATGTTGTCAATTTGTATTCATAAAAATATGCTATCGTTTCACTTCTTTCAGAATTTTTTATACTCCCTTCGTAATCTTCGTCTCTCTTTATTGTGTCTGTATTTTTATTCGTAACGTTTTGATATTTGTTAAATTAGCAGAATATTTAGAAATCACAATTTATTCATAAAGGTTGTGAGAATTAGACACGAACCTTATCTTCTTTAACTACTCCTACGTTATTAAGCTTTTATTGTTTTTCATGGTTAAAAATTTAGTCGACTTTGTAAGAACATCTTAAAACAAAAAATGGTGCAACAAAAATATTTAGTTATGCATGAATTATTATATTTAATAAAAGAGTAAATATATAAATATGTTTCAAAATCAAAATTCTAGAAATTTCTTTTTCTTAAATGCAAATCATTGAATAGAAATGCTATTTTATACCATTATGATTAATATTTAATGGCAGCATTTTCTATAACGATAAGATATTTTCAGTAATATTTAACGGTAGTATTTTCTATAATGGCAATAAATGATGCTTTAATACAGTGTGTTAGATAATTATTTTTCATTTTATTTATTAGGGTGTTAAAAATACCAATTTTATTTCAAACAAGTCCTTGTTAAACATCTTCAGCAGTCAGTCTTATCATCTGCAATTGGATATAAATTATAAAGACCGTTCCAATGCAGCCAACACTTTCGTTACGGGCATGTCATGTATGTAACACCAGTGGACGTCTCCCGCAGTCGGGCGTCCCACCCGCGTATTTCTGGAAATCAAACTCATGGAACGGTGATGCATATGTGCATTTTACACTGGAATAATTTTTAATCGCCACTAGATGGCTTCTTTTGTCCATTACTTTTGAAATAAGTACAGTTGTGGTATCCTGACCTTCAGTTTGCTCATATTCAACCTCACTTTGGTATTTATTCATCGGCTGTTGCGGGGGAGGGGGAAAGAATAATATAAATAAACAGAGCTGGGGGAGTGTAACTTTCCACTTAATTAAAATGCCATGGACATTCGGAGAAGATCACGCCAACTACTGAAAGCCAGACATTTTTCAAGTATTCCATCTACTGGACATTAAGCCCCCCCCCCCTCTCCCACAGCGACTAGGAGCTTCGTGAACCATGCCATTAGTGTAACTTTCCACTTGATGCAATCATTCACATTTTTTTTTTTTTTTTTTTGCTATTACTTTTTTTGGTTTACCATCAATTCTGCTATATTTTGAGCATTTTTTTGGATATAATTCACGCACTTCTCTTTTTATTAAGGAAAGCCTTAATTTTGGTTTATTATGTAAAAAAAAAACCGCAATTTGCCAGAGGAAGAATTTGCGCATATTATGAATGGACTAATCATCCACAAAGGTAGAAAAAAATGACGACGTTAGAACCTAACATTTATTTTTGGTGATTTTTTTCAAAGTAAAAGTTAGCGATGCCAAATCCCCATCCTGTGCGAAGATTCCTTTTGTGTACGCGCCGTCCCGTGCGTGTGTTAATGATAGAGGCCTCCCGTCCCGAAAGGGTTAATATTTATTCAAATCTGATTGTCAATCAAAATAGTTTTGCCTTTTTTACAAATTTAAGTTACATATTTTATTGATTGCATTTATTATTTAATGTGGCTTATTATGTGATTTAATTGGCTAATGAATTTATATAAATGCTGAAATTGTCAGTTTCAGGTAAAATTTTATTTTGCCTTAATTCGATTGATTAAAAAATATATATATTATATTTTTATTTACTTTAAGACGACGCTTTCAAAAATAGCTTTAGTCTAGCATTCTTCTAAGGATTTATCTTAAGTTCCATCTCTTAGCAAAGAGTTTTGGATTTTTAGTAATTATTATAAAATAGTTTATAATTTTGCTTCTATTCCTTTACCTATTTTTGAGACAAAAATCTCATTTATATATTGCATTATTTCCAATTTAGTTTTCAGTTCCTGTCTTTTCAGATATTTATGTGGATCCAATGAAGATCATATTAAATTGCTGCTTTCCACAACATAAAAATAAAAGCAAAAAATTATATTCAGATTTGAATATAATTTAAATTTTCTCCCTTGCATTGTATATGTTAGCAACAACTGCAGTTTTATTCACAGCAACATTAATAATTTTTTTAAACTTTAAATATAATGTACAACATCTAGAACAATTTTCTTGCTCTAATCTTGCTCTTTCTTGTTCTAATATTTACGTGGTATATATTTCTACCAAATTAATATTTCAAAATTGCTTAGCTATCGAAAAAAAAAAATCATTATTTTTACCTTAAAATAATATGATCAGTTATTGCATTTTCCTAAAACATCCTTTTATTTATATCCTTTTATTTATAATTATTTACTACTATTTTTTAGATAGTCTTTTGGAAGAAAAGCAGCTTTCTCAAGATTACATGTGCTGCCATCCTTTGTTTGAAAGCTAAAATAAAATGATTTGAAAATGATGTAGATTTGATTATGACTAAATCGAAGTCATTTAAAATAATTTTAAGAATAATAATAAATTAACAAAATCAACTATTCTGAATTTTTATTTCGTCAAAAAAATATGATATATATTCATTCAGAAATGAATTAACTCGATAAATGAATGGAAAAGATATTCGGAATGTTATATATCCTTATTAGCACAAAAATAAAAGTGTGTATCATACGGCTAAGCTATGTAAGCATGCATGTAATATTCTGTGCAGATTAAAATGTGATGGATTCAGAACATTTATAAAATAAAGGACAAAGCAGTTGTTGTAGTAGTGAAGTAAAAATTACGTCAATTTTAAAATTTTAATCATATAAAATTCTAACCATATTTCCTAATCATATGAATTTTTATTGCTTGGACCTAAAATTAAAAATGTTTCTGAAAGACGGAATAAATGAATTCGATTCACAAGAATGTAATTCAAGCCTATTTTTACAAAATATTTTTATTTAATAAAAGAATATTCAGACGGCTTGGTTAGCAGCAGTCTAATATTCATAAACATGTTACCGACATTTGAAAATATTTTTTTTTCCTAATAAGAATTTATTTATATACAAATTCATGTATTCCTTGAATTTAAGTTTTTCCGAAACATATAATATGACTTAAAATTTATTTTATTTTATTGGAATCTTGGATTGAAAAATTTTATTGAGCATTTTTGTAAATCTTTAGGAAATGTCTTTCTTAATGCGAATATCACTAATTGTGGCATCAAGGAATGACTGATTCCAGTACAGTAGGCAAAGAACGGATGCAGATTATGGTTTCTGATAATTTGTATTTAATTTAATTTTTTGCTTCTAAATATTATTTGGACATAATTATTACAATACCGGCTGGTTATAATTAAAGTTCCAATTTGAAATGGTCATAAAAGAAACACTATTGGAACAAATGTTATGAAACTTGGTAATAGTTTAAAGAAGGTCATGGCAATTTCTCTTCCAGCAAAAGAATTTCAAAACTTACCACCAAGGGTAAATGGCGCTGTATGCAATATTGTTAATCAAAATAAGACATGAAGACATTGGCTTCAAATGTACTTAATTATTTCTGAAAGGTGTTACAAAACATGTGGAATCCACCATTTTCTCAAATCAAGTTAAATCGTGTTACTTCATTCTCAACAGTAGCTCTTAGCATATCATGTGGGATATTACTTACATGTCGGTGTATCGTATTTTTCAATTTCGCCAAATTGTGTAGATTATCACTATAAACAGTGCTTTTGAGATAAACCCATTGCAAGAAGTCATAGGGGTTGCAGTCTGGTGACCGGGGTGGCCAAGAAGTGGGGAATCATATAATATAATTAGTTCATTTAATAATTTTCATTTCATCAGTTCAATATAATCAGTTCATTCATGAAATATTGCTTAATTTACTTTATGGCATGTTCTAATCTAAGGTGAGGCCCCTTCCTGTATAAAAACCGTGGTGTCTAAAATACTACTTTGGTGGAATTCGGTTATCACGGAACGTATTAACATTTGGCTCTAAGCAAGCTGCAGTCAGCTGCATGAAACAGGTCCAGCTGTCGACTGTCCTTCAAAGAAAAAAAATATCTCATTATGAAACTAGCTGTCATACCACACGAAACAGTAAATTAGGAGAATGCAATGGAACTGTATAGATAACATGAGAGATTTCTTTTGCCCAAATATTGCAATTGTGGGTGTTCACATCACCATTTAGATAAAAATGGGCCTCATCTGTCTACAAAATGTCCCATGTCCAATGGAATTCCAAAGTGGAATATGCTCATGAACATGTTTGATTTTGTATGGATAGAACTGCAGCACTTTAAAGACAATTTTCTGCATCTTACTCAATGGTACGTCCATTCGACGTGCGCCAACACTTACACTACACCTACCGTGTGTGCTTTCCGTTGTTGCTATTTTCACTGTTAATGCAATAGCCTTCTCAGTTTCCTCACAAGCTGATTTCTTTCCCTTCTCATGTGTAAAAAATAATTAACCCTGGCTTCAAACTTTGCCATCATTTTCCTCAAATCCTGCTGTGTCATTGACATCGGAGTGTTCCTCTTACTGAAAGATACTTTTACAAAGCAGCCTGTTCATTGCAATCGCATTCATTAAAACATTTTACGGAAAAAGCACGTCTTGCATGATTGGAGACATTGTCAATTCGTGACAATGAGAATTCTGACAAACATGCTTAATTTTATCTGGAAAATCAAATGACGTGTAAAGCGCATCTCCATAAATCATTTGCTTCATCCTGACGTTAGCCAATGACCTGCCATTACAGTTTTGTATAACCTACCTCATAGACAGTTTCGTTTCAGAAAAGATTAAACACATTTTAAACCGATGTCTTCATTTCTTATTTTGTTTAGCAGTATTGCATATTGGGTATTGCGAGAGCCATTTCTCGGCTAATGGTATTTTTTTTTCAGAAAAGAAATTTTTATGAACTTTTTTAAACTATTACCAAGTTTGATAACGTTTCGTAGAGTAGTTTTCGTTTTAAGACCATTTCACAATGAAACTTTAATTAAAGCCACACTATATATTATATTATGACTTGTTCATCCAGTTTCTTTTTGTACTGTTGAAATTAATTACTCACTCTAAACAATACATTTAGAACAGCGGAGACTAATATTTATCAGAACGCATTTAAAATATAAAGGCTTATATACTGCTTCAAATGTGCCATTCCTTGTCAAAATAAAATTAGGCTGATGGGTTTTTTTTATGATAAGCTGCATATATATTTGATGTCATGAATCTTGAAAAGACTGTATTAATTACAAGATTTATATAAGTTTGTTTTACAAAAAAAAAAAAAAAAAAAAGAGTGTAATGTATCCATGATTTCTAAATTACTTATAAAAATGACACCTAGAAAACATCTTACTGAAAATAGTTGATCTTAATATTAATATTCATTCTCAAAATAACATATGTAGGTAGAGTTCATTGCATAAATGTGCATTCATCTGACGGAGAAGAAATTTACTATTGAATTGGAGCAATAAGACAATGATTAAATAGCATTTGGAAAGTGCAGATTTTTTATATTTGCTCATACATTTACATATATTTATTTTTAATATGTCAGTTCAACATGCATGCATTTCATTTTTTTCTTTTAAAATTTAAACAATCAATATTTTTTTCTCAAACTTTAAAAAGCTCTAAAACATTTGAGAATTTGGGCGTAAAATGATTTTTGTTTTAATATTTATTGAATGCTCTACTTATCAGAAGTCTGTAAAAATTGTTATCCATTGATAACTTATTCATTTCTGCACTAATTGTATTATTAGATTATTTAAATTGAAAAAAAATTTATTAATCATAATTCATTAATTTCTGTTCACGCGTTGTTTCTGATAAATGAATACAGCATTAATTATACTTTTTTTATGAGCATGTATCATGTATTCATTGAAAGAAATATTATTGTTTAGGAAAAATAATAGGTAGAATAATATGCCTGTATTAATAAAATCGCTAACAATGCTGGTATAATTTAAATGGCTTTTAATTTGTTTAACTTAAATTTTGTACAAACAATATTCTTTATTATAAACTGAGCTTACTAACTGAGAAGTATATAGCTAAAATTATATTTAGGTTATTTATAGACGCAAATTTTGTTTTAGTTGAGAAAAAAACATACCGACAACAAAAATATTACATATAATAATAATAGAAAAAATATTATCATACCATCTTTTAACATTTCAAAATATCTTTGATGTATATATATTTACTAAAACAAATGAGCACTGAGGAGTGTACCATGTGTAAGAGTATGAGAAGTTTATGGACATGAAAACCATTATTCCCTTCTCTAGAGGATACCGAAATAGTGGAGAATTATCGTCGATGTTCAGGTCATGCCTTCGTCTTGAGGGATTGATGCATGGGCCGCTGAATGGTTATTTTGTAATTAACCTTAGTATCCATGTTTATTGCATCAATCGATCATTCAGATAAGTTGTAAACCAAATATAGTAAGGGTGATATTTTTATATCTTCTTCAAGAAATACAGTTAAAGGAGAAAAAATATTTTAAATATGGGAGACAAAAGTTTACTCTGCTTTAAGAAATAAGAAAAAAAAAAAGAATTAAACCTAAAAACATTATCAAGACTTTATTTCAGGTAAAAATGTAGCTGATGTATTTCAGCAGTATATACTTCATTGTAATTGATTAATTCCTGTTTGTGCGTTGTTTCTGACAAATGAATACAGCATTAATTCTGTTTTTATCTATGAGCATGTATCTTCTATTTTTTAAATAAATTTTCATACATAATTATTTTAGAAATTATAAACTACCATTTTTTATACTCTGATTCTTTATGAAACTTTCCATTTTTAATAATTAAAAATGCAAACCTTATTGAAAACAAACCTATTTCAGAAAGATGTTGTGCGCACAAAAATTTAATTTCTAAGCCCTCCACATCAGGGAATTTGATTAGTTATGAGGCCTTATTTTTAAGGAACATTGTTGATGAATTTGAAAATAAGATTTGTCGCAAATATAACTCTATATATTTGTATAAAATTTGGAGAATAATTATAAAACTGTATATTTTTAAATGCAATTTATATTGTCTTAGATACTGCTTGTTTTGAAATAAATGTGTTTGTAAAATAGATATATATTGCATTTTATTTTCTTTACGAATTGAGACTAAATATACATTAAGAAATTGAACAATTTAAAAAGTTAAAACAAAAAACAACAAAAAAAACAGGATATGCTCAACTAATCTCCCTAAAAATAATAGTTCGTGCATCATTAGAGTGAATTAGAAACATTAAATTATAAAGCGGATAAAGTTCCGAGAAGCCATTTACTGAAATTTGAAAAATGTTTGATTTGAAAAGATATAATTTGATTCAATTTTCATTCACAAATATTTGTTTGCTTTTAGAATGTTATTGTATAACTAATAATAGACAGATTTTAAAAATATCATAGTTTTCTTCGTAATTTTTTAATGTATTTCGTCTCTAACTAATTTATCTTTGGAAAAGAAGACAATTCTAAAAATAATTAGTTTGGAAATCTAATCTTTTCTCAAAGATTAGGAAAAGTTTTTTTTTTTCATTAACGAATTCAGTGAATGCAGTAATCTTATAAACAAATTAAAAACATAAATTCGCTGCTGTTAAGTTTAATTCTTTCGTTTTCTTTTGAGCAAAAGACAACTGTGCATTTCATTAAAGTTTCTAAATTAAATATGCTGCCACGTGCTCTGAAACTTTGCGATTGTGAGAAATTGAAATCTAAAGCTAGAATTATTTTATTTTTTCACGAAATAACATTTAAAATTTATACTGTGCATTGGGTAACTTTTCTTAGATTTCTGCTTCGGCTTTAAAGCATTTTATTAATTTTAATCTCTATTACATTTTTTTTTTCAAATTTCATTTCGTTTAGAAATTGGTTGTTATATATAAACATCTTTGTCTTGAAAAATCCCTGAAATTTATGTTAAATTGTTAATTTCACTGTTCAAAAAACTTGTCAAAAATTTAAACTAATTATCAGACAAGAGCATTCTTGATTGATATTTATTGATTATTAAATTCTTTACTAGAGTTAAGTTTGAAAAATAAATTTGATAAAGTCTGTATAAATCCTAAGGACATTCAGGTAGAATAAGTAAATGATTATTCTATAAGACAACTCTCATTATATATCACAATTCTAAACAATATGAAGTCATTAATTTAGAGCTTAAATTATATTTACCTAAATTGAAGATCTGCTAATAATACAGATAATTATTTACAACATTCTTAAGCAAAACATGAGTGACTATAATTATAAAGAAAAACAATGAATCCTTTTTCCATCTGCAGATACAGAGCTTTGTTTAATTTGCCATCTCCTATGGAATCTATTGACCTGAAATACTGTAGCAGAATACGAATAAATTTAGTTGGAGATGTTTTCCCTCAATATATACTCCCAAGTTTAAAAAGATACCATTTTTTTGTTTGTTTTTGTTAAATGAGACATTTCGTGTTCTTTGGATTCCAATAATGTTTTTTTATTGTTCTAGTTTAATTATTTTTAAGAAAATCAGATTTTATAATTTTTTTCATGTTAGATTAAATACTCTAAAAAGTGTAGTTAATGTATATTGCTTATTGAGTAAAATATTTTTTTTCAATAAAAACGTAATTATTTATTATTTTTATATTTTTAAGTTCTTCTGGCCTTCTGCAACTGTCACATTACGTGAAATATAAAAGAAAAGTAGTTGAAATGTTTCAGCAGTTCTGAAGAGCATTCTTCTCTGAATAAGAAAGTTTTCAATATTTAAAGGAAAATGCTCACTGATTTTTCAATTTGATTGAATAATAAAATGATTTTATTTCGTTGATTTAATTTTTTTATTTTATTTTGTCAAGACAAACGACCATTGTAAATCAAAGGCTAATAGTTTGAAGGGAATTTGAATTTCATAAACATTATAACACGTTCTTCTAAAAATCTTTTATAACTCTTATGCAAAATAAATGTAAATTGTATTTAAATAACTGCGGCAAAATATAAATAACATAATACAATTAGATTACACATGTTTTAACTCAATGCTTGCTTGATCCACCAGTTTGATTAAAAATATTAATTTCATTTATGGTGTAATGCATATAAATGCTATTTTAAAATTGTGAAATGTTGATAAATACAGAAATATGATAAATACAAAAATCGCGAAAGAAATTAAGATGTGAAAAATGTTAACAAGTTACTCGTTTTATTTAAATATTTTCTAGGCAACATTTCCTTTCAAGGCATCGTTATTCTTCAAAACTTCTACTGCATAAGAAATTTGATCATATTCATTTTGTTTACTTATTATCTGAATTTAGAATTCCAAAAGTCACATTAAGAATCAACAATTATATTTGTTTCTCTACTATAAATTGTACTATTTAAGTTAGTGCTATTTATTTAATTTGATATCAGCTCACGATATTCGGCTCTAATAATTACTTTCTTATTAACTACTTTTAAGAAATTTTAACCAAGAATTTCCAATTCATGCTGCCATCTAGTGTACAAATGATAAACTATTTCAGAAGTATAAAAGAGAATTGAAGAGTTAAAAGAAAAAGACATAACTGCTTATCACTATTATTAAAAATATAATTTCATCGTTCCCATATAAAATGCTCAGTTTTATTTTCTAATACTCATTAATTGTTTTCAATTAATTTGATACTTAAATATAAGTTTCAAATTTCTTATAAATACTGAATACTATTATGATTAAATAAATTTTTATTATTTATAAAAAATAATATCATTATTTAAATATGTTCACAAATCATCATAATAAATAAAAATTGAAATGTTTTTTTACTGTTTGAAATTGTTCCTGAACTTATTTCTAATCCAAGTATTTGGTTACCATGTGCTATATTTATTAATTATTTAAAATGATAATTCAATTTTCAGCCATTTAATAAAATTAGTTAATAAAATTATAATTAATAAAATTTTATTTGTAGTCAGTTTAAAATTTTTTTAAAGTAATAATTCTGCATTTTCTTATTCACGTTTTATTACATTAGTGTGCAAATGGGTGTTCATGAAATTTTATGGCGTTCATTATTATTTCAAATTCAAATAATGCCTATTAATCACGTTCAAATTATGGCGTTCAAGGAAGAAAAACTTAATGTTCATTTAAAAATATATGAGACATTTTTAAAGCAAAAAATCGTCTGTTAGTAACAGGAAAATATTAAATCAAATATTAATTTTATTTATTAATAGTCACATTCCTTGTAGTCAGTTTTGCATTATAACGATAGTTGTAATAAAATTTTTCCAAAATTTATTCCAGAATTGCTTGAATTTTTTTTTTTATTTCTTAAAGAAATGAAACTTTGCTCTTCTTCGAAGTAAAAAGAAAATTGTTATTACGAATTGAAAGTGCTTAGTAGAATTTTAGTAGATATTGTTCTTAGTATGCTAGTCTTATGGCACTGGATGACGAATGACTTTTTAGAATGAAAACTATCAAGATCATCAAATTATATCGATATATTTTGAAATATGTGGTAATAATTTGCACCTACAATTAAATGTTGAAATGTTGTTAAAGTTTCGTTTTTCAAAGAAATCTGCAGTTCCAACCTATAATCAGATTGACACTACAGTTTGCTTAGCCAATCCATTCTACAGTTACAACTTATAATCAGATTTAATAATAAATTTGGAAGTAACTCTTATTCGGGTTGATATTGAAATTTGATTATTACGATTATTCTTCAATAATAACTAATAATCATATTCACTACTACCAAAGTTTGTTCAGAGGATTCCATGTTTTATTCTTTTTTCTGAGATATTGAGCGTCGGACATCTGGAAGTTATTGTAACTATGATAGTTAGTATTTTGTATTGATAGGCCTTAATCATATTTAAGTTTATTTTATCAGAATATTCTTTGGTTACAAATAATATCTAAAATAATAAAAAAATCTATTAAAAATGCAAAGTAAATTTATATATCTTTCAAATTATAGTTCTCACTATCCATCTGTTATTAGTTTTAGCAAACTATATCTATTTGAACGTTTCAAACCTTCTACGAAATCAATAATTAACCAAAAGAACGAGCTGTTCAAAGACTTTTTTTTTAAAATTTTGTAATAAAAAAATACTTTAAAAACCATACTTTAGATTTAAATTTTAAAATCAAATTCAAAATAATAGATTAAAACATAAATAATACATTAACAAATTATAAATAATTAGATTACGAGTAACAGATTAAAATTGATTAATAGTTCTAAATAAGTTTAAATACTTTAAATATATTTGAACAGTTCAAACCATCTAAGAAGTCAAGAATTTACCAAAATAACTGTTCAAAGACATTTTTTAAAAATTCTAATAAGAATTTGTACTTTAAAAACCGTTATGTGGAAGTAATTTTCTATGTAGACTTTAAAGTTGCTAAATGACTAATAAATAAATATTTAAATTAATACATTTATAGGTTAGTAGTCGCTTTGTAATCATCTGTCGAGTTTTTAATCCTTATTCAAGATGGAAACAAACTGAGTTTTAAGATTACATATACAATTTTATATTTTGAATCTCTACATTTTATTTGCTTTCTTCCGACTTGCATTTCAAGATGCTGAAGACAATGATTATGATGTATTATTTAAAAATAATAATTCGACTGGAGTTTGTGTTTGCGAATCAAATTTCACAATGATCTCTGCTATTCATTGGATATGCTTGGTTTTTATTAAATCTGTTCTGCTGATTAATGGCTTCCTCAACTAAGTATTTTTATGTATGAGCTCTTGATTGACATTTAAATCATGTTCTGTTCCGTTGATTGTGTACTTAGAATTCCCTAATTTAGTCAATTCACACGACTACTCTCGAAATCAAACATGTAGTTATACATTATATAACGCGGAAACTTTATTTCTCTAATGAAGTGAAAGCATGATTCTGGTTATTCGATGCATTTCAGTATTTCATTCGCGATGCCTTTCACATGAGAACGTCAAATAGCATTCTAATAAGAAAAATATGCTGAAAAGAGAACTGAAGAAAGTAAGACAAATGTTTCTGCATTTTGTATATATTATTTCATATCTAAGACGGTTTTTTAAAGAAGTTGTACAAAAAGGCCATTGAATAAAATAAGAAATAAAAATTTATAATGACGTTGCAAACAAATCTAAATAAAGATATAATCTTCAGTCCGTAGTTTTCAAGAATGAAAGAAAAGCATTAAGAAATTCCGAAGAAATAAAGATTTGTAGAAACAGTATAACACATTATTTTTTCTACTGATACAATGGAAGTACTGTTACAAATACTGTATAAAATATATTTTAAAACAAATTTAAGATTATTTAAAGAATAAAATTAAATTCGTGACATTTAAAAGAAAATTTCATGTATTTTGCTTTGAAATTACAATCATTTTTGTTCACTAACATTTTTGAAACTTATTAGCAACAAATTCCAAATATAGGTATAATTTTTAATAAAAATTACAAAAAAATCTAAAATTCTCTCATTGTACATGTTTTTAACTAGATCAAACAGACAAAGCACGTTTTCATGCATGCATCACTATACACACACGCATGCACGCATGCACACGCACTTAGGTTTGTGTGTATGTGCCCAAATTCCAATAATTAAAAATGTATTTTTAGTTAGTTAAAATTTCACAAATAGCCTTGAGGTGCACAATTTCATTCTTATAGGAATGAGTTGACTGATTTTGTATGTCTAGATATATTGACCTATTGTGTAAAGTGCCAACAGACATAAAGTAAACACACACGCACACATAGATCACAATTTTCATTAGAAGGGATTTACAAATTGGTTATACAAAATTAGCAATTAATATAATACACTTTGCTGAGAAATGTATTCACTCTCTATCTCTCTTATTGAACGAAAGATTGTAATTAAAAGTATATATCGTTGATTTATAATCAAAATTATTAATATTATAATTCTGTAATGTATGAAACAATAAAAATGAAAATAAAATGTTTAAATATATCCTTGTTATTTTAAAAGGTTGTTTCTATAATAAAAAAAAATCACTTGTATCATTGTACGATCAATATACAATATGTTTTGTAACATATATTGCAAATTTATATTTTTTTTGTTATGATAGGGGCATTTAAAATGAACACAAGATTTTCTTTTCTTCTTCTTTTTCATTTTCTTTTGATTTTTTAAAAATGTTAACAGTTTTTAACAATTTGTCTTATAAATTGATTTTTCTAAATTATTTCTTCGCTCATGGCATGGATAGAAAATTTAACTTAAAGTGAAAAAACCCAATAAAAAATATCAAAGCCATTATATATATATATATATATATATATATATATATATATATACACACAGTGGTGGCCAAAAGTGTGGACATTTTTTGAAGGTTTCATGTTTTTCAACTTTGCGTGCTTGTAGAATATATTTTTATATATCAAATTGAAGGTAATTTAATGTAAAATTTAATAAAACCCACAGTATTACAATATCTATATTACAAAAAAAAGTTACGCTCATTTTAGTAAGATCTATCTTAGATTTGCATTTTTTTAAAGTGATACTTACACAATCAATACTTAGGATTGGATAACCCTTATTTTTAAGACAGCTTCACAGCGTCTTTTCATCGAGTGAACGAGTGTTTGGAGTTCATCTTTCGTAATCACATGATGCCAAGAATCAATTATAGATCCAATAAGTTGTCTTTTATTGGATGGACGTTTTTTCGTACAAGGATTTTCAAACGTCGCCAGAAATTTTCAATTGGATTGAGATCAGGGCTGTTTCCTTGTCATAATATACATCTATGCCTTTATTTTGAAACCATGCTATGCATACTTTTGCTGTGTGGCATGGAGCTGAATCCTGCTGAAAAATAAATGGTTCTTTGTTGGGGAAGAAATCCCTGATGGAAGGTATCAATTTTGGTTCCAGGACAATTTCGATGTATTTTTTGCTATTCAGGATGCCATCAATCACTTGAATTCGGCCCAAACCATCTGCAGACATGTATGCCCAAATCATGGCATTTGTTGCTGTTTTTATAGTTGCTTCAATGCAAACAGGATGAAGCTCTTCACCTACTCTACGTCTCACGTATTTTCTACCATCACTACCAAAGAGCGATATTTTAGTCTCATCACTCCAGATTACTTGCTTCCATTGATTTTCTGACCATTTAATATGTTCTTTTGCCCACTTAACTCATTTTTCGAGTTGATTTTGATTAAATATGATTTTTTTCTTGGAATTCTAGCTTGTAGTCCAAATTCTGATAACCTTCTTCTTTTTGTTCTTGAACTTACTGCAATACCCGCGGCATTCATTTCACATCTAATGGCATCTGATGAAATTTTTCTACCTTGAAGGTATAGCCGTTTAATTTTTCTATCGGCAGTAGTAGTTGTGCATTATTTTCTGCCTGATTTCGTCTTATTTTCCACTGATTTCGTTTTTTCATAACGTAAACAGAACTTTCGTACACCAGAACAAGTCACTGAACCACCAACTTGTCTTAAAATTTCAGCATAAGGGAGGCCATTTCCTGTCAATATGACAATTCGGCTTCTTTTTTGTAGATGTCCAATCAGTTCTTGTTGGTGTTGTTTGTTTAAAATTAGTTTAATTAAAATAAAGGACTTAAAATGTTCAAAAACAGCAATACTCTATTTATTTGTACTAGTATCATCATTCCGCAAAATATTTCCACAACAATAACTATTTTATCATCCAAATAACCTAAAGTTTAGTTACACCCATTTGATGGGTCCTCAGAACAGTGTTTGTGATTGGCTAGTACGCTTTTATTACAAAACACGTCATTATTCAAAACGATTTGTGTTTGTTTGTTCTACTAAAATGAGCGTAACTTTTTTTGCAATACAGATATTGTAATACTGTTTTTGTTATTAAATTTTACATTGAATTACTTTCAATTTGATATCTAAACATTTGTGTTTAAGTGAAAATTAATATATTCTACAAGCGCGCAAAGTTGAAAAACATGAAACTTTCAAAAAATGTCCACACTTTTGGCCACCACTGTATATATATATATATATATATATATGTGTGTGTGTGTGTGTGTGTGTGTGTATATATAT
>JAPMOR010038392.1:201039-212688 GCA_026543865.1 Argiope aurantia | reverse complement strand
TATATATATATATATATATACATTGTTATGAATATATTCCTACTTTAGAGTTCTTTTCAAGATGTGTTGGTCGATGAAATAAACAGTCCTTTAGTGACAGACGACGAAGTTTATTAAACACGAAGACATTAATGCAAAACGACGAATATACAGACGACAAATATATACAGCCGAGACGAACACAGGAAACACAAAGCAGCACACTACAGCAAATAGTGGCCCAGAAGTAGTAATCGGTAGCAATAACAACCACAGCACAGAAAGTGACCAGGCAAAATTCAGCAGAAGGAGGGAATTCACGTAGCTTCACTCTACGGCTTCTCCAAACGTCTGCAATTCTCCACTGTCTCTTCGCTTTAGCTGCATTCAACTGCCGATTCACTAGTACACGACTGGCTAATAAACACAAGACACGATGCTGCTTCCACAATAGGCACCAGGACTCGGCACATCGCTCGGCTCAGAAATCGCTTGAGCTCCACACAACGATTGTTTTTTGTCGGACTGTTCATATTCTATTTCATAGAATTTCTATTTTTTATGATATAATTTATTATATTGTATGAAATAATGAATTTCATGCTTTAGCATTGCATGTCATAGTGGTTACTTATTTGGCGACGGTAAAGCCTAATTTAGTGCTATATTAAACTTTTTTATAAGTCAGAATCTTCACTTCATTTACATTTCTTTCTTCTGATGAATGGAAAATTCAATGGTATGATGAACCTTTTTCCGAGAATTTCAAGTAATATTTTCAGCTCAATTAATTAATTAAGAAAAGAGCCGAATTAAAAAAATGTAACGTTTGGCACATACATACATATATATATCCTGAAATTTGTTTTTTCTTAGTAAGTATCTTTATTTCATTAATTTGTTTTCATGTGAAATTGAATTTTTATTTTACAATTTGATTTTTTCATCTATTTTTAATGATTTAAATTTTATTCCAAAAATATCATAAATATTAGAAAAAATAACTTGACAAAGTTGGAATAAGTCATGATAAATATAAATCATTAGAAATTTTATTTCATTTAGTTTATATACATCTATATAGCATATCTAATGAATTGGTGAGAGATATTTCGAAAATAAATTACATCAATGAATGGCTAAAAAACAAATGTATCAAAAATTAGAAAGAAAAATAAATTTTTTTTAAAGAAATTGGAGTGTTACAGATTGATAACTATTTAGTATTATATAATTATTTGATGTTAATTTGACAAAGTTTCTATAAGGAGCAATTTATAGATTAAAAAAAAATAGAGAATAAACATGACATACAATTAAAACTATTTATAAATACTTCTAAATAATACAAAATTAATAGGGTATTGAAATAATTATTACTTAAAGGAGATTTATTAAATGACTATATTTTGAAGAAAGAAAAAATAAATAAATAAAGATATACTTTTACTCTACGGAATTTGATACATAATATTTTGCTTTTTAACATGATACTCCCTTTTTAAGTTTAAAATCTCTATTTTCCGATGATTTCATTGTTCTAAAGAAAAATTAGATACAGACATGATTGTCAAAAAAATTTAAGTTGTTTAGCATCAAATAACTTTATGATCATATACCGTAAAAAATATTAATGAAAAGTCATTGATAATATTGGTTAGAATAGAATTTGAAAAAAATAGGAAAATTGGACTATTTTAACCCTATGTATTTTGATATTCAATGTTTTTATTTTAAAGGCAATCAAAATTTAATTTCTGTAACTTTTTGCTTTCAAAGATATTTAATTAAAATTATAATGATATTCATTTTTTAATGAACTTTTCCAAATAATGTTATTTTCTTTATATTTCTTTGATACTTGAAGGATAACCTGTCATAAAACTAGCTGAATACGAAGCATGCTATCTAAATAAAAAGATATATGACCATCTATCTCCAAATCTATCTCCAAATATATTTATGATCACGCACAAACTAATAAAATATTTTTTAAAGTTTTCTTCAAGAAGCATCTCATATAAACTTCTAGCATGTTAATCTTATTTTACAAAGTAATAAAAAAATATTCTTTATTTCAGCAAATAAGAAATAAAACAAAAAAGGTGAAAAAATAGGATTATAAAGCATTTCAAAACAAAAGCAAAAAATCTTATTCCTTAAAACCTTATTTTAAATACATTCCCTGAGCATTTTTTTAAAAATTATAACAATATCTACAACCAAACAAATTTCGTTAGCTTTGATGAATTAACAAAGTATTAGAGAATTATTTTTCCTTCCCATAAATAGCAAATTCGGTCTTCTCTTTTTAATCCGAACAAAACAAATTCGTTTTTTTTTTCTTTTGAAATTGGAGCTGAATTAAAATTTGTTTCGTACCTTTCCATTTTTAAGAAAAAAATTATCTTTCCTTATATCTTGATAACGTGTCCTTAGGGGTGCGATGTTCCGTACTAGAAAAAAAAATCTTTAGATGTAAAATAGCGGGAAATAAATGCAAATGGAATTTAATTAATAAAAGAAGTAATTAATTTTAACAAACCGGAATGCTTTTTTTTCTTATTCTCCAAGCAATGAGTAAAGATCAAGGATTCTGATTTTTATTTAAAAATGAAATTAGT
The DNA here is from genome assembly GCA_026543865.1 of Argiope aurantia. Lineage (NCBI taxonomy): Eukaryota > Metazoa > Arthropoda > Arachnida > Araneae > Araneidae > Argiope > Argiope aurantia. The sequence goes on along the minus strand of JAPMOR010038392.1, from coordinate 210,085 downwards.
ATTAATTTGTTGTTCATTTAGAGAAAACAGTAGGACGTTTAAAAGAATTGCTATTACTAACGTAAAAGTTGAATTAAAATTTTTTAAATGAGATTTATTTATGTAAGAATTTAGTTTTCATCTCTATTTTGCTGAAATATTTTAAAAGTTGAAAGGAATGGAATGCTGCAATTTAAAACAAAAATTCATAAATGATTTTTAAATTCATTGGTTTTTTTTCCCTATATCTCAAACAAAAAGACTTATTTAAAAAATTCATATATACGTGTGTAATTTGTCTGTAAAAACAGAAATACTATTTATAAAAAAATTACTGTTATTATTTTATAACTGTTTAAAGTGTGTTTTATTGATTGTTACGTTAATAATAAAATGTAATGCACTTTGTTTTCTTAATTATTTGCATTGAAAATTTTCTTTTAAAATTGCATTTTTTATGCGTTTATAGTAAAGGAGTAAATAATTTCGAAATGATGTAAATTTATAATAATCTTGAAATATTTTTGAAATATATTATTGCTGTTTTGAGAATTGTCAATTTTCTCTCATTAATGAACCATTTCTTAGTAATTCATTATTTTATGAATTATTTAGTAACTCGCGCATGCTGTAATAAGTTTAGTCATAAAATTAAGCCAATATGTTCAAGCATTTCATTTGTAAATTACAGAAAACTGAAATTCTAAATAGGGAAATCCATTAGAATTAAAAACGCTGCTATGGTAATTAAATATTTTTTGACAGATTCTATTCAAGAACTCTGTAATTTCAAAAATGCTAATTTACAAAGAAAAACTTTTCAGACGAGGATATTAATTTCATTTTCAAGATATTGACATTAAATAATTAACTAAATACTATTTTTATATTACATTGATATTTTATATCACACTAAAGAACATTTGCAGTATACCTTTTAAATTGAATATAATTCTAGGCAATCAAGCAGAAAATATCAGCGTTGAAGAATATTATAATTGAAAAGAAATTCATGAATTTATATATCCTATGATTATTAAAAGTGGAGCTAATATTTATCAAAAAAGTTAGAACAAATTTTCCTATAAAGCAATTTTCTATTACTTTAGTCTGAACTTTAATTAAATTCCTTATTAACAATGTGCCATTAAAAGTAAAATTTAAAAGAAGTTATAATATAAAATTATGTTGAGATTAATAACATAGTTTTATATTAACTTTTGGTTTAAGATATATGAATTAAATATGGAGTAAATGCAAAATGAACTAGGCATGAATGAAACTGGAAATTAGATTAATAAATGTTTAATTAAGTGGAGAGAAAAAAATATCCTACTGATCCGGTATTATTTCATTTCTAGATCGTAATAAATAGATAAAATTTCCCTGGTCCAATTATTCTAATTCATCATATAATAATCTAATAATATAAAAATATAATTCATTATATAATAATGAAACTTATTTTTGAAACTAATTATAATTTTAAACACTTAAAATTCTTTCTGAAATATTTAAGAAATAAATTACACTCTCTCATACACACACACACACACACATACATATGGCTATTTTTAAATTTGATTACATTTTAATTTAAAAATGTAATTTTTTTTCAGTATTTATTATAAATATACAAAGTTACAGCCATCGTTTATTTTAGTCTACCTCTAGAAATTTCTAAAATTAAAGGTAATCAAATATAGCGTATGATAACAAGATCAATTTAAATAAATTTTACTATTTAGCATTATTTGTGTAGGATAATGTTAACAGTTTAAAAGTTTAAGTATTGATTAATTTACAAATGGACTATAAATGCGCTAAATAATGAATTGTTTTTGAACATATAAGTCCTTTAAATGTTTTTAAATGAAGGAAAGAAAAATATTTTCAACGAATATTATAAATTCAACTAAATGAATCAAAATATTTTTGGATATTAGACTCGGAAATAAGAAATAATTAAAAAAATATTTAGTTGAACATTAGTAAATATTGTTTCTAGTGGGAAATTTTTGTTCAAAATTTAATTGTTATTAAAAATTTTAAATTTTCTTATAGATGTAAATTATTAAGGAGCCCATTATGGTTTTACGAAAATAATTCTTAATATTTATTTTCGTTTAAATTAAGCAGATGTCAGTAGTCTCATTTTGTTCCGGCTGTAGTATTTTCCACAGAATCTTCCAGAATATAATAAAAAAATGTATATGTATTTAATGAGGATGTTTTTTTATACAGAAAATAGCTTTTTGCTTCATTATAAATTCACTTCATATCCTTTGAATTTTACTATTCGTAATACCGTTAAAGTTTCAGTACCAATTACTGTTGACATTACTATTCGTCTAGCTAAATGTGTTTCCAGAAATAGCAAAACAAAAAATAGCAAAAATTGATATTACATTTATTTATCGATGTTCACTGATAATATTGAATTCAAGTCATAAGTTTATTTTGTACCTAACAGTTTCCATGTAAATTTTGCACTTTAAATTTGATATGAAATAAGTTCGAAAAGTTATGAAATCGTTTCATGAATCTTCGAAATACTTTTAGAGAGAAAAAAAGAACATTTTCATTTCTACAAAATATGATTTTTTTTGCATTGTATATCTTTATGTTCCAATAATATTTATGTCCATTATAATATTTTCTATTCACTCTCATTGGTGAAATTAATTTACTTCAGAATCTAATAACGGAAATATCTTCTTATTTATATAATGGAAATTCTGGAGAAAAATGGCAGAAATAGAATATATATATATATATATATATTCTAGAATAAAGTAATGTATACAAGATAACAAAATTGTCTTGATGCTGGGAATAATAATTAACAGATTTCAAATGGCTTTTGAAAATATGAAATAAAAAAAACAACTAAGAAATATGATTTAAAAAACTCAGTGCAGAGCAATTATTATCATAGATTTTTATGTAGAAACATAAAAAAATCATTGCTAAGAAATATGATTCATATTTCATTTTATATTATTAATCAGAATAATTATAGAAAGCAATATACTATTGCATGGAAATTCATTGATAAATATCTCTTTTGGCAAATGTTGATTTAAGGTGCATAATCTGTTTTTATTTTTTATAATAAAATCTATATCCTTTGGCATTAGGATGTATTCTTTTATTTCTTGTTATCTTATTGCCTTTTCATAAATTTAAATTTTGTGGATATTTTGTAAACTTCCAATTTTCAGAAATAAGTAATGACGAAATTGGCATCTGTCCAAATTTTCTGAGATTAAAATAGAGTCTCATTAGTTAAATTTATTTCATACCAATTTTGATATGTAAACCTATGGCACATTTGAAAATTTAAAATAGAGTCCCATTTATTAAATTTATTTCATACGAATTTTAACATGCACATTTATGGTAAATTTGCACATTTTTAGCATATATGGAAATTTTTAGGTACAAAACATCATAAGATATTCAATATTCTTACTTTTATCCCCATGAATTTTTATTCAGTTTATGTAGATAATCATGTTTTATGGCACTTTACTTCGAATAACGCAATATTAGGATTAGCCATTTTTGCTTTTTAAAAGTTTATCATATTTTAAAGATCTTCCATTGTCATATTTACATTTCAATATTGCAACAAAAATCTACCAAAAGTTCCAATTTATAATTTTTTGCATTTCATTGGAAATTCTTAGCGCATTATTCGTAATTGCGCATATGAATTTCTCTTAAAAACTTGTAATGAGTTGACTATATTTGAAGGAATTTCAATATCAAATCTAGAATTGAATTAGATTGGTTTTATTTATAAAAGAATATACAACTTTATTTTTGATTGACATCGTTTCTGACATTAATTTATAATTAAATTTTAACATGATAATATTAATGTCCTACAAAATATCTGCAAATTGAGGGACATTACTTTTATAGAACTAAGTTAAATTTGCAAAAGCATAATGCAGATAAATTTAGAAGATTAATACAACGACGTTAAGTTAGATTTTTGATAAATATGCAAAATAAGGATGAGTATTAAATACTTAACGAATTATATAAATGATAAAATATACTCTTCAATAGCCACATTAATATATCTGAAAGGTCTCCAATTTTCCAAAATTTGAAATTGTCCCCCTCCATGGGGGTTTCGCAAGTATGGGGATGAGAAGCTATTGTTGGTTCATAACGCTTGATGGGTGCAAAATGGTGTCGGATGGTCACCCCTATGTACCTATGACGAGTCGTGCCTCTACGAAAAGAGTTGTACTGTACCGTAACTGGTGATGACCATTATTATTCATCCATAATTATCGCTCGCGCGGTGTCCATCATTCTTTTATATATCTGTTCCTCAGAGCGAATCGGAATTGTTGATTCTGCTTGTGATTGCTTTTATGATTCATTTCACATACAAGATTTGCTTCTGTCTATTTTAAATCTTTGCCTTTTATGCGACAGCATTATTTGAATTAGTTGTCATTCCTAATGAAATTTGAAAAATAGTTAATGTATCTTTTCTATTATTGGAGCTTAATAATGTATTTTTAAGATCATTTTTTTCTATAAATGATATACTGCATAAACAATTAACTTTTCAAATTTTCGCTGATTCTATCTCATTTACCCCCCCCCCTCGCTATTCTATAAGCTATGTGTTCCAATGAAAGTGATATGTCAAGCAGTGCTTGAAATTTTTTAATTTTGTCATTTAAATCAATGATTAATGCTTTTTTTAATAAAATAAATATTTTTGTTGTGATATATTTCCAGAGAAAAAATATCCATGCCTAGGAATTTAAATTTAAATAAATAATGTGATGAAAAATGAAAGATAGTCTGAAACCTATGAGCAGCACTTTTGAAAAATGATGCCTATAATTTATCAAAAGAATAGCAAGACGCTTAGAACCGATCAACGCATGAAAAAAAATCGCCCCATTTTTTTGATAGGAACAAGTAGATAATCATGCTTACCTTTGGATTTACCTGTTCTTCATATATCCCTGCTGAAGTGCTGGTTGTCAAATTAATAGCAATTCTTCGGTAACAAAAAAAATGATAAAATCATAGTAAAAAATAAGAATAAAAATTTAGAAAGAAAAAAGCCCTGCCATCATTATCCTCATTCTAGAGCAAAAGCTATTTATTTTAATTTAAGGACACCCCCTTCCTTGTCATCAAACTCTTGTTCCCTGGTCTTTTACCTACCCGATATGTTTCTGTTAATTAAATTCTGACGAGAAACAGACTTGTGCGAGGAAGAGAGTAGAAAGAAAAATAAGGGAGAAAAAAAAATGCCACTCTCCTTTTAGCTCCTTATAAGTTTTTTCCCCCTACTTTTTTTGCTTGCTTTTAGTGGGAGAGGGTCGCTCATTTTTGATACGAAAATGTTGGTAGAGGTGAATGGGTTGGGGAGACGAAGATAGATTACGTTCTTTCGCTTCACTTCATCAGTTTTAGCCATTCCTGTAGTGTTTATACAGGGGTAAGACATTCTTTCGCTCCAAAGTTGACGAGCATGGTTGCTTGATTCGTGATGATGAAGAAAATTGAACTACCGATATACAAGGTTATCTTTTTTTTTTTTTTATTTACTTTCTAATTTTCTGAGAAAAGTTGTTTGAAGTTTCTGAATCCTAAGTTTAGTATCTAGATATTATAGTTCTTAGCTTCTGTTTTTGCTACATTAGTTATATATCACCAGTAAGTGATATTCCAAACATTATTCCAAACGTTGCTTCCATTTTTTCATCTTTATAATTGAATTTTCATATTAGTTCCTCAAAGTCACTTTATTAGTATTTTTTTAAAGAATAAGGAAAAACCAGATATAGATAATCAAGGCTTAAAATCTTCGATTCATTAAAGATAACTACGGGGATTTTCAGCATTTACTAAAAAAAGCATTACATTTTACAATATACACGATCTCTAATATACATGATACAATATGATAAGCAATTCCTTTCAATAAATAATAATATATGAAAAGATAATTCAAGTTAGAAAAGTTCTTAATTTGAGAGAAAAATGCAACGAATAAATGTACTGTTGAAAAAAAAATTGCAAAATCAAAACTTTTATGGAGTACTCCTAGTTTATGAATCATGTTTATTAAAATATTCTTTGTAAAATAACATTTAAAAGAAAATATCTATTCTTCTTCTAGCAAAATTGATAAAGATTTGGAAATTTGTATTTCATTATTTTCGACCAATTATCGTCATTTGTAAAGATTTGATTGGTTTATATCCCTTCGAAAATCTGTTGAAATCATCTACAGTTGTGTAAATTAATCATATTCAAAGCTTTATAATTTTGTCAAATTCGAAAATTAAAACAAATTAGTGCATGAAATATATTTTCTGAAGTATAACGAACATGCTTGAGGATATGTGTAAATGTTTATAATTGGTTATTTATCAGTAGTAGATTTATTGACTAAAAATATATAAAACGGAATTCGTCAGCACCGTTTTTTTTATTAAGTCACTGATACCGTCTAAACGAAAATTAAAATATTTCTTCAAACAGTGCTATACGACTCCTTCTTATTTTAAAATTATTTATTTGAAGGAGATTAGAATGACATGCATCGCATACTAAAAATACTATAGAGAATATAAAATATTATTGTCAACTCAGTATAATAAGCTCGACAGATATTTCTCGGGCTATAATACATAATTAAAATGCGAATGTTATGGAATGCTTTCGTCTTCAAAACTACAGTTGGATTTTGTATCGTTATATGCAAAATATGTTTATGAGTTTCATATTGTAAACAGATTTTTGAGATTCTCCCAGGGAAAGGTATGAATACGATTCTGTAGGTAGAAAATATTTGAATTAACAAAAGCAAAACATTTTTTTTTTCAATAACAAAATGAAAATACTTTTCCAAATGATCCTACTTAATTGAAGCAAGATAACTTTTAAAGTTTAGATCATTATATTATATTTCAATAGCAGCCTCTTCCATGAAATGAAAAACTTTTAAACTTACATTGAATTTTAAAAAGTCTCGGCATTCAAATGAAACATTCTTAAGAAAATATTGCTCTATTTATTCAATTTTCGGGGTAATAAAATTCCTTTTTATTAAAGAAAATAAACTCAAAGAAAGAAAATGTTTTTCTGCCTGGAGAAATTTCATTGATATCATCCAAAAGTTTTACTTGACGTAAACAGATACCTTAAGGGAATAATGTGTATTTTTGAATAAGCTTTACATTGCGTTAAGCATTTTTCTTGTCACATTTAAAATATTCACATATTATAAGAAATTCATTTGAAGTAGCAACTTTCTGAAAAGAGCTGACGTTAATAGCGAATTTATAAACGCATTTCAATTGATATAGATCAATGAATTTCTTTGAACGGGAGAAATTGGTAAAATGTTTCTGACTTTCCCAAATTTTTATTTACAATTAATAGGGAGATTTATTGAAGAAAAAGTGCACCATCCTATATAAATTAACTATGAATATATTATTCAAGACTCAGAATTATTAGAAGATGTATAATGTATTAACAACTCTTATCTAATTATCTCTTACATTTTTGGCATATACATTTTATTACAGGCTTTAAATTGAAATTAATTCTTTTTTTCTATTTGCCATTATAGATATGGACAATTATGCCTCCCATAATATGAATTGATTTTTATGTAAAATTAGATATATTATAAAAAATATGTTTATATTTCTTTGTGTATATTTTACTACTTTAAACTTTAATAATTCATTCATTTTTCAAGAAATTATAACGGATGTAAATAATGACATTGTTAAAGCTAGAAAAATTACAGGTAATCTATACTTATAATAAAGCTCAATGTGTGTGTGTGTGTGTGTGTGTGTGTTGGCGCTCTACAGACCAGACCATTCAACCTACAGCTACCAAATTTGGCACGTGTATACCTTGGAGGCCGGGAATGTGCACCTGGGGGTTATTTTTTCGAATTTTTAACTAGAACTTTATTGATTTAAAAATTAAGCGAAATTTTGACATGTTTCTGCTATAACTGCCGAAAATATTACCGCACAAAAAAGATTTTTACATGAAGTTAAAGATAAAAAATTTATCTTTTAAATGATACTACTGTTTTAATCTTAAAATTAAATTTCTATTTTTAATGAATTTTTAAATAAATATTTTAACTATGTTTTTCAATAATTTTTTTCGTCAAAAATGAAAATGAGGATTAAGCACGTTTCGCATTCATGAGAAAAAAATAGCTTTTTTCAAAGTGTTGCCATCACATTGATTAAAGCTCTAACTGAAAATAAATTAAATCTTTTTGGAAATGAAATCTGCAAAAATATAATTTTCGGCAAGTGTCTGTAGGAAATGAAACAAATATGAAATATTATTTTTTCTAAAAAATAAATTCAAGAAAAATTATTTTATGATCTATGAAGATATAAACAAACTTATGGCATTTATTGATGGAATAACTCATATTTTCCTTTTCAGGTTTGAATATTTTTACTTTTGTAAATATCGTCTCCGCGTGTTTTTAATTTCAGATAATTTCATTTTCCACTCTAAATATCTGTACTTTTCTAAATATCGTCTGATTATTAATTGCATTTTTCTCTCTTTTGTTTTTGGCAACTATTCAAATGTTATGTTTACTTTTGATGTGTCTGTTCTATGTATTACTTTTGTATGTGATGTTTTATTCAAGCGGATATTAAGGAGAATGCATACACCACAAGAGAAAGCACAGATTTTATGGTGGTCATAGAGTTAATTTCCATTCAACTAAATCACTGACTTTTAAGAGTTAATTTCAAATCACTTAAACTGACTGATTTATGAAGATTTGAATATCACTATTCAATAAAAAAAAAGGATAATTTTAGATTTTTCATTGATCGTTTGAAAGAAAATACGCCAATAAGCGCGCAGGTTTCTCAAGATTAATTGGCCTAAGATTATGAAAATGGTGAGTTTTTCCAAATTTTTAACATTTAAAACTTCATAAATAAGTCTTAGTTGATCTTGGAAATTAGAAACATTCATTCATTTATTTAAAATTTGGTGTGTCCAGAATATT
>JAPMOR010038392.1:184884-196039 GCA_026543865.1 Argiope aurantia | reverse complement strand
AACTACTTTTCAATTATTAACAAGTTGATTCATAATTCAACCTTATATGGCGTAGTCGGAATCTAAAGAACCTTTTCAAAGTTAAACCTTTAAATACTTTTGAAAATTTTACGCATTTGCTAAGCCTAACTGGAATCATCAGACTTCCTCGCCAAGGATTAGAATCTCGCCAAGATTGTTTTTGCCTGAATGATCTCCAAACAACGACAACTTCCCGCATAGTAAGTGAATTTCTTTAAAGTATCAATAGACTCTTTATCAAAAGAAAAATAAGTACGAATATTCTGATAACCTTTTTACGAATATTACTTATTCCGAAGAATTAAATTACTTCGCGTTTGCTTCTTACACAAGACGGCGCCAATCCATTTTCGCCCAATTCTTTATTTTGTCTAGAATCCCTGAGCAAAAAAAAAAAAAAAAATGTCAACAAGTGATGATATTATTTTTAATTCTTTAGAAGCGCATCCGCTACAAAGTTTAACGATGACTCAACTGAAAAAAGAATTGCGTTTCAGAAATCTTTTGCAAACAGGAAATAAAAATGATTTAATCTCGCGTATTGTTGAGGATAATAAAAAAAGAAAAAATGATGGAACTTTGGATGAATTAAATGCTTGTCGCATGAAATTTTTTAATGAAGAGGAGACATTTTCTGATAATGCACAATTATTGACAGAAATTGAGTCTTTGCGAAAACAAGTAGAACTTTTAAGTAATTCTTCTACACAAGCAGCAATTCCTACACCTCCTTCTCAAATAGATCCGAATATCGCAGCTATTTTTTCCACATTGATGGAAACGCAAAAAAAATTTTTAGAAAGGCAAATAACTCCGAATGTGATTCAAATCACATCTACAAATGACACTGCAAATTCAATCCAAATATTTAAGGGAGACATAATTGAAAATGCCCTCGAATGGTTAAATGAGGTGGAAAGAATTTCAGCTTTAGCTAACTGGTCCGACGAATTAAAATTAACAAATGCTATTTCACGTCTCTCGGGATCTGCTAAAAATTGGCAATTAACAACAGGAAAAAATTTAAATGATTGGAATACTTGGAAAAATGCTCTCGCCTCAAGATTCAAAAGACGTATAACAATGCAAGAATTTTTGGCTCACCAAAGTGAACGAAAATTGAGACATAATGAAAGTTTAGTCGATTATATTTATTCAAAAGATGCTCTTTTGGAAAAAGCTCCCTTTACTATTCCCCAACCTGACCGTATTTCTATGATCATAGGTGATATAACAGAAGAAAAATGGCAAATTGCATTAGCTACTCAAAATTCTAATACGGTTGAAGAATTAATTGATAGGGCAACTGCACTTGATGCTATTCGTAGTGCAAAACAAGAGCATAAGAAACATTCTCCGAAAACTCAAATTAGATCTTCTAATACATATGATAATCAGCATCGTAAATACAATCCAATAACTGACGACGTTCGAGATATTACTTGTTGGAGATGTGGAATTAAAGGCCATGCTTCTTTTATGTGTAGTTTACCACCTCCTACCCGTGGTTCAACCATAGCTCAACCAAGAAATACGTCACGACAAAATCAGAATTCTCACAGTCAAACTAGTTCTCAATTCCCGTTTGCTAGCAGTTCAACTAGTTCTAATAATAACACGTTAGTCGAAACCACCAGTTTGAACTCTTCAAATTCCCGCCGCAACAACAATAATCGCAACTCGACATCTGGAAGATCAACAGCTGCAAATAACCATTCCATAAATTGTATTAGAACTGAAACGAATAGGCGTGCATTAATACCTGTTATAATTAATAATGATACGGAGATTCAAGCTCTCTGTGATCCTTGTGCAGACATTACTGTCATTCAAGAATCTTGTGTTCCAAACGATATTGTTATTCACCCGTGGACTGATGGACAGTTCCAAGTTGTTGACCATGAAATAAAGCCAATTGGTTGGATTTCTTTAAATATAATTGTTGGAAATGTGGAACATATGATGCCTAAAATTGGAATCTGCTCCCAGCTTCCATTTAAACTTATTTTAGGATTCGATTGGCAGCAACAGATTCAAGCTAGATGCACTTATGAACCTAATGGTTCATTATGTATTTCTACTCCAACTTCATTTCATTTGTACGAATGTATTCATGCTTCAAAACCTAGTATCAACTGCGTCGCTCATCATCAACCCTCACTAGATGATGTTACCTTGCCGGAAGCTGCACCTAATATAGTTTCATCCGAAACAAAACTTATCCCTAAATCCACAGGACTCTCTACAACTCAACAAGCTCAACTTGATGCAGTAATTGGAAAATTTTCTGACGTTTTCTATTCTAATGATGACAACATTGGACTATGTCCATATGTGGAATTCAAAATTGAATTGCAGCATGAAAAGCCTATTAAATGTAGACCGTATAGACTTTCAGAGCCTGATCGCCAGTTTCTAAAAACGCAGATTCAAAAATGGTTAAAACAAGGAATTTGTCGCCATTCCAACTCACCGTACGCAGCCCCTGCCTTTATTGTGGAGCAGCCCTTCCATGAAAGTACTCCAAGGCGAGTTGTGGTAGATTTTTCTCGCACTATCAATCCTATCACGAAAATTGATCCGCACCCAATTGACCAAATGGAAGACGTTATCCAACGCACTGCAGGCAGGCGCTACAATTCTAAAATGGATGTAAAATCTGCATTTAACTGCATTCGCATAAAAGAGACCGACACCTACAAAACTGGATTTGTCACTCCTGACGGACATTATGAATTTCTTCGAATGCCTTTTGGTGTCACAAATGGCCCATCTACAATGACACGAGCAATTAAATTAGCCTACGATCATTTAGCACCTTACAATGTGAACACATATATTGATGATATATCGACTTCCCATGATGACTTCAATTACCATCTCAAAGTGATTTGTAAAATCCTTGAAGCAACTCAAAAAGCTGGTTTCAAGCTGACACAAGAAAAAGTGCAATTTGCAGTACCAGAAATCTCTCTTTTTGGCCGTATTGTCTCTCAAGATGGTGTTCGTCCTGATCCGGAACGCATAGCAGCAATTGAACGTTATTCAACTCTCAAATCAATTCATGAAGTCCGTAGTTTCCTTGGGTTTGCCAATCAGTTTCGAAAGTATATTCGTAACTATGCTATTATAGCCAAACCACTTACAAGCGTTTTAAAAGGTTTAGAAAAGAAGACCAGCAACGCTCCCATAGTTTTAACTGATGATCAACAGCGAACATTTGAAACTTTGAAATCTGCAATTACTACCGCTCCCATTCTTTCGTACTTCAAACAAGGCCTACCAACTTTTGTAGAAACTGATGCCTCTTATTCAGGACTCGGTGCAGTTTTATCCCAAGAACAGAACGGCAAGCGTCATGTCATTGAATATGCGTCGCGTACATTAAAAGATGCTGAAACACGCTACCACAGTAACGAACTGGAATGTACTGCTGTACATTGGGCATTGACTGAAAAATTTCGACTCTATCTCCTTGGCCACAAGTTTCAACTCATCACAGACAATTATACAACTGCTTATGTAATTGCAAAATCTGCAGTTAATCGAAAATTTGCGCGATATTTAGTAGATTTGGCTCAATTTGATTTTACAACTGAGCACCGGCCAGGAAAGCAAAATGTCATTGCTGATCACCTTTCACGTTACCCAACACCACCTGTTTGTTTAGCAGTTACTGCAAGTTATGAATCTGAAATTTGTGCGAAACAGAAAAGAGATGACTTTTGTCAGTATATTTTTCGCTTACTCAAAGAGAAAAATCCAAGCAAAAAGACAATGTCAGTCATATGCAATTACAATATCGATAACAATACTCTTGTGCGAGTGAAAGACGAAAAATCGAGACCTGTTGTAGTGATCCCTAAGGCGATGAAAGAACAAACTTTGATTGCCTGTCACGATGATGTTGGACATATGGATGCAAAAAAAACTCTTCACAATTTACAATTGCGTTATTGGTGGCCAAACATGCGCAAGGACTGCAAAGCATATGTTCGAAGCTGTCATAAATGCCAAATTGTTAACCGACGCACTGCTAATGCCTATGGTCTTTTGCAGCAATTGCCAATTCCGTCCACACCTTGGGAAATTGTGTCCGCTGATCACGTAATCTGTTTGCCAGAAACAAGAAGCGGAAACACAAATATGCTTGTACAAATTGATCACGCCACACGCTATGTAATCGCAACACCTTCTGCATCTCTCGCCGCTCATACAGTGACTGATGCTCTGTATCATAATATAATACTCAGATATGGACCGCCAAGTATGTATTTATCTGATAGAGGAACAGCATTTACCGCACGTCACACTCAGCGGTTTCTTCAAAAGTATGGAATCACACAATCAACGACTCCACCTTATTCGCCACAAGCTAATAGCATTGTTGAAAGAGCCAATGGCATAATTGTGTCCACTTTGAAAAAAATGATTGACAAAAACCCGAATAAATGGGACGAATTACTTCCAAACGCCTCATTGGCAATCAATACTACAAAACAAAATTCCACCAAGAAATCCCCATTCTATTTACTTCATGGTTATGAGCCACGCCTTCCCCGTGAACTTCACCTTGGTAGCTTCATAGATGACACTCCACGTGAAGACCAACTAGACCTTTTAAGTTTGGCCAGGGCCGAAGCGTTAAATAATGTGTATGAAACACATTTGGAAAACAAGAAGAGATTTGATCTCCACCGCAGATCCCATTCCTTCAAGGCAGGAGATCTCGTATTGTACGACTGGCCGAAGAAAGGAGATCACAAACTTTCTTCCATTTTCAAAGGACCATTTGTGATTGTGCGTCCAGTCGGGGCCGTGTGCTACGAGATCAAGTCTACGACACAACAGAACAAATTTGTCAATGTTGTTCACGTACAACATCTTCGTCCTTACTTTAAACGAAATACACCGACCAACGAAGAGAACAGCACAGACGAAGAGAATGAGAACTACTGAGCTGTCATCAAAATTTTTGTTTCTTTTACGCTTCAATTTTAAAATTTATTTTTGACTGTCTAAATTTTATATTGAGCGGGGCCGAATGTAAGGTTCACATAAAGTGAATCGATTAAATAATCGTAATTGTATTCATCTTAATATATTTTGTAAATGAATATTGGCATCAATATGTAATGGAGTAAGATGTAAAACCGAAGTAAGACGTGTATCGCTCATATAATCTTTATTCTAATTAAATGTTTATTTTTACTAAACTACTTTTCAATTATTAACAAGTTGATTCATAATTCAACCTTATACATACTAATGATTGTAAATTTTCTTTGTTTCAAATTGGTATCTTTGTGATATTTCGTATAACTTTTAACCTTTGAAGCATTTATATTGAAAAATCAACATTTCAACAATCGTACGCGATTTGAATAGAAAATAGTTTGAAAAAAATGACATTATTTGTTTTCTATTTCAACAAAAATGTTGAAAAATGATTTTTAAAAGACATTAATTTTTCGATTGCCTTAATGACTTCCAACTGCAATCAGAAGTTTATTAAATAATCATAATTCTTTAACTAGTGTGTGTCATAATTCTTTAAAAGTTTGTGTCAAGCTTTTCAACATTTAAGAAATAAAGTTTGTATTGAATATACTCATAATATGTCAAAAGCGATGAAAAGTAGGTTGAACCTTTCAAAAAAATCCTTTTATCGATTCCACAAAGAATGAAATGGACTCTTCTAAATTGGTAATAGAGATAAATTGTTGAACTGAGATTCCTTTCCAAACCCTCTCACCACCACCCCCCCCCCTCCTTCACGCAAATAGCATCCATCACGTGATATTTCAAAAGACGTCACTTCCACTCGAAGACTAATTAGAGAGTGAATATTCTTTCTGGAAAGCTCCGATAACGATTTCGGTATCGGAAAATCGACGATGCCAAACTTTGTAAAGTATACGCAGAACTTTTTTTTCTATTCTATGCCAGTATTTTCCTTTTTTTTCCCAATCTTTTAAAATGTCTTGTTTAATGTAAGGATTTTGACGATAGAAGCAAAGTCCACGATCCCCTAATTTAAATGTCCCGTCTTAGGGAAAAAAAAATCTATGGAATAAAAAGTATGGAAAAATATGGTTAAGTAACAGTTTTACAGAAAGGGGGTTCTCTGTTTTTATTCTTACAGAATGAGGCTATTTATCAGGGAATTAATAGGCTGTTTTGGAAAAGCAATTGTCGGCATTTTGTAAAATGGTATATAATTCAGTAAAGATGAAAAAAAATACCAATAATTTTTCGAACGCTTTTTAAGTCTGTGCTTAAAAGCAATATATATTTCGATATTGATGTAAATGTTCATCTTTGAATATTTAAAACTTGGTTTATATCATTTTAAGGAATATTATCATTTTATTAAAAAAGAATATATAATATGTAATTTTGAGTACATATTACTATTTCACTCATTTTTGTAGAATACATTTCCTAATATAAATATTTTAATGAAGAAAACAAGCGCTTGCATAAAATTACTGTATGATAAAAGACACATAAGATATATGCAAGAAAACTGCCTTCTAATTATATATAATTGAAAGAAATATCAAGCATGGATAATTGAACACATAAATAATTGAACACATAATCGTTCTCAAAGTGAGTAATAGGTGAGCAAAAATAGATATTTCTGTAAAAAAGAATGAATAATATCATTGGATAGTAAATATTATTTTAAGATTCATCTGACTCTATCTGGGAAGTTTACAGCTTTTCCTGCGCGTTAAAAAGACATATTTCTTACAGAATTTTTTAGAGTTGTCTTCCATAATTTTATCAATTTAGCCAACTACGGAACAGTTTATAAAAACTGCACAAATAGGAAAAAATATTTTCTATCTCTAGATCAATAATTTACACAAAGTCGGAACTCGTAGAAGTAAGAAATTTATTGGCAGAAGTTTTATTACTGTTATTGTATTGCCAAAGCAATTAGTAGCAGAATCGCTAAGGTAGTTATAATACAAGATCACTATTATTCGCATTTTTATTTATATTTTTATTTCCTTTAATTTTATTGCTATTAATTATTTATATTATTATGGAAATTGCATTTTGATCTCAGTAATAAAAGTTTATCACTAATGCTATATCAGTATTTTTTGTGTTAGATTTGTAGTTTAATATTATAAATATAGTGAAACTGACTCGATTTTAGACCTTTAAATAATATTGTAATTGTACGAGGGTCTTAGCAGCGAAAAAATCTTAAAACCAATGCTGCAAAGTGAAAGGTTGGAAACATTTATTAACTCTTGGAAAATGCTCTTAAGTAAGGTCCGACTCTACTTGGATAGTTCGTAGTCTTTTATTGTACGTTTGAATGATATATTTTCTACTTTTCTACTTTTCTGTGTCGTCTCTCATGTTTTTTTAACTAAGCAATTTATAGATGAAAACTTCTTAGTTTTTAAAAACTGCAAAAATGTTTTTTATGCACTTAGTCAACACATTATACCGAGTCAAGTATACGAAAGATGCAAGAATTTTTTTTTCAGAAGTATTGTTTCTATTATTGTTTTGTGCATTGATTGCTAGTGCCCTAGCAACATAATTGAAGGTAGTTACAATACACTATTACCATTATTCATTTCTGTTATTTTATATTTTTATTTCCTTTAATTTTATTGCTATTTTAATTACTCAAAATAGCACGAAAATTAAATTATTACCTTAGTAATATATGTTAGTTTTCGATATTGTTATATCTGTATTAATTTTTTTTTCAGATTCCTATCCTCAAATAATACCTATAGAGGGAAAAATTATTCCATTTTAGACATTAGAAAATTATTTTGAGTTTAACATTCCGAGTGTTCACACATATATAAATGCATATATTTGTATATGGGAGCAAAATAAAAAAGAAATCTTTTGTAGCAATGCAGCAAAGCAAAAAGGTTAGAAATACTTATAGCAGCAAATGAACTGCAAAAGTTTTCTACAAAGATGAAAATATCAACCTCAACTTACAAAACGTATCAAAGGTTTCTATGTAAATGATTTCAGGTATCATAAATTTTTAATACCGGTTAATTGAAAAAAAAACTCATTACCTTCAAAATACCACAAAAAAGATATAAACTTTTTAATATTGCATTACTTCAGGTGTTTATTAAAGAGAATTCTCAACCGATGTCTGTTTCGGTGGAATCATTTTGTCGTTTCCTTCTTTCACCATTTGCAAGAAAAGCGATAAATGGCGTGGAATCGCCATTTCGAAATGCTTTCCGCCAACTTTTTTTCTTTCTGAAATGGTTTTCACGCTGTTCACGAGGACAGCCGTTACATAAATAATCGCTTGATTAAATTGATCGAAAAGAATGGGAAAGAGTTCTTCGCTTTTTATGGGATTCGATTCTTTTTACAAGTTTGATGTGAGATCAGAAGGTTAGAAACTGTATATTCCGCTATTTTTTTAAAATCTTTGCACGTAAGAGGAATGATTGTATTTTTAAGACTCAACACAGAAAGCCAGCATTGCAGATAAATGACTTGTATCACAATAGTATCCGAATACATATTTAATTCGAAATTAAGATGTATTCGAAATTAAGGCATATTAATTGGGTTGTTTTAGTCGTTCCTTTTTTTTTGTGAATATTTTTTATATGTTTCCTCTTTCCATCAATTTCAAAATAGACAATGTTGGATATTAACATATAAATAATGAAATTAATTTACAATATAAGAAAATTTTGAAAATATTTTAATGTTTTTGTTGCTTTCTATCTGTAAACTTAATGGCAGTATAGATTAGAATAATAATTATTTTTTTTGTAAACACTGGGAAATTATACATCATTTTCAGTATTAACTATCTTTGGAAGAAAATCGGGCAACCGTATTTCTCAATGAATAATTTTAAAAATTGTTCTTTTTTTTTAAAAGTAAACATATAACTATTTTGTAAATAGGGGAACTACATTTTAAAATATTATTTCTTATTATAAATATTACAATATAAGATGAATAGTTTAATTTCATGTATCTTATACTATATAATAATGAAACAAAAAATACTATATATATAGGGTCATTCATTAATTTCTTTAAAACCCTTTACATAATAATCCTTTTCCGAAATTCAATCTTAGTTACATGAATGCATTAAACAATGCATAGTAATAAAATCTTTGGATTCAAATTGAATATGAATTTAAGATGTAATTTTCGAGAAAATATTAGTTGCATATTGTATTTCGAAAACAGTTTTTTAAAAAGAATATTTTATGAAAAATGAATATAAAATAAGTAAGCAATTAAAAGGCAAAAATTCAAAACATTATAATTACGGAATTCCTTTCTATCCTTGATCATAATTTCAAGCATTATGTTTCCGAGCAGAAGTAGCTTCTTCTTCTTCTTCTTGTTTTTTTCCCCCTTTTTATACTTGCTAAGGTTTTTGGTAAGACTACCATTCTTAAAAGAGTGATAAAGTGTGATTTTAGGCTAATATTAAGGCTGCTGTTAGAAATTCAAAGAACTATGTATGACTTAGTGTTAAATTGAGGACATTATGTTCAACATTACATTGATAACTTGAATGAGGCTGGAAATAGACTTCCACTTCGAGTCAACAGCAACGTGAACAAATAAACTTTCACATATTTTTCGTTATGAAAGGCGTTCTTAAAAATAAACTTGATTACATGTCCCTTCTTTTATATTGAGAAAACATTAACCAATCATTGCATTGAAGACAATGATTAAAATTGTTTCCGATTCGGTGACTTACTCATTAAAATTGCAGGAATAATATAAAGAAAACAATTTCGAAACTTAAAAATGTGTGCCCAGTAATGTCATATCTGCAATCATATACTGGAATGCGGTATTTTAAAATATTCAACAGTAATTATTTTCTGCTGTAAATTATTTTACTTTGCAACTGTCAAAATATAGAACTAGGGATAAAACTTGAAAAGTATTTAAATTCTTGGGTATATAATCAGATACAGGTGATGAAGCATCTCACGATTTTTGTATTATAAAATCATTGGAATAAAAAAAAATGACAGATTTATGTTTTCGTTTCCAACTTACTTTTCGAATTCGCTGTGTTGTTTTAAATGCAACCGCTTTTTATCTACCAGACTCTAATTTTCCACTGTGCATCAAAAGGAAAGCGCTTGATTTGGTAAGGTGAAAACACTTTATTTTCAATAAACTTTGCTGTTTGCATGCAAGAAAAGGAAGTGACTAGTTTAGAAATATAGTACTAGAGATCCTATCTAGAATCCCAGATATGTTTGAATGCTAAATGCTTATTGGTAGCACCATAAGCAATTCTAAGGGAAAAAAAAAGTTTCCACTCAAATTCATACTTCACATTCTTCTTAATACTTAAAACTTACAAGGTGTTTAAAAGTTTTCGTTCCATTAATAGAATATATTTCCTTTTTTTTATTATAAAATTTAAACATCCTGTAAACACATGACATCCTGGTGTTTGAATTTTGAACGCCAACATCTGTGTTTGCCACTTTTGAAATCACTATTATTTCATGAAATATGTCCTATTTCTAAATTGCCAATATTAAAAAAACGAAGGGAAGTTGATTATGTTAACTATAAAAAATTCACTTCCAACACTAACTCTAAATTCATGGAAACGTTATTCTTTTTGATTCTTCCCGTCTGTGGGCAACGAATTGAGGGTGATGAGATGCTTCCAGCATGGTAGCTGGATCTCGTCACCCTGGTGATTACACGAAAAAGGTGGGGGACTGGCTCCTCTCGTCGATAATGGGACGTGCTTCCTTAAGGAAGGGCTGTGCCCTGGCCGGCGATGGACCTTAGGACTCGACCACAGTTCCCGCCAGTGTGGGTATTGCAGTGGTCCGGACATTCAATATTTATTATCCTTATGCCTTCGGAAGGGTCGGAAAGTCAGTGATATGACTTATTCTTTTAGATATTTAATAATGCTACAATGATAAACTTTAGAATTTCAATTATCTTTATTCACGATTATTCATCTTAAGTTGTTTATTGCTTAGGGTTTATTCAGGTAAAAAAAATGTAAAATATTCATTATCATTTTTCCCCAATTTTTTTATTGTCTAATATAGTATGTATATTGCAAATATATATATATATATATATATATATATAT
>JAPMOR010038392.1:139161-153671 GCA_026543865.1 Argiope aurantia | reverse complement strand
ATAAATGATTTAGACTGCATATTTTTAGAATTTTTTTATTTAAAGTTGAGTTATAAAATTTATATAAATCCATTTAATTTAATCCTTTCTTAAAATGAAATTCAATTTACAATCACGATATATCTATAGTTATTATATAATTTCATTATATGATAAAAATTTCAAAGAACGTTTTTACGATACTTTTGATTTTCATCAGAAACTGATAAAATCCACAAAAAAAAAAAAATTGCTTTATTTTTCCGGTACAAAACCTATGAAAAATACCAAAACGAAACTCATGTATTTTTACAGAATTGTATCTTTAAAAGACTTGTTTCTAGAAGTGTGTCTTCTTTCAAAATGCCTCATCTTTCTTTTACAAAAAGAGAATACCGAATTTCGGTAAACATGGCATCAAAGAGAAATAGAAAAAAAAATGAAAAGTTGCGTGGAAAGATATCTAGTCAGGCATTTTTCCAAAAAAACTTTTGATTTATTTTATTATGCGCTTTCTTTATCTTCTGCTGTCACCGAATCGTCCGTGTCCTCTTTACTTACCGGAACAAGGAGCGAAATACCAATCCAGATAACAAGAGGAATAAATAAGAATCGAAGGACGGATTCGAACGAAGAACGGTCCCCTTTTTTTTCTTGATTAGACATTTGTGGCAAAACTGCTGACGGGAACAGATTTTCTTTTGCTTTATTATTTCGTTTTCGCCTTTTGAGCTGTCTCTTTTCTTACAACGTTTGCTCATTGCTCGAGTAAAAAAAGCCAAGTCACCAGATCCTCTCTGATTTCCGTCTTAATTCTGACCCAATGGCCATCATCAGCAATTTCATTCCTCCTTCATTTAATGATTTGAATCCTGCATTCGTTGTTAAGTACGTCATTTCCTAATTCCAGAATTTAGCAAAATATTTAATTTTTTATTATAAAAATTCCAATTAATTTATTATAAGAATACCAATTTTTATTATAAAAATTCCATTTATTAAGAATTCCAAATTCCAGTTAAGAAACTATTGCTTAAAAATTTTAATATTCACTTTATTTAATGACGTTATTTTTTTCATCTATATTAAGTGAAAAAAAATCAAGTATTTAGAAATTTCAATATTTTGTTTAGTCTAAAATTATGTTTAATTATTATTATATATATTTAATTATAATGTATTTAATATACTATACACATATATTTATAATTAATATTAAATATGATTTATGTAGTTAATTATTTTTTAACCTAAAAATATTTGAAACTTTAAACAATGCTGTATTTTTTCATATATCAGCATTTATTTATTTTATTTATAAAATGTAAGACTTATTTTTTAAAAGGAAGACGTGAGAGGAAAAGATGAATTTCTACCGTCCAAAGATATAGGGAAAAAGAAATCATTTCTTTTTTAACTCTAATTTTTGGAAATTTAGTACTAAATAGAAGGAAAGTATAATTCAGGACAGATTTTTCATGATATATACTCTCATATGCATATCCAAAGACAATCGAAATTAGGAATCAAAAATCGGTTTAAAATTTATAAATTCTAAGTAGTTACATTAATTTAAAAATATTTCTTTCGTAAATTGTTTTTTTTATGATGAGAAAATAATTCAATTAATATCAGTTATCCATCTTAAACTAAGAAGGAGTTGTGAGGAAATGAAAATTTTAAGTCTTCATCATTTCCAACCCTTTCAAGCTACATGGTGTAACTAGGCTGACAGTTTTATCCTAACTGCAATGTATCCCTTGCCTGTTCAAATTCAATAAAAAAATAATATATTTATTATGATTAAAACAAAAATTATAATATCAATAAATAATTATATGTGATGTGGTTATAAAAAAGTTTTCCCGATATGTGAACCTTTAAAGGCTTATCCATTGAATTTATTGAAAGAAAATTTCAGATATTGTCATTTGAGGGTATTTGAAATTTATGATATAAATCAATATAGTTCTATCGTGTTTGGATTCATTGAAAATGTTTCTAAATTTCCGAATGGCAAACTCTACTTTTTCCCAGTTCGGATCGATCACCGCATTGGATGGTGGGTGGTGGTTTATGAGGTTTAATGGCACAAGAGCCAATCTTGGCTAAACTGCGCCACACCGCATTGGGAAAACTATTATTGTTTTTAGAACCATACATAGATGGTGAAAATCAGCGACATATAACGATGTCAAATAAGGTCATAGTAAAGGACCATTGACAACAAAGAAATGAGGAGCTTCGAAGCACTTTGCATAATTCGCAAGGATAGACAGTAGATGCACAGATTACAAAACAACGATTACATATGCAAAGCGCGTTTACATATGGAAACCCTTAATAAGCAATGTAAGAAGACTATTTCTCTAGTGAGGTTTACCAACGCACTCACAAGATAAAATTTACAGTGAAAACCGAAGTCATTTGATAAAGCTATTTTAACTGAATAGTGAAAATAATGAGGATGCAGAACGAGTTTATTGGCGAAATAAGGAACTATGGTGCTTATTCACAAATCGTCATATGCGTTTGACAGTTGCTTAAACAAAAGCATGAAATAATCCCGCAACCATGCCATCAGAATTGAAGCCAAATATATTATAGTAATAGAAAATTGAATATTTTGTTATATTCTTAAATGAAAGGAAAGAATATTAAATGAATGTGATAAAAAACAATGCAAGATACTTCAAATTAAAAACAACAATTACATTTTTATATTAACTAAGATTCTATATTTAGAATTAATTGCATAATATTGAATATTACATAAACTTTCAATCTTTATTAAAACTTGACAAATATAATTCATTAAACGCTTTGTTCTCATTTATATAAAATGAAAAATACTTTCATTGTTGCTTATTAAAATTTTAGAGTATAAATCTTTTATGACATTTATTTTTAATGATTTCAGCAAATATTTCATTCATTTACAAATAATTAAAATAAAAACAGATTCTTGAGGGAGCTTTTTTTGAAAACAGGATTTAACTATACATATTAAGGTATTAGCTTAAAATTACTAATATAAATATATCTAATAATAAAAGTTCATATTTAATTAATCAGGCTTTATTAAACAAAAGACAGAACAGAAAATACTTTCTTTGGCGAAAATAAGAAAGTATACCACTTCAATCCAAACATTAAAGTATATCATTGAATGAAAACAATTTAAATTTGGATTTCAGGAGAAAGAAGGGATTATAAAATCGCCTCTAATTAGATCCTTAAATATAGCATCAATAAACTGAAAGCGGTGTAAGTATTGTCTAAACATTCGAATAATGGTATTCGTATTACTTATATGTATACTTGGTTTTCGTATTACTTGTATTCTACATGTTAAAACATAGGCACAATGTTTCGCTTTTTTCATGTGTTCACTTTTATTATATGAAAATCGTATTCGACTGGGAAATCATATCCGTACTTATTTTAAGGCTGTTTCAATTTTTTCATAGGAATCTTTATTTTCTTCTTTAGAAGAAATTTATTATACTGGGAAACCACAGAAAATGAAAATTAAGGAAATGTAAAGCAAAATAAAAGGATACATAAAAAATTTAAAAAAATGATGAAAGGTATTATTTGCATTGTATGAAAATGTAAAAAATACAATCATTCTAATAAATCATTATATTACTATTTTCATTCCATAAGTTGATGCCAAATTTTAATTCAAAGTCTTTCAGAAGTTCTTGAGATAATGCTCACAAAATGCAATAAAAAATAATAAACGTATTAGAATTTTATTCCAAAATTATATATTTATTTTCTTGTTCATTTATGAATATAAAATATGGAAAGAAAGAATTTAAAATACCGGCATATTAAACGCAACACATAGTGCATCGTCTAATTCGTAAATTATATTCATTTCCTTATTGATAAATAAAGTCCTGCTATGCAATTTAAAATTATCTTCTGTACATTAGATATATATTGTCTGATTTAAGAAAATCAATTGATTAATACTTCAATATATCATTTTTAATATTTTACTAAATTAAACTATATTTATCTAAAAACAATTTAGGTAATAAATATGAAATAAAAAATATATTTATCGGATTATTTTAGTTTTTGTGAGAAAGATCAAATGCGATTCTTTTGAAGAACTCTTTTATATGTGAAATATAAATTTCATCAGATGAAAATTTATCTTTTTTTCAAAATATAGGATTTTGAGATTTATATTCAGTTATTTTTCATTTGTTGGAGAGATAATAAGAAAATGCAATATCCTATAAAGTTTCTAGAATTGAACATTATATTAAAATCTATTGACCGTATTTGTCCAATTTCAGATTTATAGAATACTTTATTCCTTCATATATTTATTAAATCATAACTTTATAGTTGTATACTTTGTCGTCCACACAAGTTTTTAAAAACATTTTCATTAAGTTTTTTTCTTGTAAATAAATGATTTCCGTAATTTTCCAAAATTCGAATATGTTCAGTTCACGTAAAGCAATTTCGTTTTAAAGTTAACAATTTGAATTTGTATTCTAAATTATTATTATTTTTTAATTGTTGCTGCATTTTGCATCACATTTATTTAAAAAAGAAAATATCACATTCATATTTAATTATTATATTTCCTGTCTCTAGATTACTATAACTCTTGATTCATCAAGTTGATATTCGTTCCAACTAATTGATTCGTAAATTTTCGAAACCTGCCAAAAAAGTTGAAATTACTGCGTCCATAATACTTTGGAATTTTGATATATATTTTCGACATTACTAAACTGAAACTGACTATTCAATTCAACTGACTATTTCAATTGTAATTATTTTTATCAATATCAAATTGTTTGAAACATAAAAATCATTATTAGAACAATTACTTATTATTTTAACTTCGGTAAAAATGGATTTCTAAAAGCTATATAAAACTTGGATCTAAAAAATAAAAATTATAATTCTCATATCTCAGTTTTAAATATATCGAAAAGATCATTTAGCATTAAGATCATAGTATCATAGTGTTTTAAGACTTTTCTTGGAAACACTGGAAATTTTGAAAAAAAATGGAGGAGAATATTTCATAAATATATACATGATCGGAACAATACCGTTCACTTCAATTTGAATGTATGTACCTTTTTTACTGACCAAAACCTTCAATAAAGTATTTATTCCCATAATTTTAATAAAATGCAGCTTTTTCTAACCAAGTTTATTAGTGGAAGAAACCATAACATTAACGAGTAAATCGGCATAGCATCGAGATAGTTGAAGTTTTTCAATGTCAATATAATGCATCACTTTTTATAGAATTTTCTGTGCTTTCTTTTATTACATTGAAAGTATTCGTACATTAAAAAAGTGGAAACGAAAAGCCACGTTTCAAAGAGATAAAGCACTCAGAACCTAAAAAAATTGCAGAGGATAATTAATAATAATATTAAACCAAAAGCAATGATAGCATAAAGGCATGTGAATGTAATGAAAATTTTTAAATCTTTCACATAAAATGAAATAATTAGAAGTATTTTAGTGGATCATAAATTTATTTTATAGCTGCTTTCAGAGTTCATCTGTTTCATCGAGGATACTTATGTTAAATTGAAATTGAAATTAATTATTAATTATCTATGGATGTGGATAAGTCATAAATAAGTCTAAATTATATCTATGGGTGTAGATGTCTTAAAACTTCAATATTTATTAAAATATAGTTGAAAATCTAGTTTATAGTCATTTGTTTATAATTAAATATAATAATAATATATATATATATATATATATATATATATATATATATACCCAGAAAACTGAATATCACTTGAAAATATTAAAACATCATTCTAAAATTGCAGAAAGCAAATATCATACCACTATAAATTAGAAAATAATTTTTGGGTTATCTTTATATTCGTAAAGATTTTCACAGGATTATTTTAATTGCTGATGATGCAATGTTCCACTACAATTCAGTTTGTATAAACGTTGTATATATACAATATTTCCATATTGTTTGTCGAGCAAAGAGATATGGTAAAATTACAGCAATACCGGAAATTATTTTGAAAGTTAAACATTGCCAATTGTTGCATGAAAATATTTTACAACTCTTTTCATAGACAGAGAAATAATTTAAACAAAAGCAAATAAATTGAAATTCTTTTGCTTTTGTTTCACTCTCTTCTTTTCACAAGGTCCTATACATAAGGTGTTTTCATATCACGCATTGTGTTCAACTATTGTAATTCTCATTTTGAAATGTAGAAAAGATTAGACAATTAGATTAGACAAATGTAGAAAAGATTAGACAAAAGACATTAATTGTAGAAAAGATTTGGAAGAGTTAAATACAGAAATTTTACGTATTTTTGTAACCCCTTGAAAATTATTCACATTGTTAATATAAAATAATTAAGTTTTTGAACTTGTCCAAAATGCTATTAAGAATCGTTTATGTTTGAGCACAATAAATTAAATTATTTTAAAGTTAAATTTATAACGAGCAGTTACATATTCTTTACTTAGCCATTTATTGAGCAAATATTTGAAAAATTAAAATGAAATTGAAAACTTCTGTGAAAACAATATGCCTCAAGTTAATGAATAAGACTAAATTATGATATAGTAGAAATATCTATAACGAAAACAAAATCATCCCTAATACCATTGGAAATTTTAAAAAAGCAATTATATATAAAATACCGATGCTTTCGATACTATATTTTTGAAGCAAATATTTCATTTTTTTTAAAATGAAAAATATTTTTTTCAATGCTAGTAAAGTGAATGCAATATTTATTTTAATATTATAGAGTAATAGCCAGAGTTGTAATAAGTTCAAATTTCAAATATTTATCCAGCATTTCTCTTTCCGTCTCTTTAAATATATTAATTATTTATATAATTATGCATGAAATTATATTTTTTCACGAAAGGAAATTTTTAAAACTTAATATGTTAAAATGTAACCAAATATATTACAGTGGAAATAAAAATATAATATTCTAAAATATTTTAGTTTTGAAAATAAATGCATACATTATAATTATAATAGATAAATGATTTTCTACCTAAATTATTCAAATATGACGAATTCTTAAAAACACACACACACACACACACATTTAGGAATGTGTTTTTTACATTTAGGTATTAGGAAAAATTATGTAGTACATTTAGGTATTAGGAAAAATATATACGAGTACATACCTTTCCTCCTACAGAATTTGGTTTTTACACAGCATTACTCAGATTCCATATACAAACTTTTAAACTTAGCAATTAAAACAATTTAATTTAATCGAACTTTGAATAATATGACTTTAGATTTAGAAAATTCATTTCCACCATTACCCATGCTTATGAGGTTTTTCATGTTTATTCTTATTTTATTTATTGCGAATATTATAAATGGGATGAAATGAATTAAATATTTTTTAGATTATTTGAATTTATATATTGTTACGAAATTTCTGCCGGGGTTCGTTTGGATAGTGGAAGTGATATGGTGTAAAGAACTATCAATCAGCAGGCGGCAGTAGAAAATAAAACAACGGCATTTATTTACACGTACAGGACAGCACAAAAATGACAACTATATACAGCATAAAAGACGATTATCATCAGCCGAGACGTACAGCATACACAGCAGCATACAACCAGAATCTACTGCAGACAGTAGCGCACAGCTCAGTTCAGCACTGGCTTGACTCCGTCGATTCCGACTAATCTTCTTCGACTGACTCCGTCCACTCTGTCTACGACTTCTCCGACTCTCGACTCCTTCTGTCTGACTTCGCTGCTCACGAACTCGGAATACTCTGTCTGGCAGCTGCAGCCCCTTTTATAGGTCTCAGGAGGCTGGGCTAGAAGCGTTTCAACCAATCAGGAAAGTTCGAGGCGTATCTCGGTTCCTACTGGACGGATCGGGAAAATTCTCGAAGTTTCGGGTATTATCTATTTTGGCGCCAAAGTCGCCAAATTCCTCGCCAAGTCGCCAAATGGTCGCCAAGTTTGTCGCCAAGCTCTGGGACCTCCGACGCACACCTGGACTCCGTCCCATTCAGATGACTGTAAAACTTTCTTTCTGTTGATGGAACAAACTATGCTGGAAAGCCGAATTGCAGGTTTGTAACAATATTTATAATTATTTAGCTCATTATAAATTAACCTTTTAATTCCAAAAATCAAAATTTTATGTTTATATAACTTTATGATAATTTCGTATTTTATAAGTAGTCTTTTCGTATTTTGCTTCTCTTAAAAGGCAGAATTGGGGTTTGAAAGAGATAAAGCAATAGACAGAGAAAAATAATGACCTCATTCTCAGATGGCCTATAACTTTTGTACGTGCTACCTGTATTACATTGGAAATAAATTTCCTTCATGAGTCTTCATTCAGATTTCTGGAAGAGGAAGTTAAGGTATTAAGAACCTAAGGTAACAGTACAGGGCATTGATTACTTTACATGTACTTCATTCAAAAGTAGATACACCATATGGGATTTCTTTAAATTGATATTTTAATGATATCTTGAAGAATAACAGCAACAAAATAAAACTTCATGTTTTGTGATAGTTTGTTCGTTTTTATACTGTTATGATAAAGAGAACCAATTATTTGCTTCTAATGATAATCTTAATATAACTGTATACAATGTATAATATTTCAAATACATATTACAAATTTTAGCTAAATATTTTGATTTTATTGTTTTATCTAAAACGGGTTCAGTTTTTCGAAATCCCATGGGGGGCACCTCGTAATTTAGGATAAGCAGCTACCTGTATGGTGATTGGCTTTCACCATCCATGTGGGTACACGAAAAGGTGAAGTTCGTTCTCCTCCCATCGATGACGGACGTAATTCCTCAGGGAAGAGCTGCAGCGAGTCCGGGCTCATACACAATTCCCGCCAGTGTTGCTGCCGGCGGGTCGAAGTAGTTAGTTTGTGATTCTTTTATCAAAGTCTTTTCTATTTTAGAAAAAAAAAAAAATTTCGAACAAACGTATGTATTTTAAGCTACCGTAAATCTAAAATTTAAAAAAATATATTTCTCGTTATTAGGAATTAGAGGAATTATTCGTTATTAGAAGACTTAGAGGAATTTAAATTTGAAACATTAAAAGTTGGCCTTGAAATATATGGATTCTCATCAAAGTTGAATTGATGCGAAATTTGTGGATGAAATATTTTTGAGCATTAGACTGTTTTCAATAACAATTATGAAAAACAAATATTGAGCAAAACAAAAACTTACAAGGAGAAAGGAGAGATACGGAAATGCTGTTAACCATTACTCTGTATGAATATTTTTCTAATATATTTTGATGTTACTACTTATATCAGTTATAGATAGTTATTTATCAAGAATCGAACTCATTATTACTAACCATTGATTTCAAGAATAAACAGAAGGAGTTTTCAGTTGTTTTGCACGTAATATCTACATTAAGAATAGGTTTTCTATTCGCCGATCATGTAAAAAATAAATAGCAAAAGATCCAGCGTACATATTGAAAATTCTTTCAATGAACTTTTCTTGCATCTTATCGTCAGATAATTTGCTGAATATCTTAGCAAAAGTATCTTACCAAAGGAAGAAAACTTTAAAGACTGTGTCAAATTCACATTGTTTTTTCTAATTAATTAGTCCTATTGCATTTTAATTATTTATATCATGCACCTTTTGAGAATATTGGACAGTACAGATTCAACACTAGAAGCATCGAAACATATAGGTAATAATTACAGAGCCCTTTAAATAATTATTATCGTCTTGTTATCCATTCCAAACTCAATCGACTATGCATTTATTTCAGAAAAATTGAATTCCCCATCGAATAGGAAAAGTCTGAGCTAAATTTTCCCTTTTTAGGGATTTCTGTGGCCTGAATCTAAACAACCACCATAACACAAATGTACTGTACAATATTGTCTGAAATTAAACACTATTCGAAATATCATTCACTAATATTTCGAATTCTGCACTATGTTGTAATAGATTGCTAAATATTGAATATTAAAAGTTTGAACAATATTGTGTGGCATGTTGTATTACCTAGAAGCTTTGGTGTGTTGGCGAGTTCTGATTCCGCATTGATAGAAACAATAGAGTCCTGCCGAAAAACAATAATCATTGCTTGACATTTTTTGTTTTTAGTAAGTCATTTATTAATAATTATACTCAGATATCACTGATTGGAATATGTCACGCATCCTTAAAAATTAATTGTCATATGACAACTTGATTCAAAAAATTGCTACATTTCTTGGTTTTGGAACATATAACATAACATAGTATAATATAGTAGTAACTCAACATAGCTTAGTATCTGTTAAGTTAAAATAACATAAAACTACCATCAATTTAATAAAATACAATTTTTTACAGTTTTGATATGTAATTCCTTGATTCCAAATTGATATGCGCAAAATAGCTACCGCATTGATTAATATCTTTGCGCCGACAATATGAATAAGGATTTTTGTCTCACAGAATGTAGCACTTTTATATCACAGCATTTTATTTTACATCTAGAACAGACAAAATGAATATATTTCGATTACTTTAGATTCAGAACGCGAATACTGGGAATATAAAATAAACAACGTATATTCATAATGAACTTTGAGAATAATATTTCGAAACTAAAACGAATCTGGATTACTCCTAAGTTAGTCTCAGCATCAATAATTTAGAATCATATTCGAATATTTAAAGTACGAACTAAGGAAATTATATATCCTCTTATAAAAGAAGTATTTTCAGTTAAAAATTAAGCATTTTTTTATACAGTTGAAAGTCAGTTGCAATTATAATCCCTTTATTGCATTTGAGTATACAGAATGTACTTCTCAACAGAAATATGCATTTTCATAAAATCTCTCTTGGTACATAGAAATGAGAAATTAAATAATAAGTATGGTAATTAGATAAACATAAAATATTTTAATATTTCAAAAAATGATTTCACTGCTTAGTTTGCACGTATAATTTTTAGTGTAACAAAATGCTCGGTTTTCCGTAATTTCCTGGAAAAGGATATATAGTTGAAATTGAAAAATTAAATTAATCTTTAAACAAGTCATTTGTCATTACTAAATTTGAAAATTTGAAAATTTAAAAGTTATATTAGTTATAATTTAAAGTTTTTATATTAATAATTCTATATTTCAAGCAAAATTTGTTAAAGTTATTGTACCTATAAAATGGAGCGCAGTAACTGTCATCAATATGAATATATATCAGTAGCAAATATATTTAGCTGGAGATTCTTATTCTTCACAAATGTTTATAAAATCATAGTCAGTAGTCTCCCCATAATTTCCTCGCATACTTTCTAATACACTTGTCACGTCGAAGAACACCTTGTATAACATTGGCGTACAATAGTTACGAAATATTAACTTTTGGCATGAATTTAGGATTTTTATTGAATCCATCGTGTCGTCTTTGGCTATTTTTTAAACGATTGATATCTGTCATGCGGTTAATAGTATCAGAAAATTGTATTTTGGAAGTATATACTCAATATAGGGATTTGTAATTTAAAAGCGTGTTTTTGCAACCTATTGAAACAAATATTTGATATAGAATTACAATTGTAATCACAAAATCTCATGCCAAATTTATTCATTTTTGTTTCAATATTTGTGTCATTGAGATTTTGAATTATCGTTTTTACATATTTCTAAATATACAGACCGACAAATAATCAACCAGTTGTTTATTTTGGTTAAAACTTTGATAGGTGACAACATTATGGAATTTAATGCGGATTACCGAATCTTATTTGTATAGCACTATTAATTTTATGTTTATTGTGTTGATTTATGTTCGAAAATTCGGGACTTCCTCTAAACAGATTTTACTCAAAATGTGATAGAAATTTGGAAATTCGGTGTCAAAACCGTATACCAAATTTCGATAAAGAAAAAAGTGTTTTTGAGTTATTTTTTATCACACATAGACAGAAAGAACATTTTTTTTAAAATGTGTTTTCCGAGCTCATGGAAGTATAAAACGGGAGATTCGGCAGAATCTCGAATTCGAATTTTTTGATGATTACTATAATTTCTCTATATTACGTATGCAAGAAATAAAAAAAAATATTTATCTGAATATATCCAATTTGAAAATTGCAAGGATTGATAAATTAAGAAAAATATCCTTTTTAACTTCATATTTTAGTTGTTTTTACTGTCTGAGTTCGTTGCTTCAGGAAGAAAAAATGTTTAACATCCATATATATAGCTTTAACAAGAAATGAAAAGATTGGAAATGTGCTATGGGAAAATAACTAGTCAAGACTTTTCCTTAAAAACCTGTTTTATTTTATTATACATTTTTTCTATCTATCAAGGGTATCTTATCGTACGTTTTCTCTTTACTTACGAGAATATGGAAAGAAATCCCTGTCCAAATAATAGGATAAATAAATAAAAAAAAATGTCAAAGTACGAATTCGAATGAAGAACTTCCTTTTTTTTTGTTAATTATACATTTGTGACAAATCTGCCGACTCAATCAGATTTCATCTTTTACGCTTTTTATTTCTCTACAGTCTTTCGGTTTGTCTCTTTCCATTAAGCGCTTGCGTTTGGCTTTGATAGAAAAGCTAAATCACCAGATCCGCAGTAATTTCCATTTTGGTTCTGGCCAAATAATGTTCGTCAGCAGTTTGAAGTCTGCAATGTCTCGTTTGAAACCTTATACATATAAAATTTGATTGATGATTTGTGAATTTTAAATTTTTTCAAACAGGTATCATTTAAAGCGTAGTTTTTAGAACTAAAAGTAGGTTTAAAATAATAGCCAAAATTTAAATGCCTAAATACTTATGCGCGAAATTATTTCTGGAATATCCTTTAACTTAATATTTGCATGTCAAATCTCAGTAATAATATCATAAATCTTTTAAACTTACGAAAAAGAAAAATAATCACATTTAAAAAGTTATTAATCACGTTTATGAAAAGTTATTAAACCCCCGGGGGCACCTCCAAATGAGGATAAGATGCTTCTGGTATGGTGGTTGGGTCTCTCCACCCGAAGGTACACAAAAAGGTGGGGAATCTGTCTCCTCCATTCGATGACGGGACGTATTTCCTTCGGGAAGGGTTGTGCCGTGGCCGGTGACGGCCCTTACGCTCAACCGCAGTTTCCGCCAGTGTTGCTATTGCGACTGTCCGGTCATTCAGTTTTCGTTATCCGTGTGCCTTCGGGCGGTACGGAGAGTCAGTGATATGACTTATGGAAAGTTATTATTATCCCCACACTTTGCAATGTAGTAAAATCTTATTGAGCGGATATTCTGAAATTGGGTTGTTATTGCTTTAAAATCAGTTTTTCGCAGTTTTATAGAATTTGAGGCAGATGTAAATTGCATTGATCTGGTCATAATAAGAATGAAAAATATTAGTTTCAGAGATCAATATCAATTAAATTAAATTAAATCAATGTTATTAAGCTGTTTAATCTTAAATTTTTTTATTAGAAATCTATTCAGATTGAGCCATTTCTATGTAAACTATTGTCACAAGTAATGCATCGCATTACACTTACATGTGTCACATGTATCACATGTATGAAATGTGATGTGTAAATAAACCATACAAATTTAGTTACTTGAAAGTCAATAATCATTTTAAAATAAACTAACTATTTTATTTGTCCTTATATTAATCTTTAGTATTTTAAACTAGCAGTACCCGCACAGCGTTGTCCGTAGCCAAAGAGGAAAAATTAGATTTAAACTTAAGTCTACCTCTACCCGATATGACATGGGCATGCCACGCAACATCAAACAAACATAAAATTATATTTAGAAATAATCAAAAATAATTACAAAACCCTTTTTTATTGCACACATTCAGAAATATTGGTTAAGATTTGATATACAGTCATTTGGTGCCTTGGGTGCTTGGCAATTTTTCGGTGGTGCTTTTGCTAACCTTATGCTATTTCTGCCATTCGTGCCACATTCTGCCATTTCGCTAAAATTTGGCGATAAATTATTCTTTGGCGATAATGACTATATATCAAAGCTGTTCCGAAATATTTAGACTGTTTAAAAAGGTAAAAAGTTAAAAGTGAAGTTAATTGTGTCGCTTGCTACGTCGAGGATGTCAAGCTGCCAATGAAGATGGCGGACAAAGTAAACAAACACTTCTGCCGAACAGTTACGGTTACCATTTTTAGCAATATATTGATTTTTTACTGATAAGCATTGTTTTTTTAACTTTTTTTTTCCAGAACGGCTGCGTGTGGAGAAAAAGTTGGAGCATGCGATGCCTTCGGCATCTGTAAAAGGCACAGGGCAGAATTTTTTAATTTAAAAAAAAACACCCTTCGGCTTTGCTAGTAACGGGAGCGGGAACCTAGTAGCTTCGCTAGCACATTGAAAGTAAGAACTGTGAATTTTAAAGAATTAATGCACTTACTTGATTTATTTAATGCACACTTAGAAGCAATCAAACCATTCTCCATACAAAATTTCAAACAAGCATATATATATATATATATATATATATATATATATATATA
>JAPMOR010038392.1:98982-138761 GCA_026543865.1 Argiope aurantia | reverse complement strand
TTAAAAATTGCAAAAGAATAAATATTTTCTGTTCGTATTTACATTAAAAATAATATTGCAGTGTCTTATTAGTTGTAAAAAACTTTTAACTATAATTAAGAACAAAATTAAAATCTTTATTCGATTTTTTTATTATTTTTAATTTAACATTTTTGTGAAAATAGTTGAAGCCCATGTACCTACTCAACCATTGTAAAAAGTAGTAAGCAAAACAGCATTAGGGTTGCCATATTGGCGACAAACTCGGGGGAACACTAATCTTCATTTTAACCGGTAAAAATATGATATGTTCACAGACAAAACAATACAATAAAATATGCAATAGAAAAGCTGTTTTGAAATTTAAAAATATACAAAAAGACTCATTGTACCCACTGTTCCAATACTTGTTTATCAACTCCCGTATAATTTGATATGAAAATAAAATTCAGCTTGCTTCATAATATTTCTTTCAAAACTATATTGGCTGTTTTTACTCCTGGTGCCAAGGAAAAAAGATTTTGTTTGGTAGCAACTTTAGAAAGTGCCATATAAATTTGTTCATACGAATATCATTCTTCGCTTGAGTCAATTCCAGCAGTGTGAAACATTTGTCCTTGAAATAGTTAAAATCGCAATTTAAAACTCTTTTTTATATTATTTCAATATAATAAAACCTTCCCCAATAAATGCCTACAAAATGGTACAAATATCTTAAATATCAGTTAATTTTGAGGGATAATGGATTTTGAATCGCTGTTTAAAATCAGACGTAAACAAAGAAATGTATCGTGCATGCATACCACAGCGCTTGTTATTTATACAAGCACAATTTGAAGTTTTCGCACTTGCTCAGATAAGTGTAATACGAATGCTCGGATCGTAGTAAGAAAATAATTATAATCGCAATTATAAAACTCCTTTTTTCATTTTGATTTGACTTCAATGTACTAAAATATTTCCCAATAAATGCCCTACAAAATGGTACAAATATCTCTAATGTCAGTTAACTATTTCTCAAGTTTTTCTGGTTTAAACCACAGAGGTGGTTTAAACATACATATGCTTTCAGGAGACTTCATTTTATATTATGCATAGATGAACATTGAAATAAATATATTGCTTCAAAATTCAGTATTTTAACAAATATCGATATTTTTATATGACCGGTATGCCGTTGATCATCACGTTGGGAAAGAATATATTAGTATGCGATCTTTGGTGATTAATACACAGGAATCCAATTATTTGCTGCTACTTTTTCTTCATTAACTTTTACCTAATAACAATATTAGACTAATTTAATGAATTAAATATTAGCGAAATGCAGCTACATTTGTAACAAAAATAATATTAAGTTGGTGTTTACACACAGCATATTGGTTTTTCAACACAAATATTGTTTTAACAATGTGATATTCCTGATATATTCCAAATATGAATTTTAAATAAATGTCTAAAAGGCATTTAATTTCTTAAATTTTTATAAACTAAATGATTGATTATGGTTTAAAATTATCTATAGGAGCATTCTGAGTGGAGCTTGTAAGTCTTTCATCTTTCACTTATAAATAAGTGAAAAATAAGTAAACGTATAGAATACAAGAATGTATTAATAGATTATGTATTAATGTATTAATGGATGTTAATAATCCATACAATTGAAGAACTAGGCATAAAATTCCAATATGGATTGGTCAACAATATCGTAAAATATTCATTAACTGCTCAAATAGTCGTCAGTTGGCTGTAATTTTGAATTAATAATTTAATTTATCATTTGAAATCTTTTGAATTGCTTAATTTGGTGATTTATCATTGAAAAAAATTAGTTTTGGCGATCTTACTGTAATTTTAAATGTAAACGAAAACTGATACCTACACGACTACAAACTGGAATTTAGTTTAGGAAGCCATTCCTTTTCGTGAATGATTCTGAGTCGCTGAAAAATTTTTGATGATCTTATAAACAATACGTTAAGTGCAGTTATTATCAGATATCTTAATTTTCAACTTTGATGACTTTGCATTATAGGCATCTTTGGCGGAATGACAGACCATATACAAAATGACAGACCATGATGAACCATATACAAAATAAAAAAAATCACTGCATATGCTTGAATTTAATAATGAATAAAATATATTTTAAATGCTTTGCCCAATATTTAAATTATATATTTTATTATGCCCTGGTGCTTATTTTATTATGCTTTAATACCAATGCTCTGCTGATTTTATATAATACATCATATAATATATAAGTATAATTCTGATAAAAGAAACCATGAATTGTCAACGAAATGTATAACTCAAAACAATTCATTACATGAACTTTAATATTTGTACAGTATTACCTGAATATTTTAAAAGCAATCTCACTACACTTTGAAACACTGGCATATAACTTTTAACAACGTAAAATATTAGCCGCATGAAGTAAATCTCCCATCATTGCTTCATCTATTTTAAATCGGGGAACAGTTTGAAAATGTCTGGAAGTGTAATAAGCTTTGAAAGAGAAATATTGGCAAACTTTAACTAATAGATGCGATGTAATATCTTCAAAGCGAGCTACATTCTCGTCTCCTCTGTTTAAAATCCTCCTCGTCAGAAGCATTTCTTTTATAGTCTTCGAAACAATAGTGTATTTCTGCTTGATGTAAATTTCATGTCCGTCAGATGATATAAGTTTAATATATTCAGCATCTGGTCCAGTACATCCTCCGTAAGTTAATACGTTATTTTCATTCATGGTTGTTGTTCTGCAAGAATTGCATACACTAATGAGGTTGTAAATACCAGTAAACACATGCAACTTCTCGTTCCGCCTAATGATAGCTTAAGAGGATTAAAGTTGTCTTTGAGCTTTCTTTCAAAATATGTTAAAGTTCTGCCCACGCGAAGCTCAATAAATTAATAATGATTCTAGAAATCAGCTTTAAATTATTGCTCGACGTTCTATTTTGACTCTTAGGGGTAAACCTCACTTTTCTAGTTAAGAAATATGCTGGTGCGCTCTGTTTTCTTGGTCTATTAATTATATTTAGTTTCCTAATTAATTGAAAATCTTATATTCTTGATGAAATTAATTCGAAACTTAATATTGTCTTTAGTTAATATCCATTAATAACTGAAAGATTAATTCTTGCATTTTTTTCAGTAGAATTTCACATCTATATCTGATATTAAAAATTAACTCTTCTGAGTTTAAGCCATTGATTATGTGTTTTAATAATATAAATTAATATTATTTAAGTCGGTTACTGCAATACAAGTTATTTAATTAAATAAATTTGAATGATACATATATTATTAAAAGTTTATGGACGCTAAACCACATTGCATGACTAATATTACGAATTCAGCAATTACAAGAATTTATAAATAAAGTCACTGTTGATATGCAATAATCCCTCCCCCCCATGGAAGAGATATAACATATATATGAATGAAAGTCTCTAATTTCAGAAAAAGCATTGAAGCAAACCATATATCCCAGATAACACACCAAATGTTTAATCACTTCTCCTTGAAATAAATGCTGGGAAAGGATTGTAATCCCCACTTCCAAAACTATACTATGTTTTGCCTTTATTTAAAAATTCTGATTCAATATCATTGTGATATTAAACATTTATATGAAATTATGGATTAAATTTATGGGTAAAGAAATTTTTAGTAAGTAATATATATATATATAATTAAATATTTTTTTATCTGTTAGTTAGGTATTTATATGTCAAATTTTGAGGCAACTAAAAGATTACTTATAATTTTCAAATACCGTCAGATAAGGCGAAGGGAATCTAAAGATATTTTGACCGAAAGATTGGACGCCCACCAGGCCCTATTATATGAGGGTTCTTTAGCGAATTAAGATTCAAATAAGAAACTCGCCACCTCTTGCATCGAGCCATTACCAATAAGTTTCTACGGATTTTAAAAGAAGTATATATGTTGCTTAACTTGCGTCTTTTAATATATTTGTTTATGGGCATGAATTTTTAATTATAGAAGTAATTTTGCATGCACTGGAATTATTTTTTTAAAATTCAAATGCCGTGTAATTAAAAGAGCAATTATTATTTTTGCAAAACAAATAATTTCTTTTTGAGATTCAATAAAAGTAATGAATCCAAAATCCTTAAAATTATGTTTGTGTTTTCTGCTGTTATTTAGTCGTAAAAGATTTAATAAGAGGTTATTAAATTTAAAAATATGTGAAAGTTTATTACACAATTCATAAATAGCAACACACTTCACGGATATAGTAAAAATGAGAGTTTTTAACCACTATAGCATTTAAAAAAAAGCTTTAAAACTTTAAATAAAGATTATGTCTTATTTAATTCTAGCAAATACTATCAACATTCTAATAGATAAATTGATGATTTTAAAAACAGTTTCATGAATAAATGATCTGCGAGTGACGAATTCTTAAACAAAAACACATAATAAAAATTGCTATCATAATTAGTTTTTTGTAGAAATGAATGAATTATATGAAAAACCGAAAGGAAAATGCCTGGGAAAGAAATGCACTGCGCTGAGTAAATTAATGTAACTATCTAATATCCGCTACGAAATAGATTAATGGAAACATTTAAACTAATTCTTGGTAATTAATTTGATATTCTTTTGATAAGAGTTGAGTTTAAAGGCATAAGTGTAGTTTGGGATATACAAAGCAAACGTCTGTTCTTATGTACTTAGAAAAGCGACTTTAACTCTTTATTATTCTGGCTTCCATTAGTTTTATTACTCTGGTTTAATTATTAGTTAGTATTTTTCTTTTCTTTAACACATGCTTTTCTTTAAGGCATACATTCTTTTAATATTTTTAAATATTTTAAATGTTTTAAAGAATAATGTATATGATTCGAAGCTATCTAGCTACCACGTTGAAAACGGGAGTGTAATTTGTTTGTTTTATTTCTTCGGTAAAACAGAAGAATCACGTATTTCCTACCAGGCGGAAAAGAATTCCAACCAAATCCATAAAAAATCGCCAAATTAAGAAATATAATAAGAAATTAGGAAAAAAATAGCAAATTTGGAGATTTATAGTTTTAAAAAATTGCGACTTGGCTCAACACGACAGTATATACCCGATTCCACTGAATGCTCATTTCTACTTTTAAAATAAAGTAAATTTTCTAAAATTGTAATTTTTTGCCGTCAATATTCGTAAAAGCAAAATATTAATGACGCACTCCCTGATTACGAAATCTGAAACAAGAATTATAGCCAAATCTATCGAATCTCACCAATACAACATAATTAAAAAATATATATAAAATAATTGTAACGTATTTTGACGATTTATAATTTAAAAATATTACACTGATACCATATTCTGCCACATACTCGATTATCTTGTATCTTCAAAAGAAGTTTCTTTCAAAATATATTGTCGGACCGATTTAATTCGTACTTTGCTTCCAAATAAAATAATTATCATGAAATTGTCTATTATATCGGTCACCCATTTTATTACTGGATGTCAATTGTCTTGCGAAAGTGTAAAATGCTGCTCAAATATTTTATTATATTTTACAGTATTCTCTATATAAAAAGTAATATTTTTATAAAACTCTGCATATTTTATATAATAAACATAAGTTTTACTTTGAAAATGCATCTTTTAAATAAATTATTCGTTATTGTTTATTTAGTGGTTCTTTGGTCTGATATCCGCTTGGGTAATTAAAGTATATGGCATTTCAAAAAAACCCCATCATAATTGCTTTTATCCAAAAATGAGTATGTGTAATAAAGGTATAACATCGATTGATCAATAAAAAGAATAGTCAAAGTTATCAAGTTAGTCTATTGACTATGTTCGGCAATGGTATGCAATTAATACATAAGTAATAAAAATACGTCTTATAAAAGGAACTCGTGATATATTTCCTTTTATTGCAAATAATTGAAATACGCAAAAATGCAACATATAAGATCTGAATTCCATCCTAATTGAGAAAAGTAGACGATTTTTTCCCTCCAATGTAACGAAATATCAAATGATAAATTCCTACTTTCTTTCATTAAATGGCATTCTTTTCATTTAATCGAAAGAAGAAAAATTTCAAACTATGACTATTTTTATCAAATATGTTTAAAATATAAGGATAAGTTTTTAGTTCTTGATAACTTATGCATACTTTTGGTATTTGTTTAAAAACATCAAGATTTTCAAATAGTAAAAACTTTGTATCAAGTTTGTATTTGTATATTATTTTTGTAATATTTGTTACCTTAAATATTTTTAGCAATACTTATGACTCATGCCATAGCGATAGAATAATTATCTATGTTTCTTCAAAATGTAATTTTTCTATATTTTTGTTTAAGGACTGAAAAGAAATGGAAAACAATAATTTTGAAAAGGAATCTACCTTTTTTCCATTTTGCCGATATAATTTTTTTATTGTTTTTTATATGTATCATACTTTTATCGAACTTAAGCTTCTGAAACCATTAACTTATTCCCTTGGAAAGGCTTATTTCTACGCTCATTTAATAAACTATAACAATTCAGAAATAAAACATTATTTTATACTGACTTCAATACATGCAAATAATCATTTCCTTTTAAAAAGAGATATAAAGGAAAGTTTCTATTTATCACTAAATTTTAAAAGAAAATATTTGACCAATAGTTAATTACTGAACATGTAAAATATCTTATTATGATGAAAGAAAATTTTATTAATTTTCTTCAAATGCAATGGAGTTGGGAGAATATCTAAATATACAGTTTTATGCTTATATTTTCATCTGTAAAGTTAATTTCACATCTTTTATATAATTTTATTCTATATTTCTTGTTATCTCTAATCCGGTAAGTTACGATTAAATAAAGAAGTATTACAAATGCGTTGTTCTATAATCCATGAATAGGCTCATATAGCACGTAAGAAACTCCCTAAAGATGAGAGGTTTCACCCTAATAACATCTAAAATTTTCATGTAATAATTAAAAAAGTCAATTTTTAATAAAGCTATGAATAGCATGTATTATGCTAATACACAGTTAATAATTCTTTCTTCGAAAAACTGAAACGATGAAGAACTGAGAAATGACGCGAAAAAATAAAAATATTTCACCTATTAATCCAAAAATACAAAGAATTCACTGCCGTTTCCATTCAACTGCTTGGAATTTAAAGACAAAGTCATTTAGTGTTATGCTTCTCCAAAGAGCCATTCTGAACTTCGGTGAAGTGAAAGGAATGAAGACAGAGAAATCACTGCCAAATGCTCAAATGCCCTATTACCTCTGTACGTGCTGCTGTGTTACATTGGAAATAAATCTTCTTTAAGAGAATTTTATTTAGATTTCAGGAAAGATAGAATTATCTAAGAAAATTTCGCATAATATTTGTATACCGAATACCTAATATATATTTAATAATTGAATTTAGGTATATTTGATTGAAATGTAGATTCATTTTGTATAAAAATGGATATTTGTGTAATATGATTTCGTTCACTTCGAATACAATGAGATAGAAGGACTGTAATATACAGGGAGATAGAGAAATAAAAGGAGGCGTTTGGAGCCCTGTAGCGTGTTATGAACTGGACGAAATATAACAAAATTTGGCCACCATACACATTAAAGTATACGGTTTCGATCTGTCAAGAAAAGGAAAAAGAAATAGTACCAAAAAAAGACAATAGGGAAAATTCTGGCGCTGCTATCGAAAACTTCAATATATATTTTGCATATACGGGTACTTTGTGATACGACATCGAGGATAAAAGGAAGGTTTGCGGGAATTCAAGTCATTCTGCAATAATTAGCTAGTCAATGGCGTTGTCACTACTTGAACGTTCCTTATTAGTCAAGTTGTTTCAGAAGGATGAAAATGCCAGTACTGTTTTTCGTGAATATCGGTGGTTAAAACAGTTACGTAGAGGACCGATG
The DNA here is from genome assembly GCA_026543865.1 of Argiope aurantia. NCBI lineage: Eukaryota > Metazoa > Arthropoda > Arachnida > Araneae > Araneidae > Argiope > Argiope aurantia. The sequence goes on along the minus strand of JAPMOR010038392.1, from coordinate 130,846 downwards.
ATAATAACTAACTTACGAAGAATGGTTGAAAAATTTGAAACAATAGGAATTCTTGATGTGCAACCGTGCCGATGACGTAAAGGTATAAAGCAGGAACATGTTGAAGAAGTTGCAACTGCCGTTATGGATCAGACGATAGCTAATAAGCAGGATAACAGCAGTGCACGTTCAATAACACGACAAACATATATCCCGTCCTCGAAGGTGCAGAAGATATTGCGTAAAATCCTGATTTTTTTTCTGTATAGGATAACACCCATTCAAGAATTTCTCCCAGGGGACAGAAATACACGATTTGAGTTTGCTTTGAGATTTTTTGGCTAAATTGGAAGTGGAGGACGAATGGCGGTGTATATTAAGGAGTGATGAAGTCAATTTCATCTAAAAAGATCAAACAACTTTACATATCAGACGAATAAATGCCGATATGCTGGTAGCCACTATCGAAAACATCGTATACCGCATTTTAAAGTTTAACCTCGTGGAATTTTTTTCATCTGTATTTGGTGTGTTGTTATTTACTGCTTCCATTGGCAATTATGCATTCTTTTTTCACACATTATACACTTGCAGCGTCAGGATTTCTCCTATCGGCGTTTTTTGGAACTATTTTTTGTCGACAAATCGAAACCGCATATTTTAATGTGTATGGCGGCCAAGTTTTGTTATATTTCATCTAGTACATAATAAGCTACAGGGTTCCGAACACCTCTTGTTATTTCTTGATCATCCTGTGTATAAGACTATTTCCACTTTTTTTTCAATGAATAAGAATATTGTGAAAAATTACACTGTCGTTTAAAAAATATTTATCTTTGCTCTTTAGCTATATTATTTTTCTACTTTCTATTGTTCTTTTATTTGTTGGTTAATTCAATCTTATATCATTCTTTTTAAGTATAATTTTTATTTTCTTATTATTTTTCACTGCATAACTCTACAAACTATTTATTTCTCACTGCATAACTCTACAAACATAACACACGCACACACACACACGCGCAAACAAATAAACAAACAAACAAACAAATTTTTACTTAATAAGCCTCTTTCACGCTGTATGAAAAATCATTTGTGCTTCGAGACAAATAAGTAAAATATCCTGCTTTAATTAACATTACTTAACGATGTAGAATTTCTTTTCTCTTCAGATGTTTTAAATTTTATTGAAATGAAATATCGCATCTGTTCTATGCCATATAATAAAGCGATTGTCGAATCTATATTATCCAACAGATCTATTTATATGTTCAAATTAAGAATTAAAATAAAGTTTTTAAAAAATCAGCTATTTTAATAACGTAAATTTCGTGAATGGATATACGAATTGAAATAAATACTTTAATATGATTTTAAATAAGTCAAATTTCAAAAAGCAAAATTTCGTTTTGGTATTAAAAATTCGTTATTTTATTAGAAATTTCTATTGACGAGAAGTATGACCGTCCAAAATATTATGCATTTCTGTTATCTCAGTGATTTTTATTGTTCTTATCATCATGTACCATCATAAACAATTGTATCTTCAAATGGAGCATTCTGTCCAACATTGGGGCTGATAATATTTTTAATAGTTGATCTCATTATGTCGTGGAGTTGGTCTAAAATTCAATAATCACTGAAAAAAATTGTTTTCGTAAATAATTATTAAGGATATAAAGAAGGCCTTCCAATCAGTTATTGAATGCAAAAATGCGACTGAATAAATAAGTGATTCTTTTGTTCAGAAATACTTATGTACCTTTTAGAAATCAAGGATTTCTTGGGAAATTGCTCGAACTTCGAAATCAGTGATTTACATGATGATTTGAATCATTAAATATTGCAAAGTATTAATATAATTTGTAAGGTATTAAATTAATTAATTGATTTTAATTATGTGAACATAATATGTCTGGGACGGAACTTTTAATTCTAAACTGATGTTGACGGCAATGACGTTACATAAGAGTAATCGCAATTTCAAAATTTACTCATCCCAAAAAAGTGAAAGCGTTTAATTCATGGAATCAATTTTAAAATCTTCAGGTTCACATGCACACAGTGATATTTACTGCTGTTTAGTCTTTAATCTCTAAACTTTTGACCCTGAAATCCAAAAGACAAATCATTAGAGCCCATGAAACTTCATTAGAGCCATGAAATGTTTTTCATGTATCTGAATTAGAAGAGTTCGAAATGCATTGGAAAATATAAGTGATTTCTAGGAATTCATTTGTCTCAGCATTTTTATTTTTTATTTATTTTTAGGGTTAAAATCGAGTATTAATTGCATCATTTCATTTTCATTTTCTTTACAACTTGTAAAGACGTATCAAAATCTTTAAAAAAATATTTATACCCCTGAGTTGCATTTATAAATTAAATTATCTCAAAAAATTATTTATTTCTTATTTTAGCTCTTTTAAGTATTTTGCATTAAAAACTATTTATTTTTTTCATCCTCTCCAACTTTTATTATATTCACGAATATATCTAGGAAAGAATTGCCGCTGCACTCATTGATTTATTTTGCTTCTTCTTTCAATAAACTATCCTTTCTATCATATATTGAGCCACAATAATGACGATCGTTGATAATTAGGCATTCCCGATGAAATTACGAGTTTTCGTTCTCCAATAATGTCTTATCCTGTAATCCGTCCACAATACGATGCACCCAGATGAAAGAGATTGGCTGCAAACAATAGTTGGTACTTAAGCAGATGCTGAGCTTCTTCATTTCTCTATCTTTTTCGCTGTGGTAATTACATCTTTCTTTGCTGATTAATTGACTAACATTTTAGAAACCGCCAATAATTAAAATGATGCTCTTATTCTCTGAGTATTTTCCTCGTCTTACTGGCCCTACTTATCGAAACTACAATAACGAGGAGGATTCCTAAGTTTCTGATAAAAATAAAAAGGTTCACCTCAAAGCCTTATGTTCCCTGCTTAGGTTTAAGACACGTATCACGACACTTGTATTTAATAATTTGTATTTTTTTTTTCTTGTTGGATAAATGTACGCCGAATTTAAAACTACCTAAAGTGCTTGTTTAAATGGTGAAGTGTTACGAAGTGTTATTGTTATTTTTAATTTTTCTCGTCCGAAAATCAGAATAAATGGCAATTTATTAACATTTTAATTGTCATTTTTAATTTTATATTTCCGTTATGTTTACTTTACTTCATTTTAGTTTATTTACTTATTAATTTATATTAATTATTTTATTAAAGGTTAAATAAAAACTCTTGGGGCTTTTTACAATTTAATTCAAAATTCCAAAATAATTTTGATATAATTCTAATTTCTATAAATAAATATGGTTTCACAGCTAAATTCATAATTAGTCTGGCAATGTTTACAAAATTAATGAGATATTTATTTGATAGCTGAACGGAATATTTATAATTAAAAGAACGTCAATTCGTAGCATTTAACACAGTCAATATGTCAAGTCTTAATTACAGTATATAAATCAATATATGCCATGTTTTATCACTTTTAATCGTCAAATATAATATTTAGTTTTAAATATGTAGGATGAATAGCGTAGTCGGCGAAAGCGTAACATAATTATTATTTTTATCATTCGTATTTGATATTTAATGACAACATTAGTCTACATTAAGGATATTAAATGATTTTTATTACTTTAAACATTTTATTTTTTATTACTTATTTATATTTTTCATTACGCTAAACATTTCATTCAAATAAGCAGTTAAAGGTAAGACTTACAAAAGCTAATTCATTTTTTCAGGTAGAATTAAGAGATTTAACTTATTTAGAAAGTCAAATAAATATAATAAATATTAATAAATTTTTAAAAACAGGAAGGATATTAATACTTTAAATTAATATGTAATGATTATATTTTTAAAAATTATACTTAATTGCAGATACTACTCAGTTAAAATTTTAAAAAAATGACTGATTTATAGTTAAACTTAATACAAAATTTTGGCAATAACTCTTATATGAAGTTTAGTTAGTTTAGTTTAGTTTAGTTGTATTAACTTCCCGTAACTAGGGCTATTTGATATGAATCTCGCAATTTTGTACCTCGGTCAGATAATGAGGATGACACTTGAACTGGCAAATCCCCCTCCACATCACACCGCACCAGCGGGAGGACGTCTGGCTCGGGGGGTTTAACGTTACTCGACGATTCTTCGGTTGAATCGGGTCTCGAACCTGAAATCCACCGAAGCCGAGATCTTACCATCATTCCTTTATATCAAGGTGTGAATATTGTAAGCCCTCTGAAATTAAGAAAAGAGTAGTAAATGAGTAATTAGAAATATAATAGCAATTTTCCTAATCATAAAAATAAAGTCAGTATGAATAAATAAATAGATAAAAATTAGAAATGTGCAAAAAATAAAAAGCTCAGATGAAGCAAGTTAGAAAACATGGAAAGTAAAAAAAAAAGTATTTATTATATAAATATGAAATTAATATATTACATTAGACTATTATATGAATATGTTAGAGACATTAAAATCAATTCATTAGATTATAAATATAATTTGGAACATATCACATTATAAGGGTTTTTTATCGTTTACAAAATTCTTATATGATAAAAATCGTAACTCCAGAATAATATATATATTAGCTAAATATAATTAAGACTATTGCGAAATCCTTCATCAATATAAATTAAATTTAAAATGGGAAAAGGGGGAACATGCAAGAATGAGAATATCATAAATGTAACACAAAAGTATATGCCAGAGATTGTATTGTTTATATAATAAGTGAATAAACAAATGGAAATATTTTAGTGATGAAAAAATTTGTAAAAAAAAAAAAAGTTAGAAAATCATTTTTTCCGATGTTATGGATATGGGATTTTTTGATAATTCGATTGAATCATGTTCTCGAATAATCTATTGCTTCAAGATTTCGATTTCCCTGTTGGAAAAAGTTTCTGTTTATGAGTGTAGGCAACTACGCAAAATTAACTCAATTACAATCAGCCAAAATGCTTAAGATGGAACAATTTAAGAAACAATTAATGTTATTGTTTTGTGTGTAATATTAATAAAAAGGGAAATAGCAAAAAAAAACGTAGTATTAATACTATAAAATCAGTTAATTAAGAAATAGACATGAAAACGTAAGAAATAGAAAATTACAAGAAAGAAGTAGTAAAGAATCATATTTAACACATCAAAGTGAAGGTGGATGGATTTGAAACATAAATTTTAGGCCAATCCACAAATAGAAGATTATATAGAATTTTTTTTTTTGAAAAAGTAAGAAAATATTCATTAAGAAATCTGGAAATAATAGGAATTAATTTATTACAAAATATTTTAATTGACTCTTTGATTGAAAGAAACATATTTATCGGGAAGATTAGCAGAGATATATTTTTTGAAAATGTAGAATAATCCTTAAGATAAATCAGGGAATTTAAGGAAGATTTAAAAGATCTCTTAATTCCATAATTATAGTGAAAATGTGTGCGAATTTGCTTTATAAAAATATACAAAAATTTAAAAGAAAACGTTATAAGATTTAACTTTTATGTCTTATTAAAAAATATCATAATTTTTAAAAATTTTATTCTACACAAAAACCGTTTTCTTTAAAGCTTAATTTTGAGAATAAAACAATTAATTTTAATATAACTAATCCTGCATTTATAAATAAAATATGGAATTATCTTGAAATATCATTTAAAATCATTAGAACAAAGAAATAAATAATATCTATTAAGAATTTTAGAGTAATTAAACTTTAATATTTTAGGATTCGATTTTCAGTAATTATTTTTTCTGGTGTTCTTTACTTTAAAATTGAATAAAATAAATCAAAGTTTCACTGGCGCTTTGTACATTATAAATTATATTAAATTAACATTTTGTGGACTTTTCTGAAAGTTTAATAAAAATATAAAAAAATATTTTATGCCCTAATATGCAATAAATTTAATCGAAGAAATGATGTTAAGCTTCAGACAATAAAGTAGAAAACGTTTTCTACGATAACAATTATCGTTTATCCCTCATTACGAAATAAGTATAACTTTGCAACATATCCTAATATTTGCTAAGTTTATCTGCAAACGCATTCTTTTAAGAAAATACTCTTTTATAGAGATTAAAAAACTCCTAATTATAGTTAATTTCACCATAATATTATTATAATTTCTATAATAATTATAAGCGTAAATGCTACTCTCAAATATTTATGGTCCGTTATCATATAATAAAAACAAAATCAACTTATACATAGAAATTAATAAAGTAAAAATATTCATTTGGGATGATAAATATAATTGCTGTGATTTTTAGGTATTTTTTAGCATAACCTTTTTTCTGCTGCAAAGTTTTTATATATTCAATACAGGTGGAATATAGATATTTCATTAAAATTAATATTTATTCCCTTTATCTTGATTGATGATCGAAATGGAAACGATGAAACGTTTATTCTGTGTCTAGACATTGAGCAAATATTATTCTGTAAAACAGAAAATTCGTAATTTGTGAATCTTATTATCCTAAAAAGGATTCTCTGAGTTCGAGGATACAAAGCAAAATTAATCAACTTCACTATGAAATGCAGAAAGAATAGCAATTATTTCAAAGCTAGAAAAAAAAGGATTATTCCAAAGTTTTCCATTAAAATTTATTTTAACCTGTCTATGTATCAAGCATTTATACAATCGATAAATAGCAAATTGATTATCACTGTATGTATTCTTAACAATTTTGCAAAATGCACTGACGGGCAGATCATTGTACAGGGAGTTATAATTTTTCAGAAATTTTTACCCATTGAGTAGCATACAATCACTTAAACCGGGCCTTTAAAATGCTTTATTTTAGATTTTTAATTAGAAATTTATAAAATTCTAGTATGTTTTCCTCATTAAATTCAGAGTACATTAGTACAAAGAGCCTATTTTTTCACACATTATTAGTCAATAAATAAGTTTCTCAATAATACTTAGTTTATTTCTGTATTATTATTTTTCTAATTTTCATAAATATTTAGATTCTATTTTAATTACAATTTACAACATTTTAAGTAATATTTTTTAATTTTTACTTGCTCAGTGGTTTTAATTACATTATTTCAGCGTATGTTATCACTGCTAAAATTATGATTAAATGTTTACAAATAATAGGAAGATAGATTGATAAACCTTCAAGCCTTTTTATAATAAAATGCTTCGCACTAACTGTTCAACGTTCTTAATGTTTTAAATATTTTTTCTCCAACTGATTAGCACTCATTACGCTGCTGATGACTCTTCTTAAATCTATAGTTCTAACATGAAGAAAAAAACATTTTATTTAGTGCTACTTTTCTCATTTCTTTAAAGATTAAACATTTACTGCTGCAGGGAACATGAGAAGTTAACCTATTTGTTTTGTATAAATTGAACAATTTATATTTTGTATAATTCGGTCTAGTTATAGGTTTTTCTGCAAAATATTTTTAAGCTTCAAATTTTGATACTCTTATAATTCACTTATAGTAACTATGTAGGCCTTAAGTCGTTCTGATTGTTTTACTACACATGTCTCTCTAAATTTCTATCAGTTACCATTATATTCAATTTTAAATTAAAGTAGAAATGATGAAACTGTAATTAATACAAATATATATTATTTTACTGAATCCAAGCGTGTCTTTAAAAAATAAATATGAGAACTGAAAGTAGAATCTTTTGGCATTGAAATCTTATGTGCCCTACAGAATAATGTTCATAATTTTTAAAATTTCAAAGAATTATTCAAGAAACCTTTCATGAATTTTTCGTAAGATTACGTTTTTAGCTTTGTTTTTAAAAGTAAAATTTTAAATTTTAGACAGTCCTTTGGTTTTATAGATCTATATTCTGCAAAATATTCTTGACACTCCAACTTCCATATAAATAAATAAACATTTCTATCTTTGTGATCTAATCTGACCGATTTATTAGGTTTTGAATATTATAATATTAGAACAGTCAGCATTTTCATAAACTAGGTCGATCACTCTTGATGCTCGGACCCTGGTTACATCTCCCGTTTTTATAGAATAATTATATCGAAATTTTCCTAAATCCCTCAGATTTAATAATTGATTTAGGTGATTGGAATGAAACTTTTTTTATTTAATATTTTAGTAGCTCAAGAATATTTTGTTAAATATGATTCACAAGACTGATGATATATGTAAACATTTAAAATTCGTAATTCATAAGCATTTATTGACTCAAGACTTATAAAATATAATTATTTATTTCCTTTAGACCATTTTTTAGCTGATGTATGTCTACAATATTACTGAAGGTTTTCAAATTAGCTGTTGGACTCCAGTTTAAGTAGATATCTTGTAGATATTAAACCATATTTGCCTTAAATAAAACTGTTTCATTTAATTATTAATACTGATATTGAGAAAGATCATAGAAAAGGCTTCCTTGCATTTATTTTTCAAAAAAAAAAAACCCATCATAATTCATATTTATTTCATTTCATACACACACACGTGCTGAGAATTACAATTTCCCGGATTTAATTCTCAGTAGTAGTAGTTAACTTATATTTGAATTTGAGCATTTATCAATATGATGCAACACTCTGATAAAATCAACTTTTTTCCCATGCTCGCGAAATGTGCCACGTGCAGATTAAAATTTATTTTTATTTTATGGGAAATAAATTATTGAAAAATAAGTTTAAAATATTTATTTAAAAATTAATTAAAAACAGAAATTTAATTTGTAGGTAAAAACATCGACGTCACTAAAACGATAATTTTTTGAACTTCAATTTGATATAAAAATCACTTTTCCACTGTTATATTTTCGGAAGTTATAGCGGAAAAACACCAAAATTGCGCTTAATTTTTAATTAATTATAATTTTAATTAGGATTTAATTAAAATTCTAATTAAAAATTGAAAAAAAAATCGCTCCGAGGTGCATGTTTCCGTCCTCCAAATATACAGTGCCAAATTCGGTAGCTGTAGGTCAAACTGTGTAGCCTATAGAGCGCTAACACACACACATTGAGTTTTATTATAAGTATAGATACGCCACTGAAAAATTTCACATTTGCTTCTGCCATTGTAATCAATACTGCCAAGAAGTAATGATCATAGAAATGATGGAATGAAGTAGAACATAATTACAAGAAATAAATTTAGATAAACGTTTATGGTATTCGCGGTGTGCACAATTTACCTGTTTGCTTTGAAGGTACATTTCGTATTTTGTAAAACCCAAGGAATTTACATCAAATGCATGAATGTAAATTATCTAAAGGATAAATAAAGAATACTGGCATCGAATACTGGTTTGGTTATATCAACGTCCCTTTTGAAAATAACACAAGCCATGTTTTCTGATAAATCTTGTTCCATGTGAATTATCTACGGTCCACATATACATGATGTGATTGTTGAGCACTCATATACTATTCATGAGATTTTATTTTCATTTTTTAGCGTTTCTTTAAAATTACGAATAATAGCATTTTGAGCAGAAATATTTGAGGTTTGATTAATTGCATATTCTACATCGATACTTTCATTAAATATTCCTAAAATAAATCAGATTCTCCTTATTAAATGATCTTGAGAAACAACCAGTTAGTTTGCAACATTTAATGAGCTTCTTTTTTTTCGATAATAATTACTATGCAGATTATTTTTTATACTTCATACTAAAATAGGAATATTATTAGTGTGTTATTTTCACGGTCTTTGAGAAGAAAATCATATTTTTTTTATTTCACATGAAATTTTAGAGTACAAATCTGAGTGTTTACTTAAAAGCTTAAATGATTTCTAAACGTCTAAATTTAAAGTTTGTTTATAGACATCTAAGACATGGATAGATAGATATTTAATTAGTATTTTTATCGCGTGTATGAATTAAAATAAAGGAAAGCATTGTAATAATAATATGAAAATTCAAAATCATGATTTTTAAATCTATATAACTCTCTTAGTTCAAAAAAGAATTTGAAATGATGTCAGTCTGTATGTCCCTTTATTTCCTTTACAGTTAGTAATCTCATTTCCTTGTAAGATCAACCCATTGTCACCATTTGTTTAAGTATTCTTGTCACCTCCATTTAGTTATAACTTCACCAAAAATTGAATACAGTCGTAGGGTTTCTCTTTGGAGACCCTGGATGATTTGGACTCTTTCTTTCCCTTAACATTTTATCTTTTTTTTTTCTTCCTTTCATCTTGTGCTCATCCAACTTTTTAGATAACTTAGTGCTCTAGGCACCAGGCACAGGATGGTGTTATGTTATGTGAACACGATAACAGTAAAACGTGTTGAACTATACAATTTCATATGTAGCCATTACTTTAAATTTGTAGGTGTTTATTAAATTTTGAATAGTATCCAATCATAGAAAGTTTATAATATAACATGGTATGTTACTGTCCGAATATAACATGGTAACTACGAAAACAAGAGAGCTCGATGAATAAAATTTGTTATAAATATTTAATATCTAAAGTGTATCTATAAATTGAATTTGAAATACAAATCAGTCAATATTTTTGAATTTTTTGTCTTTTATTTTAGAAATACATAAAAGGAATGACTGACAAATATATGAAATTTGGTATATTATTTTGTGATATGGTTAAAGTTCTGTGTTAAGCTTTGATTTCAATCGTTATGAAAAAAAAAGGCGTTTAAAATATAAATTTGATTTCCAGGTACTTAACCGCCTTCCAGCAATTAATAGCCAAAACAACCGCCAAATAAGCTTTTACAAATTTTTCCTAACTATTGCCTCAATGCACAGTCAAGAATACACGTGTACATTTATGAGAGCGTACGCTAGAAAGTTTCGGAAAGACTACTTTCACTGGTTTTAATGAATTATATTTTACATTATTTCTGAATGGAAAATCAGCTGCTCTTCATTTCATAAGTGAACTTATAATATGCATTTATACCTTATTTACTAGCTCAAATTATTTCAAATTACTTAAAACACAAATTTTTATTCGAGAATGGAAGGAAAATTCAGTCTTTGTGTCTAAATTCAAAATTTCGAATGGTTATACTAAACAACAGAGATGGTTTCTTGCAATTTCAGCCTTTTGCCCCTTTGAACTTCTTGATTCTTTATCTTGCATTTATGACTAGCTCTGTCAATCGCGTTATTTTATGATATTGTCTGACATGTTATCTTAAAACTTAACCTTATATTGTTTATTGTTTCAATCGACTGTATCAAAACTAAATGTATCCTTACACGTTTATATATTTTTCAAAGACCCATCGCACATGTTCTTTCTTCACTAAAACAGAAGAAAATAATCGAAGAAAATAAGGAATAAAAGCCATCAAGGGATTTAAGCTTATGTGATTCGTATTAAATGCTCATATTATATCAGATCTTGTCGAATAAGTTGTTGTTGTTATTTAATATGTTTTAGAATCAGACATGATTAGTTTTAACAGAGGGATATACTTTCTTGGTAGCGAAAATTTATCATTCAGTCCTATTATGTGACAAAAATTAATTATATTTGATGTATTTAAATGTTTTGAATATTATAATGGCATTTATTCACGGAAATGTGAATGTGATCTATCTCAATAAATTTTAATTAAAAAAATATGTGGATTCCAAGAATTAGGGAAATAAACGGATATTAGAGATTTTCAAATTAAGAAATAATCAAAATTTCGAGTATATTTTTAAAATACTTACAATGTTCTTAAACTAAGAAAACAATTATTTCAAAGTTGCTTTAGAGATAAAACTTCTCAGAATCAGAAAAATTCTAATCCATATGAAAAAAACATTGAAAATTATATAAATTTAAATATTCTATTTATCTTTTACAAACTTTTAAGATAGTTTTTCTTATTTATTCATTTCATAAATAGATTGGCAAACGAACTCTTAAAGTAGTTTACAATTATAATTTGCTCTTAAAACAAATTCTAGAAACCACATTTCTAATAAATATGTTTAGGAATATTTAGAAAAGTAAATATTACATTGGGAAAACTTTTATGTTCCCTAAGGACTCTTCTATTTGATTTTCATTAGTTTTCGCATTCATTTTCACAATCCATCTTTTATAAGTACCTTTTTTATATGCACTGCCATTATTGCGACATCTTTCAAATGCATCTCAAATAACAGAATATATAACTGAGGCTTGGTATTAAATTAATAATAAGGCAAAAACTACTTATTCCTTATAATACGAGTAGATAAAGAAATCCCATAATATTCCGTATTTAAACATTTTTACTGAATACTATTGCCAAGCCGTAAATATTAGTTGGATCTAATTTCAAAGGATCTTTTATTTATTACTTGATACTGAAAACCTCCTTTTCCTTAAAACATAAATATTTACTGATATTAAGGTATTTTTTTTTATTTTAAGTCTTACACTTGTTATTTTTATTGTTACATGATCGTATCTATATTCATAACATACTAGTGGTACTTAAAGATTTTTCTAATCCTCTAATTTCAGTCTGTTTGACCTTCTTTGTGTATATATATATATATATATATATATATATATATATATATATATTGAAATACAAGAATGAACAAGAACGCTATTGAAATACAAGAGATGCAAAAAGTTAGACTTTACTCGCTAACTTAGTCAGCGGGCTTGTCTTTGACAAGTTCCCTCAGAAACAACAACAAGTTGTATATATATATATATATATATATATATATATGCATAATCTCGAAAATCTTTATTAATTAAATTCCAAGAAAGACGCATTCACACAAATCAATGTATATTAAACCCATAAATGCAGTTTGGTACATTTGAATGAAATGGTTTGGTTTGCAGAATATACACTTTCACTTTTTCCCTTATTATTATTTGAAATAGAGATATCACAGAACTCATATATATTCTCACACATTTTATCTTTCTATATATAATTATTCTAAAAAATTTTTCCAAGTTGTAAATCTCTGAAAACGGTTTCACAATATCATTTCTTATATGCTTGTAAATTCTGTACATACTTTTTTTTTCTATTATAAATATTTTGGTATTTAAATAATATTTTTTATTAAATAAATTATTTGTCTCGTAACCTGCTGACCAAACCATTCAGTGATCAAAATGGTCACGGATACAGGGGTATGAGACGGTGCTCTGTTTTGTATCATTCATCATTGTAATTTTAATATTTCAGAAACCACTCCAGGATCATTGCTGAAAAAAATGTAAAATTAATGGTTTTTCAATTAATATAATTCATTTCATTTTATTTCAAACAATACAGGTTAATAATAACAAAGAAGTTTTTTAAAAACTTATTTTGCAAAGTTGTATCCATTAGAGGAATTTATTTCTCGACTTGACTTCCTGTTTTCGCCTTTTCTTCGAAAAAAGAATAACGAACTTTGGTAAACATGGCAACACAGCAAGGAAAAAAAACCTACATGAAGAAATATCTAGTCAGGAATTTTCCTGGAAACTTTTGACTTATTTTATTATGCGTTTCCCTTATCTCTCGCTGTCACTATGTCGTCCAGGCCTCCTTTACTTAACGAAACAAGGAGCGAAATCCCACACGCGATAGCAAGTCGAATAAATAGGAATTGAAGAAGGAATTTGAACGAAGAACGTCCGTTTCGTTGATTGGACATTTGTGGCAAAACCGTTGACTTGGCAGATCTTCCATCGCTTTTTTCTCGTTTCTCTTAAGCCTTTTGAGTTGCCTCTTTTCCTTTAGAGTTTGCCTTTTCCATTGAAATACGCCGTGTTACCAGATCCTGCTTGATATCGTTTTCATTCTTATCCAATGGTTTCTTTTAATATTTTAATATATATAGCATCTGGGTTGAAAGAATAAAAAAATAATTAACAGATTAATCAAAGAATTATCGCGAAATAGCTTCTTTTTTTATAAATGATATATAAATAAAATAACACAGTTTGAATTAGAGATTAAACAATTTATTTCGTGAAATGTCTCACTTTGTATTTCAGTTGTAGTAAACTTTATTTAAATCGAATGAAATTTCTTTAAAAAAATTATCTTAGACTCCTCAAAACACGTCAGCTAAAATTTCATTCTTATCCAATGAATTCTTTCAATATTTTAATACCTATAGCATTTTTGTTGAAATAATTAATCTACATCATTTTATAAATAAATCATAGAATTATCACGAAACACTTCTTTTTTTTATAAACATTAAATAAAGCAAAATAACACACTTTGAATTAGAGATGAAATTTCAAGCTGTGTTACAAGAAATAAATGTAAGGTGAAGTATTACGTAAAATGCTTCACTTAGGTTTTCAGTTTAACTCAATTACAGTAAACTTTATTTAAATCAAATGAAAGCTCTTTAAAAAAATTATCTATTGCCTGATCTAAACTCCTCAAAACACGTCAGCTAATATTTCATTCTTATCCAATGAATTCTTTCAATATTTTAATACCTACAGCATTTTGGTTGAAATAATTAATCTACATCATTTTATAGATAAATCATAGAATTATCACGAGACACTTCTTTTTTTATATAAACATTAAATAAAGCAAAATAACACAGTTTGAATTAGAGATTAAATTTCAAGCTGTTTTACAAGGATTAAATGTAAGGTGAATTATTACGTGAAATGCTTCACTTTGGTTTTCAGTATAACTCAATTATAGTAAATTGTATTTAAATCGAATGAAAGTTCTTTAAAAAAATCATCAACTGCTTAATCTAGATATATCAAAACATGTATGCTAATAGTTCAAATGATTCGTTCTTTTAAATTTATAATTAATACTTTTGATTGATTGTTCTGATATCAGAAAAACTGATCTATCATATTTGATACGTATTGTTTAAAATTAAAATTCAGTAATTTTCTCTCTTCAAATGATTAATTTTACTTTAAAGATAACAATTACTATGACATTTTTTGCATTCGACGTTAATTTATGTACTAGTGCAATAATGCCTGTAAATTAAGAGTGCTATCAATTTTTATTATTTATTAGCAGAAGACTGAGCATTAATTTTAAAATTTGAAAAATGCTCCAGTTTTATTAATGGTTTTGCTATAAGGAATAGGTGAAATATTATATTCGATGCAAATTATTTGAACTAAAATATAGAAATTTTTCCTGATTATATGACTAATTCAACTTAGACAGTTTACTGGCAATAAGAAATTTTTGCAATGGACATTAATTTATATGCTAGTGTAATAATATCCATGCACAAGTATTGCTAGTAGTTCATTTGCTTATTTGCAGATGATTAAGCAATCAAGTTTAATTTTTAAGATTTTAAAAATTTGAAGCTGTGAATATAAATTAGCAAGAGTTTTATTAACTATATTTTCTATATTCTCAAAAACTGCAGCTATATTTTAAAGACAATTGCAATCAAGCTATAGCTTTAATTTGAATGAATCTTATCTGAGTTTCACAGACTATAAATAACATGCATTGAATAAAAAAGAGTATTATTAAACTTGTTTTGCATTTTTCAAATGATTTGAAATTAATTGTGTCAACAGTTGTGAAATATAAAGCAAATCGCGGAAACCACTTACATTAATCCCATTTAATCTGAGAGGCGTGCCCGACTTAATTAAATAGTATTGTAAACTATGGGGAAAAAGATGTGTGTTTATGAGTAAATAATTAAACGTGGGAAATTATTTTTCTAACAGAAGTCAAAAAGCTATTATCAATTTTATTTTTTCAATCGAAGACGCGTGTTGTTGAATGGCCTTTATAATGTATAGAACAGTAAAAGTGTTACTTTAATCCTATTAATAGTTCATATAAAATATTCTTACATTTAATTCTTTTATTGAAACTTTTGCCTTAAATCCCCTTTTTAAAACGTTTTAAAAATATTCACATTTCTTTTTTTACTGTCATGACATTGAAATTGATCTAGAATAAATGAGGAATTATTGTGTTTCATTATTTGGTTTTGACAAAATTAGATGTTATACACATTCAATTAACACACAAATGAAGAATGTATTCTTTTAAAACAAATTTCGCATAATTTTATTAGTTTCAAGACCAAATAATGTATTTACACAGATAATGTTAATGCAATTCTTTTGTTCAAATTAACCCTTTATTTATTTTTTTTATTAAAACGAACTTGTAATGTCTATTTTTGTTTAGAAAAAACTGAGCTTATTGATTTAGTAAAGTTTGCAAACTTCAGAAAAAGACCTGACTTACTATATTCAACACACTCAGGAGTATAATTTCTTAGAGAGGTTAGATATAAAATTACGATACAGACTTGCAAAAGTTTCAACAATAATTAAAAGGTTATCGTCTTAAATTAGGAATCAAAATTTCCATTTTTAATTCTTTAGAATTGTTTTACTTGGTGAATTACAGATTAGAAAAAAAACTTTAGATACTTTAATCACAATTTTAAAAATGTACCAAACTATCTTTCATGATCCTTAAAAATCATAAGAGAGTTTCGAAAAATATAAGGTATTTTATATACTAAGATTTTTTCCACCAAGAATTTTTTAACGTTTCCGATCTTTTGAATTATATTTATTAATGTTAATTTTCAATGTAGTACAATTCTCAAAATCATTTATTATTTAAACTTTAGTATTTTCTGCATTGTATTTTGAGTATAATGAAGTATAATGAAACATATTTTAATATATAGGCATGGAATTATTTACAACGCAAAATATCAGCCACAAGAAATAAATATTCCATCATTTCTTCACTTATTTTAAATCTAAAAATAATTTGAAAATGCCTGGAAGTTTAACAACTTCTGAAAGTAAAATATTGACAAACTTAAATTAGTAGTTGCGACATAATTTTCTCAATCCGAGAGACATTCTCTTTTGCTTAAAACCGAATTGTCTGAAGCATTTCTTGTTTAATCTCCGAAACAACAATGTGTTCTTGATAGATAAAAATGTTCATATTCACTTAAAACTATAAGCATCTAGTTTATAGAGCCTTCATAATTCAAAACTATATTCTTATCCAAGGACGTAGCTTTCTTAAAATCGCATATACTGATGTGGTCTTTAATAGTTACAAACAAGTGAAACATTTCTTCCTTTAATGTAAATCAAACAACATTTTAAATTCCTAAAAATGTAATTATCGCAGAAAATCAAATATTTGTGACATTTATTTATTTTTGTTTAAAAGAAGATCTATGTATTAATTAAAAGGCTGTATTTCCGCTGTAATTTTTTATTCTCACCTATATCTGTATTTAAAATTTCCTACTTTTGAAACGTTTGACCGCCTTCAAAACAATATTTTGTGTTTTCTTCATGTAAAGTTCATTTCCGTCATGCGATTTAACTCTAATGTTTTTGAAGTCCAGTGCATCTAACGTATGCTAATTCCATCCATGGACAATGATTTCCTAGATTTGCATAAACTGGATAGTTCAAATGTGTATGCTTCTCTTCAGATAGTTTCAAATAACATGCAAAGAAAAAGTAAATTATAATAGCTGCAAAAAAAGTATCCGTTCTACAGTATTTAACTTATAGAGAAATGTTGCTAAACAAAAAGGAGTAAAGCTGCATTTCAAATTTACACAACCTTTTCCTCGGACCATTTCCAAGAACATAATTCATCAGAACATGTATCTTAAAAAAATAAAATTCAGAAACGGATTAATAACTCTTTCGAATGTCTCTTAAGAAATTTAAAACACTGATCATCTTGATAAAAAAATAAATTTAAAGTTAATATAAAAGATGGTATTTTGAAGTATATTTGAAAAAATCAAGCTGTACCTCCACTTATGTCTATTCGTATTAAAGACATATTTTTAAATTTCATCTACAGTTAATATTTTGCTTTATCAGTTACCCATTCCCTTAAATCGGATATGACTGCCTCAATGAATATGCTTAGATATTGCAACTATTTTTTGGCGATCTATACTGAGATCAGAATCAGTTCGTCGATAAAAGAAAGACAAGGAAAAACGTTCCAATGAATTTCGGAGGAATGAATGTACCCAAATGACCAATGAATATAATCCCCGGATTTGTGATATAAACCGAATTGTGAAGATCCCTCTGTCTTATCTGCGGTAGTCAATATGAGCAATCCACTGAATTGATTTTGGTGAAGATATTGGTGGTAGAAGATTTCAGTGCAGTATAAGTGCTGCTTGAAACTTTTTATTTTACTTGGAAATAGTACAAAAGTGAATACTTAATAATTTAAGTGGATTCCCTTACATACACTTTAGGTGTAATTTTATTTCTCACGTAATATAGCTTGCAATGTCTCTAATGTAATTTTTTTCTAATGTAGCATTGTTTCACTGCAAATGTTTATCCCATCTTTATGCAAATAAATACTTTTGGTTCACCTTTATTGCTAATCGCGCTTATTTTTTACTTGAAAATTTTAATAGCCCAATATTTTATTATAACAAGTAAGGCATAATGAAAGTCCAGATAAACATTTTAAAAAAGCGAGTAATACCTGCATCAATATTCATACTATCTACTTAAAGAACTGAAAACTCAAATCCTAGGTAAAAATCTATTAGCAATAAAGCCATTAATTCATGCTCTTATGCAACATTTAAGACTGTGTATAAACTTTGTATTAAAAGACAAAACGTTCTAATATATTCCTTATTTTTTTAATTCTGCATTTTCTTAGAACGCACCTTCATTCAAATATTTTATTGTTTAATGGTGAATTATGAATTTAATTAAATGCCAATTCAAGAAATTGAGTTCTTATGCTTGAAATTCTTCCTAAGAATAATTTTTTATTTAAAATATTGTGATCCTTGTTAAATAAAATTATTTCACAATGGAACCGAGATAAAACCCTAGAATAATTATTACCATAAGAGCTGTCTATTGGCCATTCTTAGATTTTTCAGTTTCTTTAAAACCTAAGAGAGAATTAAGTATTGATCGTACTTAATACTGAGTATAATTTTGGTTGTGATCGAACTTTCAATTTTCATTGAATTTTCATTTCCATCAAGTAGAAGCCCAACAATATTTTCTGACTGGATTCGGTGGCATTGAAATCACTCCAGAAAGGAGCATCTTAGTTGAAGGAATGATTAACCTTCATTATTCCAATTTATTTCTGATTGTAAGTAAGTAGAATATGTGTCGATACGTTTATCATTTTAAAAATAGTTTCTTTATCCCTGTTTTTTATTTATTTTTAAATGTGCAATATTTTGAATTGATTTAAGAATATATATCTTTTAAATTACTTATGATATTTTTTGGGGGGAATTATCTTGATTTAAGAAAATGATATTTAATTGCACATTTCCAATTCATAATTATTTTTCTATAATTATTTTTTTTTATTTTATAATCTGTTTTTCTGTTTTAATCTGTAATTTCACAATATGAATTTTATACAATGTCAAAATATATTATGAATATGTATATTGATATAATAGCCGAAAGCGGTATTAATATTCACTGTCTTCGGAATTTTCAATTAAGTGTCGAATATGTTTTCGATTTTTTATAGTTATGATAATGCATAATGGTGAAAATCTTTTATTAGCTTAGATTGGTTCCTAACTCACTGAAAATTAGGTTAAATTTTTAAGGAAAAATTTGACGTATTGCATTATGCATTCATAAATGCACTTACATTCCATAGTACTTCTTACTCAATTTTTGGCACATTTCGGAATTATTATTTTTCAATACCAGTATGATTTCTGAAATTACAAATTATTTTAAACTCTCATTAGTTGCAATCGTCTAATGCACCTATTGAGCCAAAATTCTAATCTCACATTTAAATGTAAACTGCCCCAATACTTAAATACTTATAAACTTATAAAATAAAGTGCATAAACTGTTCATGTTATGAGACTAACAGATCCATTAAAACTACAAGGCAATGGTCAAATAATTATTAATAACCACAAACATTAAAATTTTACTTTTATTTTCTGTTAAATAAAAGCATAATTTCGTTTTTACTTAGCATAAAATTATTTTTTAACATGTACCCCTCATATATGACTATTAATTGTTTCATAAAATTAAATATTTGAAATTTTATCGGATGTTTGATTAATACATTTATGGGCGCGCACCGTCCCTCTTTAATCTTTGAGCATAATATTTTAAATCAAAATTGCTTTATTTGTCACAAAACTGCCTAGTTTTAAAGATCTGGAATTTTTCGTATTTTGAAAAGTATATAATTAAACTGTGATGTCAATGTCCAGTTCAAACTTGAATTAAAAGTTTAATTATTTTATTCCCTTTTCATATTTTCGTGGTTAATTATAGAAAGGTATATTTTAACTAAATTTTCAGAAATTGAAAAATGTATATATTCACATTTTTTGCAATTTTAAGATGGACTGATACAGCATTAATAAATTCTCTTTCATTTTAAATTTGAAATGCTTGAAATTTGTTCATATTTCCTGAAACTAAATGTGTTAAATTACTAAGATGTCTTAAAAGGTCTTTCAGCATAGTATATCTAAGAAGACATTGAAAATTAAAAGTAAACCCTAAAGGGAAACATGAAATAATGGAGACATTAATTGGGAAATAAGGAAAGGAAGTAACAAAAATAATAAGGAAAATAAGGAAATTTTGAAAAAAAAAGCAACTGAAATATGGAAATATGTTTAACACTGAAAATATTGGAAATATATTTTCAACAAAAGTGTATAAGTATTTTGTATCAGACACAATTATAAACGGAAAAATTGCATTAAAATTCTATTTATAACATAATTATATTAATTTTTAATATAATTGTATTTGAGTTCAATTTGAAACAAATTTTGGTACTCCGTGTGATCTTTTTCTTCTTTTTGTAATTTGATTGGTTGAAAAAAATCTAATGAAAGAAATTCTCACTCTTCAATAATTTAAGAGAGCAATGCATGAAGAATACTACTACACAAATATTTAAAATTATTATTTTTCTTTTTATAACAAAATTTAATTTTACTATTTGCTTTTTTCATATATAGCAATATTCTTATAGATTAACATTTTCTTTCACCTTCCAAAAACTGCGACTCCTTTCATCCATCTAGCCACAAAAAAAAAAGACATAGGGTCAATAATTAAGCATTCTGTGCAAAATTACGGATTTTCTTTTTTTAATAATACTTCTCATCTAGTAATCCTTCCTTCCACAATAAGATGCAAGCAGATGAAAGAGCTTTGCTGCAGACAATAGTTTATCCTTAAGTAGACGCTGAGCTTCTCCATTCTCCTATCTTTTCCACTGTGATAATTATATTTTCCTTCGCAGATTAATTAACAGGCATTTTAGAAACCATCATTAATTAAAACGAAGCTCTCACTGTCTATGAATTTTCTTCGTCTTACTGGTGCTACGTAAGAAAGCAACAATACTGGGGCTAGCGAATAAGTTTCGTCTAGAAATAGAGAGCGTTATGACAAAACTTTGCGTTTTTTCGTTGAAGTTAAGATACATGTCATGTTACTTAAATATAAATGTTAGATATTTGCCTTAAAGAATAAACATTTGAACATTGTTTAGAAATATACGAAATAAATTTACTAAATAGTATAAGTTGATTTTAAATAATATTCTATTTTTATTTAATTGAAGAAAAGTGAGAACAAGTTCTTCCTACATAAAAATGACTTCATCAGATTTCTGCTATGAAATACTACTCCAATTTAGCATGAAAATTTAAGTTTATTTCCATCTATTTAGATAAAAAATTTTAAATTTATTAAACACATTTGATTTCAGTATATATTTATTAGAATTTCCGGTATTCATCATCAATTTTATTTGAAATTTTATGAAAATATTAATTCTCAATATTTACACCTAACTTTTCTTCTAATATTTACACTTTAAAATAGCCATTGATAGACCCAAATGTCGAAATATAAAATACATTAATTTTAATTCAAATGACTTATTTAATTTAAAATGTATTTACTTTTATGAAGTAACGTATAATTGAAAAGTTTAAAGCTCGTTTTCCACTATGCAAAGATTATAACATTTCTTTTCTTGATATTTGAGTAAATGTCAACATGTTACAAAAAATATAAATATTACAACAACTACATGAATGTATGTAAATAATAATAAAAAACCCTTCAAATGTGGAAGCTTTGAAATTATATGAAGAATTTTGAGATTTATTTTCAATAGTAGTATTTTAATACGCAAGTGTGATATATATTAACACATTGATACATTAATTAACATAGTAATTAGCGAGAATACTTGAATACATAGTATGTGGAAATTCTGATGTTATTGATAGCGTCATTCAAATAACATCATTGCTTGTCAAACACAGAATAGGAAATTTAAATTTCTTATTTTTAATAAGTTTGTGTACATTTATATAGAGAATATCTTCTCGTTCAGTGGATCGAATAATCCAAGTTAAATCAATTTTAATAAATTTTTCTTTTTCTTTTTTCTGAAAATATTCTACTTTACAAATTAATAAAAATCCTTTTCAGATATAATGAACTAGGTGCAGAAAATATTTGAAATAATTCAAGCGAATGCTTATGAAAATGATTCGCAGAATTTGAAGGGTATTTTTGAGACATGTTTAAAAATTTCGAAATATATAATGTTATTGAAACAGCATGTATCTTTGTAGAGCATATGAAATTCAGGTAATTGAACAAGCAGTATTTTGCCCACATAAATAAAAGTTAAAGTGATTAATTACTTTTTTAGCTTTCAACAAGAAGAGAAAAAATATAAACATTTCTCATATTTGGTTGAAAATATGTCAATGGAGACAGTTAATTTGTAAACATCTCCAAAATTATTTTCGAAATAAAATGATTAATATAATATTTGAAATAGTTATGATTGTATATTTTCGAAATACAAGATTTAAAGATTCCTGCTATAAATATAATCGATATTTTTAATTAAATATGCAACTTCCTTTGCTATATTCTTTATGAATATTATATATGTTTTATAGGAATATCCTTTTTACTAATTATCTTATTTTCCAAACTCTATTCTCTAGAACAGTAGTGGTAGTAAATAATAATAGAGCTTGGCTCTCTTTGATATATTAGGAAGTTTTAGATGATTAAACAAGTAAAGAAAAATGTGTTTTTTTTTAATTTTAAAAACAAGGAATTCCAAGAGCATTTACATTTTCCAGAAAATAATTTTTTATATTAGTAAATTTGCTAATTGTAAGCATATAAATTTGTCATATGAATTAAAAAATCGATTTCTTCTTTTTTTCCAGTTACAAAATAATAGCAGATCTAAAAAAAGACTAAAATTTTGATAGCCAAATATTAATATTTTGTAGTTAAGCTATAAAATAATATCGCTGTGAATTTGGACCAAAAACAAATACGTTTTTAATCCTTTGGATGATCAGGTGTAAACATGAAATAAGAATTGCCATATGGGATCAATTAGTGATCCCTTAGTAAAAAATGTTTATAAATTTAAAGCATTAGATAAAATCCAAAATCCAGTTATTAATATTTTAATATTATATTTAATATTTGCTGTCTTAGAAAAAAAAGAAATGCAATAAAATACTTCAAAAAAATTATGGTGAATTAAAAAATGGAAAATGCAAGAAAATATATCAAAAATAAAATGATGATTATTTCACATCAGGATTAGAAATGCGAAATGCTTAATTGAATTGAATTAATGCTCAGTTGAACTTAAGGAATCTCTTTTTTTAGAGATTATGGCATATTGTTTTTTATGATGCTGACATGATTTTGACGACCGACTATTCTTGGTGGAATGCTCTATTTCTTCACGGCGTTTCAACATAGTCTTCCGCCTTTTCCCTCATTAACCTATTGCTTTTATGTGACATACTTTCGTAGACAGTCATCTTAACGGGTTACTATTAGAGAATTATTAAGATAAATTCTAAATATTAAACAACTAGTTTCCTTCAACATTATTTATCTATCTCCTAAATAATAAGATATAAGCATAAAAAATGCCTTGATTAGAGTTGTACTAAGCATTTGAAATATTAGTATTAAATGAACATGAATACTCTGAAATCATTCGGTCCTAATTATTTACACTCCTTTTTTAACGCATGACTATTGCTGTATAACTTTTTTTTACACATATGTATTCATCGTAGTCTTTTTAGATAATACATTCACTTGAAATCACTGCATTCTTTTTATTTGAAGGAATTTTAAAAGAACCACTTTTCATTTCAGTTTTAGATTATCATAGATTTTTTTTGTTTGTTATTTAAGAAATATTGTTGGTCACTCTTAATGATAAAATATTTCTTCACAATTCTTTATACTGCTCTGAAAAGCAAAAAATCCTACTATGAAATTTTGTGAAGTTTTATGTCTGAAGAAAGCCTTATATGGAGTTTAAAACATTAAATCAGGTGAGGTCGTTTAGAGTTCTGCAAATCAAAACATATTTTTATTTTACTTAGTTAATTTTATTTTTCTTAAGGTTTTTTTTAGAATTTAATTTTTAGATACAATTTTGTGATAAAATATCAAATTTCTTTTATTTTACTCGTTGTGGTTTACCTTTAAATTTTCTGATATATTTGCATGGAGTACCTTTCGTAACCATTTACAAGGCCATGTGAAATATGTTTTCCATCAAATTCATCAATCTTTGTATGGGATAATGTAGACTGGTATAAGTTCAGTCATATTTTTCAGTAAGACAGAAACTTAGATGCTTCAGTCTCTTATCTCATACAAATTGGTGCCTCTTGATGTGTTGCTGAATTAATAATTTACAAAATTGATTAAGCAGATTAAATTTATCTAATAAGTTAAATGACTCTCTTTCCTTGAGCCAATTTCAACCCTAAAATATTTTAATTTACCATAACTAGAAAGAAATGGCCTTTTAAAAGGATAAAACAAATTTAGCCGACAATTGAACAACTCTCTGAAGTTAGTATTTAGATTACATTTACATTTTTAAAGTCAATAAATTAATATAAATATTTTTCATTTACCACAAAGTAAAGTAAGACATATATGGTTAAAAAAAATTAAATTTAGACTCGGTGAGTTTTAAATTCTTATATACATAAAAATGTTTTATGTACTACAACTACATCTAAAATACATTTCTAGGTGAATATAATACTTTTTCATTCTTGGTGAAAATGAGCAACTTAAATATAAGTAATCTTTTATTAATTGGGAAATCAACGCATTTCTGAATTTGATGTTTAATTTATATTTGAAATAGATTGATTAAAATTATTTCTCAAATAAAAATTATTTAGACATATTTATTTTTAGGAAATAATGCATTACCTTGTAACAATAAATTTCCGTTCCAATCAAATAACATTTCTTCTAATGGATATCAGATTATAGACTAGGTATTAGTCTAAGAATTATCAACAGACCTTTCAATAGCATATATTTGAAGATTACATCTATGAATCGTCGCTGTTTATTTCTTTCTCTGAAATTATCTGCAACCTAGCATTTTTGCTGCTTTTATTTCAGAAGATTTTGATCACAACACGCGCCACTGGAGGATAACAGATAACATAAAATGACCTTCTGTAAGGCAATTAAAACCGACTTACAGAAGCAGATAACTGCTCTTGCGAATGTGTTCCTTAGATGGGATTTAGAGGATTTGCCGTTTAATGAAGTCTGGATACTTCCAGGTGAAACTGAGTGCTTCACGTATTTATTATATACTCAAATTTCTCCCTATCCTTTTAGGATGAACTGAATTTTTTTCTCTATCCCTTATTGTATTTTATTTATAAAGATAATGCTTATTTTAATACTATTCAAAATTGGAAGGAGTTATTGCCTTTTCGCTTATAGAATAGGAGGTATATTAGTTTAAGTGAATTTTCATAGATGTGAGATTAATTTTTTTATGTAATCTCATCTTAATTTATAAAGAATTTTAGTTGTTTCAAGTGTTCTGTACCACTTTGTATGAAATAAATATTCGGTTAATATCAAGACTATTGTAATCTAGAACGATTAATATCATACTAGATTACAATAGCGGTAACTTTTTCGTATAAAGGAAACTTTCCCTTTGAATTAAAAAAAAAATATCACTTTAGTGTACATGTTTATATGTCATTTATCTGAGTTCTTTTAGACATAAAATAGAGAAGTTGAAGGAACAATTCAAGGAATAAATATCGAGGAGTTGGTATAATAAGAATCAGTTTAGAATTTGTTTGGAACAGGAATTTGTCTATGATTAATAATCTTTATAATGTGAATGAAGGATCGCTTGAGGTTATATTCCGATGATATTTCACAGAAATGAGTTCAGTAGAGTTATATCATTTGTGTATCATCTATAATGACTATTTTAGTAAAGATTGTTCAGGAAAGATAGTTTTACTTTTTTTTATACTGTACGCTAGAATCACCGACAACAGATTCATTTTAATGATGATAATTCTATATTTCATGAAGTTCCCCATTTATGGATTGGCTTTTAGAAATTGCCATCGAACATGTTTTAAAAATTTTCTACTTGACATCAACCCAACAGACAGCATCCTGGCCTAGGGGTAGCGCGCCTACCCTGTGATTTGGGCGTCTCGGGTTCTGGTTAGGGATGTTTGTTCTTTCCCCCCTGTGTGCTATTTGTAAGGTGTGTGAAACAGCCTCCTGTACAATAGGGTTGTGCAAGCGAATGTGTGAGTTTCATCTTCGTATGAGCTGGAAATCAGACTTTTGTCGCCGGGTGCTCAAGGGTCTTTACTCTCAAAAGCTACTACAACTCATTTATTTTGTAAATGTATCATCAATCCAACAGGGTATATATGTGCATTCGACATGAATCCAACAATGAAAAGGCGTTCTTTGACAATTCTAAAGTTAGAGACTAACTTTATATCGAAATACGTGGAGTGTTTCAGATTATACAAAACGCTTGCATAAATTCCATGACATACCAATGTTTTTTTTCTTTTGAGTTTTTTATTCGATGTTTTTCCTTTTTGATGTCGCATAATATTCCGTAGGAAACCTTTTGCTTGGATTTTTGATTTAACATCTGCAAAATTTCTCATTTCGTGAAAATATTGTAATCGTCAAAAAATTCGAATTCTTCAAGATTTTGACGAATCTCCACATTTCCGACATCTTTGAGTTAAAAATCAAAACAGAAGCAAGCATGACTCCAAAAGGCTTTCATATTGATAGATGAAATTTTGTATATTGCCTTTATACCAAATTTGGTAGATTTCTGTCAAATTTTGAATGTTATATTCTTACTGGATGTCTGTCTATCTGGCTGTCCGATTATAAGTTAACATGAGAATTACAAAATTAAGAATTGTAAGTGGATAAAATTCGGAACATTGATTTAATATGTAAATGTATATACCTATCAACATCGAAACCAAATCTATCAAGAAGTTGATTGTCTGTTGGTTTGTACCTTAAAAAGATGTAAAAGTGTTAAAATTAAAAAGGAATGCCTTAAAAGACTGAAATTTGATACTGTATTTTGTGACTTCAATAGTATCTACGCATCAAATTTTATTTTCAATTAGTTGAAATAAAATTATCTAAACATAAATTTGATTTTCGGGAAATATTAACCGCCTTCTAGGGATTAATCGCGAAATAATTCGTCAGGGATCATACTGTACATTCAATAAAAACGCTAGATTCGCATCAAAGTTCTATATTTTGGAATTAATGTTCATTAATGTCCTGAAAAATGATACACGTCCTTATCAAGGCCCACAGCTTTATGCGGGTTTCGAGAAGGAGTGATATATTTGCTACAGAAAATTTAAGAAAGTTTTCAAGATATTGCAGATTTTTTTAAAGCTTTTGTAAAATATTTACATATGCCTGCGGAAAACTTTCATCTCTCAAGGTGAGCATCTTATTTTGTAAGTCAAATTATCTAAAGCTATACATACTAATGTTTATGTAGAAACATATTTTATAATTCTTCTCAAAGACGGTAAATGGAGCATATTTATTTCTTAAAAAAAAGGCACCTAAATTTTGTTAAATATCATCTGTTATTTTTTTTTAATTCTAAGACGATAAAATATATTAGACTTCTTCAACACATAGAAAAAAATCAATTATGATTTGGATTTCATAAAATATTTTCACTTACTTAAACTTACTTTCACTTACGCAATATGTGAAAAGGAAGCGTATTACATTCTAAAATAATAGTTTCAGAACAACTATAGTATTCAAAGATTAGAAACACATGACATTTACATATTATATAAAATTCAAATTTGATATAAGATTTTTATATTATATACAAAATAATTAACTTTAATATGTATTATATTCTCACCATTAAAACACGAGAATAGTTATGTGTTCTAAAAATTGCAACGAGATATTATTAGTAAAGAATCCGTGGAATTTTTTTCAAAAATTGGACATCTCACCAAAATAGTTTTAATTTCATGAAACATCTTTTTCTTGCCAATCCCGTTTGAGGCATTTTCAGTTCAAGTTCTTATGGAAATATCAAATGAATGCTTGCGGTATCAAAAGATAAAATGATCGCCGATAGCAAAATATTTTGCTGAGTGCAGTAAAGACAATTTTAGCTATCAAAGCTAACATTTTTTTTTAAAAATAATTTTTAAAATAAGATGTAAAACATCAGGAACAATTTTAAGTACGTGATTAAAAAGTGTAAAGGCAAACCACTTTGATTCATAATTTCCCATATTAGAAGAATTTTATACCACATAAATTCTTAGCTTAGTTACAATTCAGTTGCAATTATCCTTGTAAATGAGATTTGATTGCGACGTAATTGTGAATAAGTTACAATTTCTTTCTTTTTTTTTTAGTAATTTTTTTTCTAGTATGAATTTTTATTTCACGGATTAATTTTCTCCATGCATCGATTGAAAATTTATTTAGATACACTGATAATGTAAAATAACGAAGAAAATATTCTTTCATTTTACAATATTAATATTATTGGATATTGGTAGGAGAGGATGTCTTGATACATTTTCATGATTAATAAATATTATTAATTTTGTTAATATTTATTTCTAAAATATTAAATGAAAGGCTTTCCTTCTTCCAATGTTATCTAATGGTAAACACTGGATATCAAATGTTATTCATTAATACCAAATACTCACATTTATTCAAAGTTATAATTGGAGCTCGCAAGAAAATACTGTCTTATTTTAAAGTAACAATTTCAATCTTCTAAATGTATTTTCTTACATTACACTATACAAAGATGTATCAAAGACTCCCGAGAAATAACACGAATTTCACCTGCCATTTTTAATATCCTCTACTCGAGAGATAGCACAATATTTGTGGAGAGCTTACCAAAAGACAAAGAGTATTAAAGAAGCAACAAGAACATTTATTAAATTGGAATGATACTGAAAGCTTGAAGCACCTTAAGCATTGATCCAGCCCACTCATTCTTGTTGGAATAAACTCTAAAAATAACTTCGAATAATAGTCTTCCTCTCTAATTAAATAAACGAAAGAGGAATTTACACTGTGTTTCAAACGCAACAGAAGGAAATACAGATGTCTAGATTAAA
This sequence comes from Argiope aurantia, assembly GCA_026543865.1. NCBI lineage: Eukaryota > Metazoa > Arthropoda > Arachnida > Araneae > Araneidae > Argiope > Argiope aurantia. Next base: position 101,347 of record JAPMOR010038392.1, on the reverse strand, counting down.
TGTAAAAATTGGGCTTCAGATCTCAAGAATTTAATGTCTATTTAGAAATAGACTTGCGTCAATCCAAGGAGATCCATTTAATGTAGATATGTGAAAAAGTGATCTTTATATCAGCTTTATATGTATGCTACCTGCAATTAATCAGTGTCGAATAAAGTTTAATAATAGGTTATACTTTATAAATTTCTAAGTTTATAAAATGTTTCACATCATTTCCTAAAAATGTGTATTACTCCATGCAAAATATAGTTGTTTTTTTTTAAATTTAGAAAGATTATTTATGTAAAAATAATTTTTTTGTAGCTAATATAAGTTGTAAAATAGCAGTACAATCTTTGCTTAAAATGCTTATGTAGTCGCAAATTCTGAAGAGTTTGTTTGGCAATAGTTCGCACAATCGGATTGTTACATTCTCGACATGGCAAAAGAAAAGAGAGAGAGAGATACTGGGCTTTTTTTTGGATAATATGAGAAATAAGATTGAGTTAAGCAGTTTCGATAAAAACTCGAAATCGTCGAAAACGCGAAAATAAGTCAAATGAAAGTGTTCAGAAGTATTCATACGTTCATGCCAGAATGAAAAAAAGCTGCATATGTTCAAATTTACTAAACAAAGCTTCTGAACTATCGGACCATAGTTGATTTTTTAAATTTTTTTTTATTTTGTAAGCATGGCTAACCAAGCAGAATGTACCATAATAATCATTAAGATATTAAAGTGTAAAATAGTACTTCAATAAAAAGTAATAATTTGTAACATATTCATCATGAATTGATTACCAGTATCAAAGTCGTAGAAGATGCTTAATATTAATAAAATTAATTTAGTCGTATCAGTGAATTTTGCTATGCTACATATTATCACTGCAAAAGAAAAAAAAATACAAGAGAATAAATGAAATAATTATACTTGTTTCTATTTTAAATTACATTTAACTAACAATTAGGAGTATTCTGATTAGTTAGTTGCATTTTAAAAAGGTAAAATCACATTCTTTTGAAAATGTAACCGTCCGCCTTATCTACATTCTATCTTTACGCCTTATCTTAGTATTGTAACTTTACTTCCTTATTGCTATGCAAAGGACTCAGATATTTAGCAGAACAATCATACTTTAGCTTTAAACAATAAAATAATATCAAGTGATTAAATATTTGATGAAATAACGAACTTGATTTGAAATTCATCTCAATAATGAAAAACATCATATTAGTCAAACCATCCATTTTATATAGCTTCAACTCACACACAGACATCACACAAAAAATTACATGCTCTGATGTACAAACATGCATAAATTTTCCTCAATTACTATGAGATAAAATTATGAAGAATAAATTAAAAATGTGTTTCTTAATTCAACAATATAGATATAATTGATGTGTGCTGTGATTTGATATAAGTAAATAAAAGTTCAGTGTTAACATTTAAATTAGAACAGCGTAGGAAAAATTTCCTATTAAAAAATCATTTTTCCGATATAAATTTTACGATTGCATTGTAATGGGATTTTTTTTAACTGAAATATGTTATTAAATAAAAACCAATCTTTATATATAAAGGTTCTCTATGCGATGTTGCTCAACGATATCTTCTTGATAATTTAAATCAACTGCAAAGTAAATTCTATTTAATTCTAAAATATCTAAAGACTTTAGAAGTTTAATTGTATCATTATGGAACTAATTATTTTGAATTATCAGAACTAAAAAAAACCATCCTCAAATGCCTTAGGCAATTGGGCATCAAGAAATTTCAAATATTTGCTGAAGGAAAATACATATTTTGTTCTGATATATCCCTGGCAATAGAGAACACTATTTCGTGAGAGAATTTCAAGTACACAACTTCAATAGCTGAAAGAGGATTAGGAACAGAGGAGGAGTTAGTTTGAAAATTCGATAGAAAATTGATGGATTAGAATAGTTTCGAAAGGCTTTATGCACTTCGACATTAATTCAGTTCACCTTTCCTCGTACGGGGTTTTCCTCCTTTAAACTTGAAAGAGAAGATGTGCTTTGAAATCAAATTAAGCGAGCACTCTACATTGAACTCTGCATGGCATCAAGTAAAGAGCATTAATTCTACGTGCAAAAGAATGCTAAAACGTTGAACATGGGACATTTGGAAATATGTTTTATACATATCAATGGTGCATTTTCTTCAAATGGCTATGCAATATGCAATGACTGGTTACTCGTATGAGTTTTCTGTGTCTCTTATCATAGATTTATCGGATTAAGATATATTAAGCTAAGGCAATATTATATATATATATATATATATATATATATATATATATATATATATATATATATATATATATATATATATATATATATGCACTATTTGCAATATTAATAG
>JAPMOR010038392.1:85692-98582 GCA_026543865.1 Argiope aurantia | reverse complement strand
TTGAGGAATGGGCACTCTTACCTCAAGAACTGTTGGACAATCTGGTGCTGAGTATGGGGAGACGGTGCGAAGCAACCATTGCAGTAAGGGGAGGGCATATCCCATACTAAGGAACATCTGCTTGCTGTTCTTCCTCTTGGACAGACAATCATGTGTAACGATACTATGAGTTCAATAAAGCCTTTTTTTGTTTGATTCCATACTGTATGCATTGTATTCATTTCTGCGCAACTATGCTTTCGTCATTCTTTCAGAACAAAATGCTGTATCTCATTTCTGAATTTCCTGTCTCTCAGATGATTTCTCGTGAAGTTATGGCAAAAAACATACCTGTCGCTTACGTTTTGCACACCAGTGTATTCTTCATAATTTATGTAATATCCCAAAGAATAATTAATCAAAAATTTCTCAGATTCAGCATAAAATTCAATTTTTAGTTTTGCTTTCAAAAGGATTGAAATAAAATCAATAATAATATTTTGTTCCGGCCTATAAATATATTTCAAAAATTATGAAGTCTAAATTTAATTCAGTAAGGTATCTTATTCTGAGAAATATTCTGGACACACCAAATTTTAAATAAATGAATGAATGTTTCTATTTTCCACGATCAACTAAGACTTATTTATGAAGTTTTGAATGTTAAAAATTTAAAAAAACTCAACATTTTCATAATCTTAGGCCAATTAATCTTGAGAAACCTGCGTGCTGCTTGGCGTATTTTTTTTTTAAACGATCGATGGAAAATCTAAAATTATCTTTTTTTTATTGAATATTGATATTCAAATTTTCATAAATCAGTCAGTTAAAGTGAGTGATTTAGTTGATTGGAAATTGACTCTTTTTATTTAAAATATTAGCGTTTCAAGAACATTTTGTTATTCGTGATTTTCACAGCAAAAGCTTTATGTAAAATCAAAAAATTGTTATTTATTACAGCATTTATCAAATCAAGTTACATAAAATATAATCAGTTCCCATTTAGACCATTTTAGCAGATTTGTGTCTTACTAAAGGTTTACAAATTAGCTGTGTGGCTCTGATTTGAATGGATATCCTGTTCATATTAAATAAAACTTGCCTTAAAATAAAACTCATTTATTGGATTAATAATATAGAGAGTGTAAAAGATCATAAAATAATTATTCTTGAATTTATTTTTCAGAAAAAATAATATTTCATATTTGTTTCATTTCCCACAGACACGTGCCGAAAATTATATTTTTGCAGATTTCATTTCCAAAAAGATTTAATTTATTTGTAGTTGGAGCTTTAATCAATGTGATAGCAACACTTTCAAAAAAGCTAATTTTTTCCCATGAATGCGAAACGTACTCGAGCAGCTTAAATTTTATTTTTATTTTGTACGAAAAAAATTGTTGAAAAATATAGTTAAAATATTTATTTAAAAATTCGTTAAAAATAGAAATTTAATTTTAAGGTTAAAACATTGATATCATTTAAAAGATAAATTTTTGATCTTTAACTTCATGTAAAAATCTTTTTTGTGCGGTAATATTTTCGGAAGTTATAGCAGAAACACGCCAAAATGTCGCTAAATTTTAAAATAAATAAAATTCTAATTAAAAGTTCGAAAAAATAACCCCCAGGTGCACATTCCCGTCCCCCAAGGTATATACGTGCCAAAGTTGGTAGCTGTAGGTTGAATGGTCTGGCCTGTAGAGCGCCAACACACACACACACACATTGCGCTTTATTATAAGTATAGATTTATGATTTTGGTTGTATTTAAAAGAAATACTCCATTTCAATATAAATAGTATATGTTTAATTTTTTTTAATATGTTGCTTTACCCTGTGGTTTGAAAATTGCAAAGAAAAAATATCTAATATTAATGTTCCGTTCCAATATAAAAACTTTATTTTTGAAATTTGTAATATAAAGTTAATTCGATAGCACAATTTTAATTTCGAGTGTATTCACTTCAGTTTTGAGGATAATCTAAAATATTTTGTAATATATTCTGTTTACTAGAATCTAAATCCAATCGATGAGAAGAATTTTTAATCAAATTTAGAAAGTGTTATCATGGGAGGTTTATTAAATTTCTGTGAAGATTAGTTGAATAAAATATAATAGGATCTACCTTATAACAATAAATTATTGCAGTGAATCTTATTTTTATCAACAAATCTCATAAATTTCAATTTGTAGTATTCTTTATGAGAAGCACGTTCTTTAAAAATAAATGAGTATCAAAGTATAAACTAAACTTTGTTCGAAATGAGAGAAAATTCTCTTCTGTATTTTCATTAAAATCTTGTTTGTTATACAAGTCATATCACTAGAATTATTGTATGTGTTCAGATGATAAATTCTGTTAAATATTTCCCAAGTATTTTATGAAAGAGAACTTAAAGAATTTAGGGGTGGTTTAAGCATCAAAAATTCGTTTAAAGAATTTAAATAAAGGAAGAAAATTCTCAATTTTTATTCGTTTTGGAAGAGCAAATAATTATTTGAAATGTGTTTTATTGATTTAAGTATCTGTTTTACGTTTAGGCATAAAACATTAGCAGATAAAAAAAGAATTATATCTAAAATATTATAAAGTTTTTTTTGAATGAAATTATTTTACATTGGAAAAATAAGTACAAAAATGGATCATGTATTTATATTTACAATTTTTTCAAATATTATTTAAAAACTTGCATACATATTTGAAATCTCAATAATAACAAAATATTTTTTAAAAAATTATAATAACATATAAAGAGCATTTGAAACTCATTAAATAAATAAAATTATCTGCACAACACAATATCTAAATATAATGAGAACCCAAATTATTTAAGACCACTTTTGACTATGGTTTATACCATGGTTGTCTATGTTTTATGTTTTAATCTTATGACATATTAAATACATGATATATTATATACATGAAATATTTAACGCTACCAAAATATTAATATTTAACAGAAAATTAATCATTATGTAGACTAATATTAAGGAATTTATTTTGCATTTTATTAAGTAAATAGAATTTAAAAGCTGTGAATTCAAGAATTAGTTACAAATATAATGCAAAAAATATCCACAAAACATAAGTACAGTGTAGATAAATAATTTATTATTCAAATTATTTCTAAAACATTTTACAAACGTATGAAAATATTTTTGAAACAGAAAAAACGATACATAAAATATTCCAGGTTAAATCACTCTTTCCTGCAGTTTAACTATCATCTGAAGAATATCATACCTTGATAAACTCAATCTTCATTTACATAATATATTAATTACAGCACAAATTATTTAAAATTAATGATATCAAATATAATTAATAGTAAACTATTCATTTAATACATTAACAACAAATCTTCTTATCTTGAACTAATATAGAACATGAGTATATTTATAAATCATTTTGTAATTATAATTAAAAGGAGCGCTGTGATAGTAGGTAGTCTTACTAAAATGCGCTGCTACGAATGTTGATCTCATAAAATTAGAGTGTATATTTTAAAAAGAACCTCATTCTTTATATGATTTTCACAGACAATAAATATGTATTTTATGAGCACACACATAAAATCCATTTATTTGACATTATTTTGAGAGATTATATTATTGCTCCATGTCTTAACTTATTTTGTTAAAATGTAAACTTTGCAATAAAATAACAAAATAATTTGTTTTATGGTATGATCTCAGCTGATCAAATGTTAGGAAGATTCGAAATCTGATTTTACCAAAGAATCTAATTGCTTAGTTGTCTTTCTGCTCTTTTGGTGGGGAAAATTGGAGAAAAAGAGTGAAAGCACATCATATTTGCCGTGCCTGAAGTGTACTTATGTAGAATGAAAATGCTACTTATTTTGAAAAAATGTAGAATCTGGAGTAAAATAACAAAATAAAAAAAAGTGCATTGATCTGATGGTATGGTCTCACCTCATAAGCTATTTGGAAGATTCGAAGCCTGAACCTACCGAGGAATTATACAGTAAACAAGTCTGATGCTTATTAAATAGGACTTGTCTAAATGTCCTTCTGCTCCTATAGTGGAGAAGATTAGAGAGAAGGGTTAAAACATTTGTCATCCCCATAGTTTACTTATGTAGAATAAAAATGCTACTTATAATGAAAAATGTAGAATTTGCAATAAAATACAAAATAATAAATAGTCTCTTTGGTCTGATAGTACGGTCTTAGTTGACAAGCTATTTGGAAAAATTCGAAAACTGATTCTACCATAGAATCATCCAATCAACAATTCTGATGCCCGCCAAATAGAACTTGTTCAAATGTCCTTCTGCTTCTATGTTGCAGGATAATTGGAGAGAGGGGTGAGATCAAAGCACAATTGTTATCCTCGCAGTTTTCCCTTCATTCGAAATTCAAAGACGAAATATAAATATAGCTAAACAGAATAAAAAAAAAATAAAATAATAGTGATTCTCTAACTTCTCTAAACCATACGCAGCTAAAAATATTTTTTATCTCCCTATAAAATCCATGAAGCAAATGTATTCTTTAAATTAACATAAAAGGTTTTTCTAAGTATTCAATTTTGGAAAAATTGAATAATATTTCTAAAAATGATGATGTATTACCCAAGGCTTTCCTACAGGCAATTTTATTAAGAAGAAAATAAATTTTAAACGATGAAATATATTTTTAATTTGATGATTTATTTCTTTTTCTCTCTCATTTTCGATCGAAGTTTATAAATAAGTTCACCACTTTTTAATGCGCATTAAGTTTTATGAATCATGTTAAAGTCAATCAAGTGTCAGTTGCATTCTGGGATTTTTTGCATGATCTTTAAATGAAAGAGGATGTTGGAAATGTTAACATATAGTATAAGAATGTCAAAAAAAATATAGACAACACGTCCATTTATCATATGATTTGGAATTATAATTTTTCAGATGACGAATTTCATTTTCTTTTTCTTAAGTGACATCTTTAAGTACCTTATAATTTTCCACTTGGGGAAAGTGATACCAAGAAATCATAAATTTATTACGTTTGCAATATGACATTAACTCCATTTCTTCTCCTACAAGCTATGATGGATGATACACACATTTATTTGAGACGTGTCTGAAAATGTTTTTCTTTACATAAATGTCTTGAGGCTACAGCCATTTTACTAAAATGCGTTCCATAAATTGTGAAATAGCCCTAAGAGGTGAAAAAGAAAGGTCCTGCCACTTTGATGGCATTTATCGGAAGATACATTTTACTTTAACAACTCCCTCCCCAAATCGGATTTTCTTGAACTTTTATTAATGGTACTTTACATTCCTAAATTTTCAGATTACTTTGTTGGTGTAGATCTTTTTTTCCTTTCGGTATTTTCTTAGATTAATTGCTAATTTCCAATCCATGAGATATAGACTTACTTTAGACTAAATGAAAAAAAAAAACATTCTAAATGAGAAAATTAGTTAGATTTTACATTGCTAATATTAATTGATGTTATTGCGAAAACCCGATGTCTAAATTTTTTATAAAGTTTCTCGTAATTATTAGTCATATTTTTAATTAATTTTAAAGTTAGAATTTTCAAGAAAGTTGCCTTTGTCTACCACTAATATTGACTGAAACTTTAATTTTAAATCACTTCAAAAACCTGGTTCTTTCATAATGTTGATATATCAACTTCTTTTTTCTAAGTAGGATTAATACGAAAACAGAATGTAAAGAAACGCAAACTTCGAAACATTTTCATCAGTCCATTGGCTGATTTCAAACAAAATAATGTTTATCAAAAATTCATCATCTTACAATTTGAAAGTGCAGGCTTTGAAATTGGATACTGGACCATGATTAGAGTGGATATTCAATAAATTTTATTTATAAATTTCTGAAAATATGACAACCATATATCTGAATGATACAAATTCTTTTTTCTATAAGGATTTATGTATTTGTTATTGAAAATAAATGGGGTTCTAAACATTTTAAAAATCGCATTAATTTAAATGTTATGTCAATAATTTAAAGAAATCGTTTTAGTTAAGACAAAGTGTAAATTTCAACATTTTAAGCACAAAATCTCTGTAAACCGATAGTTTTCATAGTATCCCCATTTTACACATTAGCTGACAAAATATTACGATTAAAATAACAACATTATTCAAAATAGTCTTCTGAAATATTTGGCGACAACCTAGTTTCCCATTGACTATATGAAGGGTATGATTTAGGTTATAAATTTATTGTTAGTATAATATTCTTAGTTTATCTTTGATGATGCAGATAAAAAGACATTACATTATGACACTGATAATTTTTCTCCTCAAATTTTAGACATAATGTTTATTTCTTATTTGTATAATATCATGGTGCAGTGAAATAAATAGAGCAAATAACATGTTTAGCACCGAATATCTATGACTTTTTGATCAGTATTATGAGATTTCTGAGTAAAGATTGCATTAAAAAATATGCCATTTAGCTTGTTATATGTTTTATTTAGAGAATCAGCATACAGAAGGTAAGAAAATTACATATACAAAAAAGACAATTTTGAAATTGGACTTATTATATTCGAGGAAGAAATTCACCAATGTCTTGAAGTGGAATGTTTTGACAATACTTCGAGTTTTTAAATTTTTGTACTTGAAAACAAGGCTACATGTATTTTGAAAAAAAAAAAAAAAAAAAAAAAAAAAAACGTAAACATTATTGAAGAATATTTTTACTTTTTCGTCCAGATGCATATAAAGAGGAAAATTGAAAGTGTAAACAATTGGACTCTAGATTTTGACATATCTTCCTATTCAAACTTCCCTATGTTCAAAAACACATGTTTGGCATTTTATTTATCTGCCTACAAAACCACTTCAAGCTTGATGGATAAAATTTGGTATACGGACTTTATACCAAACTGTAGATTTGAATTAATTTCTAGAATTGAACTGTATGAACGAAATTCATTTAAAGGACATCCAACAATAGAGCACTATAACTGAAAAACATAAAAATAAAGGATAGATAAAATTTGGTATGCTGGTTTAACATCTGAATTGCAGATTGTCGTGTAGTTTTAAATCAAATCTTTGAAAAAAGGGTCCATTATTCAGTATGAATTTCCACATGAATGTAAATGTCATAATTAAAATATTCCGTGAAACAAATAAATAAAATTAGGGATGTTATATGACTCTAATTATAATTCTATAACAAAGTTTATTTTCAATCATTTAAAAAAGGAATGTGCATGATACATATTCGATTTTACTTCAATTGTTTATTAACTGCATGCAAACAATAAATCACCGAAAAAAAATTCGTCGATAATCACAAGCTAAATCTATGCCAAAGATCTATATTTCATTACTATAGTTCCCCAATGCGTTTGATATACAAATGCCAGTTTCCTTATTACACTGTGAAGTGCAGAATGCTTGGGACACTGGAAATAAAAATCTGAGCATTCGTCCATACATTTTGTTTCTCAATGTACACAATTTTATACGGAATAATACATATAATAGATGTACAATGCAATTTTAGGGCCTCTAATTCCAAAGAATTAAATTCTATAGCTATTTTAACAAGATATCAAAACTGATGTAATTACCATATTTATTCTGCAGAAAAACGGAAGGTTTTGGTAATTGGTTCATTTGCATCAGATATTTCAGTAGGTGTTCAACATCGAAATTAATTGTTGAAAACAAATATGCATTATTTGAGAAAATATCCACTTCAAAATGATTATGAAATATTGTAATATTTTAGAATAAATTTCGTTTCTATTCAATTTTCTTTCTATAATGTTCTTTTTTTAATGGAATGTTCATTGCATTGCATCACTAATTATACTCGGAAGGAAAATGCACAATCCAAAATGAAGCTTCGGGATAGTGCAAATGAAAACATTATAAAATTTCATTTTTGGAATAATAATTAAGTAGTCTTACAAAATAAATATTTTAAGAACAATTATTTATATTTTAAACATTTTTTTCAAATTAAAGTCAATTATTTTCTTATCCACTTTCGAAAAATAGTAAATAAATGTTTAAATATATGCATATTCTATGCGAAAGCCATATTTTAATACTTTATTCAAATGAGATATTTAAACAAAAACATATTTTTAGTCTTGTTATCAACAAAATATATTACTAAGTGGTAATAGATATACTTATAAAATGATAAAAATAAAAATTATTATATTTTTTTTAAAATGCGTTCTCTGATAAATATAAATATATATTTTTTAAATATCGCCTGTTTAATTTGCTCAAACGCATTATCAGTTTAAAAAAATATCTTAGCGAGTTTATTGTTTAAAATGAAATCTCCGGGGATTTCTTCTCATTTTCTATAAGCATATAATTATTGAAAATATATTCTCTTGCTCAGTAATAGGAAATGGTAAAGGTTAAAGATCAAAAGTATTATGTAACATGAAAGAGAATTTTAAAGCTATTGTTACACATTATTAATCCATTTATTACCCTTGCACATCATTTCTAATCAAATGATATATTCTAATTATAAAAGCCTTTTTAAGAGGAAAAATTCTGCAGCAAAAATGAAAATAGAAAAATAATTTGAAAATTTGTATTACCCAGTAAATATTCATTCCAGCATTAAGAACAAATATTGATAAACTAACTCAATTATTTGAAATATTTATGCATTGTTAGATGGAGCATATTTAAATCAGTTTATATTTACATATCATGGTATTTACTTCCATATAACGTTTATTGAATAGCTACATTAAAAGATTTTAGTGTTTCAAAGATAATATAATGGTGTTTTGGGCAAATTGTATCGAAACCGAATAATATTTAAAAGTTATTATTTATTGAGTTGTTAAATATAAAGAACGTTTCTAGCAATTGGATGTCATTTGCGATATTCAAAATAATGTATGCGAATATTTACTGCTTGAACATAAAATACGTATTGCTTGAAAAATATAAAAAAATAATATCCAAATAAAATGGAACAACCGTTTAATTCCTTAACTATTGGCTTTAGACATATGCTAGATATCCCATACTTTAAAAAATCCAGAATTGGAAAAATACAATTTTAAATGAGACGTTGAAACAATATGCATCAATGCTTGATTAACTAACCTCTCATGAGTTGGTAGAAGGAATATTTTCGAATTCAGTACTTCATTTTTAACCTTAGTCAAACGCTTGAATTGTTGCCCCCTCAGAGGAGCTTCTGTATTACGTGCGATGGAGAGCATTCGATAGACGGCATCAGATTTAACTGGCATCAAGGCCTCGTTATTTTTTTATTTTTTTTTGGATCAGGCTCTTTATTGCATTTTTTTTAGCTCCAACTCTATATCATTAGGCCTTCGTTGCCTATTTGTTTACCTGTGTATCAAGTTGGAATTTTATGAGCAACAATACCTTGCCACCCCCCAAAAAATTACAAATATTTTATTCTCATATTAATTATCTAATTAGTGGGAATCTCTTTCTGAAAATCGAAAATCGAAAACTAGTTTCGCGAGAAACTAGTTGATTTTTAATGAAGCCTTCACGAGGTGTCTATAAAAAGTTTGATTTTCGTTTCAACAGCTTATGAAGCCTATTAAAAAATTCTTCTTCTGGCTTATTATCAATAGATATAAGATTTCATTAATGGTGATCATAGCCAGCAAAGAGTGGGTGAATATTCAGTGATATCAAAAACGAGCGCAACACATTTCTATCATAGTGCTGCTGGTGCAATTCCGCAATCACGGTCGAAATGCGAGCACACATAGGATGGCTTTCGTCTTCCCCTATTCAAATTCTCTCAACAGAGACAATGCCATTATTTTTTCGATGTATGAAGGAAATAATATTTATTAGAAATGCTCTAAAGATGCATGAGTAAACTTTTATTTAGAGGCTTAAACATTAAATTGAACTTATATCAAAATAAAATCATCCTTAATTAAAGATGCATGAATAAACTTAGATTTAGAGGCTTCCTATTCTATTAATCCTGAGATAAGCAAGGTTTACCAAAATCCAAAATGCCAAAAACGTAATTTTGACTCATAACATGTTATTTATTGCTGTACGTCTTTAGAATGGCGAAAAATTAAATGATTCACCCATCCTATTAAGTCCGAATCATTTATAAATAAGACAAAAGCATGGTTTTTAGAGGAAAAAGGAGTACAGATGTTTCATAATGGGCCTCGATAATTCTCGAAAAATCGGTTTAATCGCCTAAAAAATAAGTATGAAATGCATGGCACGCATATGCAAGAGTAAAAAATAAGCGATACGATTATTTTTTTCATCTATAATAATAAGTGCTCCCATACGCTAACTTATTAATTCTAAGGCAGGGAAATATTTCCCTATTACCATTATAACCATATCCTCTCTTCATCTGAATCTTTTATTGTTTTAAACATGATTTTTTTTTATGAAAAATGTTATCATAATAAAAATATTATGAAACAAACTAATACTACATCCTCCAATGTCACTCATCCAAGGTCACTGAGAGAAAATGTCATGTCTTGTTAAGGTCAGAATCTAAATTAACAATAAAATGTTTTCATTCTTTACATTTTTTTTTGATTTAGCATTTAGATTAAAAATTTCATCACACTTTTTTCCTATTTCAAAACAAGACGAACAAAAATAAATGTTTCGTATAATTGACAATTTGGTCAAAAAACATATTTTCTGGATATGCTAGTATAGCACTTAGTTAAACAAGGATAAACTAGTTAAAATGTGGATTGGAAAAATATTTTTTATATCAGTAAAATGTTAAATTTGTATGAAATTTGCATTTGATTGTAAAAATAATAAAATATAAATAAAATAAATCCTTTTTTTTATTTTTATTTTTTACTACACAAGTAAATATTTTAACGAAATGCATAATAAATATTATTTCTAATAAAGTGTTTAAAAAATCTGCTTTATTAGTAATTAGTCTAAACACAATAATGGCTTTGCGATAATTTATTTAACTAAGTTTTAAAAATAAAATAGATGTTCTTTGTGAATCTTATCTTTTTAACGCTTAGCTTGCGTATCCTCAAAAGCTTGGGATCAGATTCCAGCAGAACAAATGTACGCTGCCTTTTCTGCCTTTTCAACCAATCGCAATGAATTATTTAAACAGTCCCGTTCGTGACTCGCTTAGGCAAACATTGGTTTGACCGATCATTGGTCAAACCGGCTTTTGAATAAAAATACACGTCACCATTCGTGATAGACCTTGCAACAACATTCCTTTTTCGTGGTTTGCTTCCTGCTTTAAAGAAAAGACCGTGACTTTAACTGCGGTAAAGTACTTAGAAGTAAATAATATATTCTTTTTAGAAAAACTTTTCAGAAAGTTTAACCTTGGATTATTTTGAACATGATTTGAATTAGTTTTTAGTTTTAATTCTTTCTATCTCTAAGAAAATGATTCATGGCTTTATTTAATTTTTATGGAAACGGTTGAATAACTTGTCAGTATGCTCAAATTCGCTCCTAAATAAAGTACTGATTTTTTTTAGACTATCAGTTTGGAGTAATTCCTGTCTAGGTAATTTCAATGATTACATATGCAACTGTGACTATACGGTGGTATTGAGAAGATAAAAAGAAGGTGTGTGTATGTGTGTGGGGGTGTCTTAAAAAATTAAAATTACAGAAAAGAAGCAAATTCAAATAACTTTCAGTAAATTGTATGAGTATCATCTTTATAAAACAGTTACTTAAAATCAAGATATATAAATCTAGTCACAATCTTTTCTTAAAATTTAATTTGAAAAAAAGCGTCAAAATAAATTTTTCTGATTACAATTCTTGGAAGGAACATATTTTATTCGAGTTTTAGTTCTTGGAAGTGAAATATAAACAATGTCCCTTAAAAGTTAGCAGCTGTCCCTTTTCTGAATAAGTTATTTTAACTAAATTTCGTATGTTATTCTATATTCATATTCTTTACATATAGAATAAGATGAAAACAATAAAAAATATATATATCTAATGCATCTTTAGATCTTGAGACAAATTCGAAAATAATATTGTTTTTTTTTATTGTTCAAAACGAAAAATTTACTTCATTACCAATTAAATATATATTTTAAAAATATTTTGAACCTTTTATATTTTAACTATATTGAATAATTTTCACATACATATCGTTCTTGTCAATTTCTGAGAAATATTCAAAATGACTGCTCTTTCTAATATATATCACTAGCCGCCTTTGGCGACCAGCCGGTTCGACAGTATTACCGCTAGCTACAATTTTCAATAAAATATTTTAAGTGACTGGTCTCTTAATAGATTCTCAAGCAAATCATTTTTAATCTTCAAATTTTGATAGTCATACCAAACTTATACTGTTGTTTAGATCGTTTCCTTCAATTTACTATATATATTTTGCTAATTTGTTGTCATTTCCGGTAATTCCAACTTTAATTTAAAGTGGAAATGATGAAATTGCAATTAATATAAAGATAATTTTTAATAAAACCAAGCGTTTTATTTTATTTATCATCTTTATTGTTATTTATTTATTATTATTAATATTGAATATGAGTATTGCAAACAGGATCGCTCGGAATTTAAGTCTTATGTGAACTACAAAATATTTTTCATAATTTATGTAATATCCCAAAGAATAATTAATCAAAAATTTCTCAGATTCAGCATAAAATTCAGTTTTTAGTTTTGCTTTCAAAAGGATTGAAAGGAAATCAATAATAATATTTTGTTCCGGCCTATAAATATATTTAAAAAATTATGAAGTCTAAATTTAATGTAGTAAGGTACCATATTCTGAGAAATATTCTGGATACACCAAATTTTAAATAAAGGAATGAATGTTTCTATTTTCCACGATCAACTAAGACTTATTTATGAAGTTTTGAATGTTAAAAATTTAGAAAAACTCAACATTTTCATAATCTTAGGCCAAT
>JAPMOR010038392.1:24110-79963 GCA_026543865.1 Argiope aurantia | reverse complement strand
TATATATATATATCCTCTCTAATGTGGCCTAATTAATCCACAATACTTTCACCCATAAAATCAAAACTTCTTTAAATCATGTTTATACATTATCTAAAATAAAAGTATAATACACTTGCATAACATCTCTACTTTATCTTATTTACTCATCACCCTGGTTCATTCTTTATCCTCGAATGTAAGCGAATTATCACGAATATGTATCGAGTTTTTTTTTTTTTAATATTTGCATATTATTCAAATATTTGCATAAATTAATAATACTTTTTTCCCGCACCTAGCAATTTTGCCAAGATCTTTAAAATACTCGCAAATTACTTTGTTAAAAAATTGCATTTAATCCTTCATTAATTGAAATTATAATACTTGTAAATATAATTAAGTTTTAGTACATTGGACAAATTAGTAAAAACTTAATTATCCAGTCACAGAATAGGGATTATCTTTAGAGGAATTCAAATTTATTGTGTTAATTTAGTAGCACATTACTATATTAAAAATGGATTATTTATCTGATATAATTCTTATTAAATATCCTTCATTCTATTATTAATTATTTTATATATAAATTCTTAATTTTCTGCATATTATAAAATCACTTTTCAGCATATTATAAAATCACTTTACTGCATATTATAAAATCAATTTTCTGCATTCTTTTGCATAATAATGATTTATATCTCGTAATAAATATGGTTTAAAAAAATAAATATTACTCAAAATTGTTAAAAATTATTTCATTTTATGTAAAAAATATAAATTTACATTCAAGCAATTTCTAGCAACTGTTTACTTATTTAGACAAGTGAATGACTTTTTATAACTAATGTAGCAGTCTAAACTCCATTTTCTTGCTGATTAAAAATTTTAACAGTTCTTATTATGTCAAAATCTTATTTTACAAGAGTGTTTCCAAAGATTATTTTAAAATTCTGTGACTCACAAAATTTAGAATTAGGACCCTATATAATAAATATTAAAGGATAAAAAATTTATATTCTTCAAAAGTTATAGAATTCATAAAAGTTAATTATTTTATTGGGACTAATCATTTAGAATAATAGCACTGCTTCCTATTAAAAAAATCACGTGAAAGGCTCAAAGAGAAAATATGTTATTTTGATAAATACAATAGATATAATAAAAATCTAGAAGTCTTTTTCGACAATATCTTGAGACGTATCAGATACATCTAGGGGAAAACGCAAATTTCTAATACCTCCTGCAGTTTTCAAAGTTCTTGCCGCATAATAGTTGAGAATATTCCAAATACACACTGCAATTGAGAGTCAGTATAATATGAGTGTTCGAAAATTAACTGGCTGGAAAAATTGATACAGATTTTGGAGATTGCAATAGGACTTCAACAGCATTTCAGTCCCCTCTTTCCTTCCCTCGCCGCCTCTTTCCCCTTTTCCTGTAATAAATTTGAGTCTGAAACCTTTCTATCTAATAAAATTAAAGAAGTTCCATGTTCATCTTAGGTCACTCTGCAGCAAATCCAACACTGAAGAAAACGGTACGACACCGTTAGAGATTATTTATTGAATTATAAACATTTTAAGCTCTATATTTTCTGTACTTAAATAAGTTAGTGAATTTTAATCAATGTCTGTATCAGTTTTGTTTATTATGTATCCCCATTATATCTGTGATGTTAAACATTAAGATATCGGTGTGTTTATTGTTCTTATTATAATTTACTGTTCTTATTATTATAAAGTCAAAGTACATTCAACTCTTATTTTCCATATTGAAATGAGACATACTTGAAACGGAAATGATAAATAATAAAGATTGCTTTTGAAAATTATATTAAAGTAAAATTCTCTTTGGTTTTAATGTAATACATTATATTTTTAAAAAAATGCATGAAATCGAATTATTTTAAATTAATGCTTTAAACAATTACATCATTTCAAACATATATTAATGTTAAGAAATTTTTACTTCTTCTTTTTTTTCTTTGAAAATAAAATTATTTTTATTTTCTTCATGGTTTGTAAATTTCCAAATTCATAGTCCACTAACTGAATGCTTTAATTTTTATTGGCTGCGTTTGACGAACAGTTTGTTTGCTGGTAAGGACGCTGTGTTTAATTTCAAATGAAGTTATTAAATATAAAATGATATTCATTGTTTCCTTGATACTGTTTGTAACCTTCAGATTATGACGGATATTTTAAATACTTCCTCTTTTCATCTTTGCATGAGCACTCTTGATGCGGTCGAGCCATAGGCTTTATCTGTCCATGTCAAAGAAAATTTCATTGCAGTTTTCATTATAAAGTTCATTCTCTTGTATTAATCTCGGATTCTCTTGTATTGTTATCTTGTTGTTCCCAGAGTTAAAATCAAGAGTCGAAATTTATTTCCAACATTACGTTAGCTGTATTGAAGCCAATTGATATAAGAAATTGAAAAAAAAGATTCAAGGACATATATATCCTAATTTAATACATTCTAGAGCAGTGTTTTTATACTCCTTCAAAATTTTCAAGAAACGAAAAATGGAAAAAAAATTAAAACCGCTATTATGAAAGAACAAGTAAAAATCATTAGAATGTATATTTCTTAATTTTTGTCAGAGAAATTTAAAGTTGTAATTAAATATTTTTTTTTAAAGTAAAAACTTTCTGAGCATTTTACAACAATGAAAATACTTATTTCAAATTAAAAAAATACTTTTAAATCTGTTAAGACTAGGCAAAAATTAGTAGAAGATGAAATTAGCATGGATAGAAACATAATTTTTTTAATTGTAAGATTATGAAAAAACTAATTTTCTGAGCAATTATAATATAATCATTAAATGCATAAATATAAATAATCATTAATAAACATAAAATATTTTTAAACTTTTCAAAATATAGCTTTGAAACGGATATTCGCACACTCAGTAATTAATGAATATCAAGTTTTTGCTACTCTATGTCAGATGATCTGTCTTATAGAAATAACGTCAAAATACTAACAGTTGCAAATTCCATCATCAAAACAATCAAATTCAATTTTATAATGAATTTAAAATTTATCAATGAAATGGTATTATTAGCGTAAAATATATATAATATTTTCCAATTACCTAATCTTTTACCTATTTTATGTCATAGATATGCCTAATATAAATTTGCGTCTAATTTCCTTTTTCTCTTACAACAGAAATTAAAGTATTTCTAGTCTTTATTTTTCTTTAAACGGATGTCTTTTTGCCATTTGTTTCGGAACAAAATTTTAATCAATTAGATTTTCAGACACATAACGCTTTATTTTGATATATATTTCATTTTAGTAATACAGTTATCAAGGAAAGGATAGTAATAGACAGCAAATAAAACTAAGCACTGATTTCCTTCAATGAGATCTCTTTCATATGTTTACACATTCGTGACAAATAAAATATGTACAATCATCATAGAAGTACAATTAAATATTATATATTACGAAGAAAATTTGATTAAAGAAATAAAATAAAAATATTTCAAATAAATAAAAAAATTAAATCTAATTTTAGCTTGAAATTGTACTTTTTAAATAAATTAAAAAATCCTTTCTTCGCTGTATACAATGTCAAATTTTAGAATGTCTTCTTTAAAATTAAAGATTAACTTATTTAAAATTTATTGAAAACAATTTTTAAATTACTGTCCCAGTCAAATACAAAAATATTAATGTAGGTGACTATGTTGAAAATTCGATTTTTTTTAGAAATTTTAGGATTGTTTAAATTCAATATTCTTAATGTTCGAACAAATTTCTTTTGAATTTTGTTAAAAAAGTTACTCTTATTTTTTTATTTGAATTTTTATATGCTTTAATGCTGCTTTAAATCTTTAGATGCTAGTTTCTCAAATTCTAATTTTTGGTAGAATTATCTTACAAAGAATCTCATAAATTAAAATCATATACTTAATTTTATCATATACTTAAAATCATATTACATAGAAATTATTATAATCAAATTTGATATAATAGTTTCTCCATAAGTTTTACTGTTACTGAATAAAGAGTAAAAGAGTGAGTAATATGTTAACTTACAAATAATCTATGGTTATTTTAATATTTCGCAATATGAAAAAAAAATGGGATTGTCAAAAAATTAACATGAAAAATAATTTCATGTAATTCTTCAGTCAAACACCAATATTTAAAGACCGTGTAGAAATGCAACTTAAATTTTAGTTCAGTAACTAGATAATGCACTAGATCTGCAAAATTATCAACAAACCATTTGATAAACTTCTAAACTAGAAGAATTTTTATCTTCTTTTTTGCCAAAAAATGCTTTAAAAAATTAATACCTTTTATCACTTAACTGGTATATTTTGGTTTCAAAGATGTTTTATCTAAGATGTTTAAAGTAGCATCTTCTCTTTAATGCAAAAATTTAAATTATTTTAAAGTTCTTTTTAAAAAATTCATCCATACCGTATTCACATACCTTAAGAAATATTTTCAAAAACTTTTAATGTTCATTGACAATATATTTAGGCATTTAAAAGATTCTTCTTATACTGAAATTGATTAAAGAAATTAAAGAATTATCTGAAGCATTATACATAGTTTTCATCCGTCCTATTTTTCCGATCCAATACAATGTTGAATATAATACTTTGAGAGGAATGTAGTAAGCGCGCACTTTAAAAACTATAAGGGAGTGAGATACAGACAGAAACAGCAAGATTGAAGAATTCCAATGCTTTAAGTTGGATTTTAGTAGCTGTCAGACATTATGCAATCGGCATTTGTCTGGTTCGTGTTACAATATTTTGTCAATAATCATGAAAGTAGAAGCTGTTATTTGAATTGTATTAAGCAAGTTCTCTTGTAATATTATTTAATAAATTAAAAGGAAGTGAAGAAGATAAATAAATAAATATATATGAAAGAAATAAAATATTTTGAAATTTCGGATTTTTAGAATTGGCATATAATGCATATACATCATCGATGTGTTTTATTCATCTTTTAGAATTAGAATCCTGCATACAATAAGGTAATAAGGCTGTTAAAAAAACTAAACATAAACGAACATTATAAACTGAACTTATAGTACATTAAAAATCAAACCTATGTTACATTCAAAATTAAACCTATGTTACATTAAAAATTAAACCTATGTTACATTCAAAATTAAACCTATGTTACATTATAAATTAAAGTCATGTTACATTATAAATTAATTTCACATTATAAGCTAAATTCGTCCTGAAATATATATAGATATCAAGCATATAAGAAAAGAGAAGGTTTTATTTGTTTATTTTTCATATGATCTAGTGTTGTTTTTTTCCTAATATACTCGTCAAATTATATTACTTTTATAAATAGCTATTACAATTTTCTTATTTTACTATTGGTTTTTATCCAATTGACTATTGACTAATTTTACTTTTGATTATTTAAAATATTATTTACTATCCAAGCCTGTTTTCTATATAAAATTGAAAAAGTAATTTTGTGCCCCATCTGAAATGGATATTTGGAAATAAACATTTAGTTTCGAAGAGATAATCTTTATGCAATATTTGTTATTTCTAAACTACCTTAAATTAAGGGTTTTTAATTTGGAATACATAAGAGAAGAATTTTTGTAACTTTTTTTAAATTCAGAGGTCCTAGTACACTTTTTTGCATTTTACAAATATGATAGAATTCATTTTCTTTTCATAATGAAATTGGACCGTTTTTTAATCTCAATTATTTAATTTTCTATGCTTATTGTCTGCAAAAAATATTGAAAAATAATACCATTTCTTTGCATAAAATAAATGGAGGTTTGCAAATCTTATTTGGCAAATAGTTTTCCTTAAGATTTAGGAAACATATTTTATATTCATCTATTTCTTTATCTAAAACAGTGCATACTTTCTACTAGCTCAATAATATATTTTTGTACAAATTGCATAAATTAGTTTCCTGATGTCATATGCAATTTTCAAACATTATGTGAATGCATCAAAAGACCTGCTATGTAATTCATTCGGAAATTAACTTGCAACTGTTTGAAATTGAAAATTCTCAGTTTCTACTATAATTAATCAAACTTTAAATAAATCAATTCCTTTTTTCGATAAGCTTATTAAAATAAAAAGTAATTTAATCTTGTTCATTCGAAGATAAAAAAAACAATTAAATATTTGAAAAAGATATTATTACAACTAGTTTAAGTATCTTTGATGGAAAAAAGAACTGTAAAAAACTATAAAATAAAAACATTTACACACGTTTCTTATTATAGCAATATAATGTTTCTGCAATTATTTTATTTAACGGGACTGACTGTATGTGATAAATGTACGACACTCCTTACTAAATCCTTACAAAATAGTCTTATAGTTTTGTTTTAAATGGTATGCAATGGTTCATAATTTTGACGAATTAAAATAGATTCCTTCTGAATAGAAATTTACATTCATAAAATGACATGCTATTTAAAAGGTTATACACGTAGTAAAAATAAACTCGAAATTTATTTGAAATTTTTAAAAAATCATTGATTTAGAGTTTTTATTTTTAAAAAATTGTATTTTGTCGATTTTTAATTAAAATTTAAAACAGTTTCACACTGGAAAACTTTTAACATCTGTGGTATGAAGTTTCAATATTCTAGAAATTCCTTTTAACTTACTGTAAAAGGAATATCAACCACCTTGATGCTCTTTGTGATAACAACGTCTTGAAACTCTTGGGAAATAACAAATATTTCTAATCTACTGGCCCTTTTCATCGCCTCAGACGACACCATCTTATTTGAGAGGAGACTTCTAACTATGCCAATTTAGAAGTTAAAGACGGATAAAGATGCAGCGTAGAAAATTCGATAGAATTTTGATGGATCGAAGGGACATTGGTAATTTCTGAGGCCTTCCATAATATTCTGATCCCCTCCAGTTATAGTGTGGTCCACCAATGATCATAAAGAGGCCTGTTTTCAAATTAAATTAAACGAGAATTTTATGGCCATAGATACTTTAGATACTGTAAGACACAGCGAATAAATTCAAATTTAAAGTGAAAGTAATGGTTTCAGCCATGGGTATTTAATGAATATTTATAAAGTCTAATCAGCTTAGAGATAACAGAAAAGGTGATTACATGTGTGGGCATGGCGTCTATATTGATTTCCCTTTATCAGCCTTATGCTTATAAAAGTAAATAATAGATGAATTGCAATATCTTATTTGCATCATAATAATGGTAAGTTCACAAGGAAATGAGTTCCAGCTGCCCTCATAATAAAAAGAAGAAGCGTATTTAATAAGGCCAACGACGTGATATATTCCCTGTTAAACTTCTGTAATAATATATTTTCTAATTGTTTTCCACCGAAAATATCCTTGTTACAAGTAAGGTGAATAAATTTAGAAAGCATCTGCTGTACAGATCATTTGAGTCATACCATATCTTGTATGAAATACAAAATGCGGGTGCATATATTTGTTTATTTTGAGCAAAACAGAAATTTGTCCATAACTGTTGTTATATCGGCTTAGGCATATGCTTTGAAATGCATACGATGAAATTCAATTTAATTAAGAAATTGAGCTGTGTTTTAAAGTATCTTGCTCACCTGTGTTCGACGATTTCGAAAGCAATGACCGTATATTTTTCTTTAAGATATCCATTAATTAAATAATTATAATATTTTAGCTATCATAAGCCGTTATTTTACACTTAAATATTTCAAAATCAAGCAAATAATATTTTTATTAAAAAAAATCAGAGATTATTTCTGCGTATTCTATATGCACGTCAATTTATTAATAATATCACGCTATGTTTTGCTGTGCGATAGGAGTCTTGTAGGACAGTCTTTAAAAGTTGGAAAAATTGAACAATGGAATAAGCAGATTGGAATAAATAGTTTTAAAAGCATTCACTGCGATTATTTCCCGAACGAATGAACTTTTTTCGTTAGTTTCTTTTCGTATAATTCATACATTAAATACCCACGTTTCTCATATTCCATTCAAAAGTCATTTGTTCTGAGAAGGGAAATTTTTATCCATACAATTATTTTTTTTCGTCTCTGTTCTAAAACGTATTTTAAACAGATATAATAAAAAGTAAGAATGCCTCCATTGTGAAATAAATGCTATATCTAAGAATATGCGAAAGCTATACATGCAAATATTTGGACATAATGATTGAGATAGGAAATAGTAATAAATTAAAAGTATTGTACATATTTTTGGATATTAAAACATCTAAAATTAGTATTACAATACTTGTTATGTTTTGCTTAGAAAAAGTTTATCTATAGGTACATAAATATAAAAGATTGAAATAATTAAGAAGCCTTTATTCGTAGAATCCTTATTAAAAATGATGGCACTCAAAAATTTATCTTTTAACTTTCAGATTATAACTTTTAAAGTGAAATTTTAACAATGCAATTGAAAAATGCAAAACTTGTATGGCTTAGCGGTATATCCTTGATTTAGTTTCAGCTGGGGAACACCAGTGTCGAAACCCGATTTCCACACAAATGCCTCTTGTGTGTTGGGCAGGCGCGTGCTAAATTTGCTAATTACGGTAAAGCATCCTCTTGTTAACGCGATGCAGAAATTAGAAAGACGGTATCAACTTAGGCAAATCCCTTGTTATCTGGGCGTAATTCAAAATTAGGAGTTCCATCAAAAAGCAGCTCTTGTGCTTGTTACGTTAAATAATAGCAACACGCAAGATATTGTATTTTCATCTATGAGAATATGTAGTTCTTACGTTGAAAAATATTATTATAAATTTTAAAGATATTATATAATTTACTTTCGACATGATTGAAATTTCTAGCAATATAGTCACTAAAATTTATATATACATGAAAATTCAATTATATTATGAAATCTGTAGACTTTCTACTGAAGATAATTTATATCGCCTTTTCAGAAAATGCAGATATATACTGGATTCAATCTATACGCAGCATCTAATTTCCAAGAAGAAAAAATAATGTAATAAAATTTCTCATTCAATTCTCTTGCAAATTTGAAAACAAATCATAAACGAAAAAACATACAATAGGGTTAATCTTATAAGTGAAAGTAATTTATATTTTGAAACTGAGATTTAGAATTTTCATGTTGCTTTATTCTTGGTGAAAGCAGTATCTTCCAAAATACATATAAAATCAGGTGAGGGAAAAATATCTCCCTTTGTTTTACAGAAAACACATTTAATCAAAGATTATAATTAATATCTTTTAGCTATTTTTTTAAATACATAATGATTTGCTTGATTATAAATAATGTTTAACAACGTTTCGAAAAAACAGATAATTTCGGCTACTTATCCAGTCTAATAGCAATTTTTATAGTAAACTTATGCATTATTAATTCATTTTCTTTTTACATTTTTGGTTCATTTTTATTAATTATTGTTCTATTTTATTTTCACTTCTCTGTTTATTATACCAAAAATATAAAAATCAAATTCCTGGAGAAACAATAGTATTTTAACAGTTAACTGGGGTGTGCGGTATCTCAGACAATTAAGGATGGACATTCGGTCATCCCCTATTCTATTTTTAGCTTAATCCAATAAATTGACTCTGCAGCTTCTTGTTTCGTGACCTTCACTACACGTGCACTTTCTCCACCGGTTTCAGCATATGCTTTTTTAAATACTTCAGCTATTTCTTTGCACTACGTTTGTGAGACCGCTACTCCCTTTTTGTTTTCCAGTATTATAAAAGGCTTAACAGATGGCTCTAAAACTTGGTCTTCGATATATCACCCAACCTACTGATCTTACGTTTTGAAGCAGAGCTCCAGAGACTTTTAAATGGAACAGAAAGTAATTTTAGAGATGAGGATAATCGTACAGAATTCTTTTTTTCGATGAAAGTTCACATTTGTCTGATTCTGATATGTATGTTCATATATAATTATCTTTTCTAACGATAATTAATTTTGAAATATTTCTGAAATATATTAAATTTACCAAGGTAATCTCCAGAATTTACAGGCCGATTTTTATACTTGTGGTTAATGCCTTCGAAAACCATGGTACAAATGTTCACAATGTAGAAATGATGCCGATAAAAAAAAGGGTCAATTTTACTCATTGTCATTTTTTTTCCATGTAATTGTTGGATTTTCATTATATTTTTTTCTATATACCTTTGTATATTGGAAAAATAAATGTGATTTAAAAAGTAAAAAGTAATATGTTTTTTTTTTCAAGAATATTATTTGTTATAATATGTAATGTAAGAAGAAAATGTGTGTCAAAACGCAATTACTTATTTTAATGATAATATATTTTGAAATTTTCTAAAACATATTTATATGTTAAGAAAAATATCCGCTGAATATATTGGATAATTTTACTACTTTAAATTTCATTAGAAAATTTAATTTGAGTATAAGGAAAATGCGGTCTCATAGACCGCCCCTCTTAATTTAAATCCTAAATTTTCAACTCCCTATTTAAGAGTTAAAGAAATCAATACTTGCATTTATAATTGTTCAAGGAAAACTGTAAGCCTGTGCAAAATGCAGCTTGGAGCAAAATATTTAAAGAACAAAACATTTGGCAAAATATGTTCAAAAATTATTTAAGCTACACAATTTATTTCTTCCAGCCCAACAAGTCAATAATGAAACTTTAAAATCTTTTTTTTTTCGGTACACTTTCTTTATCATGCAAATAATTTATAAAACGCCATCAAATATTAACTATGCAACACATTCATTTAGATATCAAAATCAACAAATGTATACCACATAACTTCGATTGAGAAGAATTTTAAGAAAATTTATATCTAATACATTGTATTTTAAATCCAGAAAACCTACGAAGAGCATCACAGAAAACTAAGAATTTAAATATAATAAAGAAATATTCGAAAGAATAAATCTTATAACCTTCATAATACCGTTCTTTATTTAGTTCACTAACATGTCACAAAACATTAAAGGGAATTGTTCAGAGATTAAACATTTAAGTTGAAAAGATAACATGACACATTTAAGCGCCCAAGCAAATTTTCAATACCTGGAATATTTATCAACTTTGTATTGTTCTCTGCCATTTAAAATATACCCTCTCTATTGAAAATTTTGTCACATCAAATTACTAAAGATAATTTGAAAAGTAAGATTACTATAAAATGTATTCAATAATAGTTTTCCAAGAGAAACTGGATAATACAATGGAAATTCAAAATTAAATACCTTAACATCTTTATGCGACTTAACTTCAAACTTACTCTTAAAGGATATAAGAAGCATGAATGAATATGACATGAAATAAACTGCCTCGCGATTATATCAGTCAACTGTATATAAGCATTCATGTATATGCAACATTAAAGCTATATAAGAATACCATAATTCTTCTTTCAGAGCTATATAAAGTCAGATGAATTATTCAAATGAACTCGTGCTAAGAGCAACTCTCAACACTTTCGTAAATGAGTAATTATGAAAATTCTATTACGAAAACATTTTAAATATTCTTTCAGCTAACAAATATACATGAAATTCTGAAAAAAAGCAATTAATTTTTAATCTTTTGGTTAAATGTTATTTCTTACTTTGTTAAAAAATAATTGGCATCTCACATATATAAGCATTGTAAAATTTATTGAGAAATGACACAACATATAAAGATTTTTGTGAGTATCTGATAGAGGAGATACAAAAAAGTTATATCTTTTAATGTTAACTATTATTTTTTATCATTAATTTATTTTCTTTAAATTGGAAATCTCAAAATGTCACGTTTTTCTGTGTAATAATATTTATGCAAAGTTAACGTCAATCAAATGCCATATATATTCCAGCATGTCTTAAGTAATTTTGTAGCGACAGAAAAATTCTGAAAATTTAGTGTTGGAGAAGTTTTCAAAAATATCGAAAACTAAGAATGACTGACAGTACTCATTCGTCTTACGATTTTGATCTCATATTTTTCGGTTGAAGAAATACAATTTTTTTCATAAATTTGTCATCCCTAAAAAATGAATGGTTCTCTTCTAGGAAATTCTAGGAAAATCTATCCCATGAGCAAGAAGAAATAATAAATTTATCACCAGTCTGCAGTCTGACATTAGCGCTATATCTTCTAGCACTAGTTTTGATGGATGCCATAAGCATTTATACGAGAAGAGCCCGAAATCAGATTCTCCTTCCCTAAATATCTTCAGGCTGAAACTCTTCACAGAAAATGTTTCACATAATATGTGAAATTGTTTAAACAGTTTAAAAATTGGTAGCTTACCCTCACTATAGCAGAATGAATATATTTACAAAAACTTGTTATTTTACCCTAGAATAAATTAATTTTTTTTTATTTTTTATATAAAAAATGTGCGTGTTTTGAATAGCTAAATATAATTTTAAAAAAATATTTTATTTTAAAAAATGTAATTACTTTTCGTGAACATTTTAAAAAAAAGTAAAGTATGCGAAATAGTTACATTCTTAAATAAAGAATATTCCACAAATCACAATGAGAGTATGAGAATAATTACACAAATCACATTATAACAATTTTTCAATAAAAATAAAAGTTATTTTCTTAACAATATATTTCTTACAATGCAAGAAAAAAATGTCTTGATAGTATTTTCATAGCTAGAATTATACATACAATGTCCATCTTGGTATTTCTTTTCAAGTTTTCAGTTAAAATTTAATATTAGTACCTCTATTGCTATACGTCGATCTTTACTACAAATGTTTATCAAAATGCATTTAAAAAAAGGAGTTTCAAAGATTCATAATTGCTCTTTGAGACAGTTATGTAACGCTTATAAACCGAAATAAAAATATGTGGCCAAATGGCTGATATATATATTATAGGGTTATATATATATCAGCCCTATAATATATAACGATATATATTATAGGGTTAAAACAATTTTCTAGAGAATGCTTTTTTTTTTTTTTTTTTAACATTTTACCCTAATGATGAAAAGGAATTGTCCTAAATTTTATAAATTTTAAGCAATATAAATTTAAACCATACTTGCATAATTCAAACATTCAGATTTATTACTGAGCCATAATCTCAACCAGTGGAAATTGTCTCCCCAAAATTTTTTCGCGCACTCTGTAATAAATTTTTCATGCCACAGAATGCCTTGAACGACATTCGCTTACAATAATTACAAAATATTAACTTTTGGAATGAAATTAGTATTTTTGCTTTTTCTATCGTGTCCTCCTTGGTCTGTAGTTTTGCGATTCATCCCTGTCATGCGTTAATGGTATCCAAAAAACAAATTTGTGTTTTACACAAGTTTTTTACAACCGATTGAAAAACGTATCTAAAACAAAACTGATAAAAAATTGCACATGTAATAACAAAATGCCATACCAAATTTGATATAATGAAATAACTGCGTTTTTGAATTATGGCGTTTATATGTTTCTGAATATCAGAACGTGAAAGTACTTTCAGAATCTGGAAGTACAGACCGATTGACTGTCCACACCTTGTCGGATTTGACTTCAAACATGTATAGATGTCTATACAATAGATATTAAATTTGTGTACCAAATTATATCTATTTAACTCACTTCGTTTTGTAATTATAGTGTTAAATTATATTCAAACAGTTGGTTCTGTCTTTCTCTGAACAGATTATTCAGCTATCTATTTACTTAGAATTACTAAAATTTCATAGAAATTTGGAATTTTGATTTAAAAACCTTATACCAAATTGCAACCATTTAGCCGGTAGTGGTTTTGAATTATTTTTTTTTTCACATACAGGCAGACGAACATTTTCCAAAATCGTGAATGTTTTCGAGCTGAGAAAGATTAGCCAAAATCTCAAATTCCAATTTTTCGACCATTTCTATAATATCTCTGTACTTTTATAAACAGTTATATACTACTCTATAAACAGTTATTAATAGTTATAACAGTTTACTCTATAAACAGTTAATATTGTCTGAGCCACTTCTGTAAATAAAGATTTCATCCTTTATATTTCTTGAAATATTATATGGCTATTTTAAAAAGTATTTATAGTTATTTTTCTATAATAATCTATATCTATATCTATATACTTATAATAAAGCTCAGTGTGTGTGTGTGTGTGTGTGTGTGTTGGCGCTCTACAGGCCAGACCATTCAACCTACAACTACCAAATTTGGCACGTGTATACCTTGGAGGCCGGGAATGTGCACCTGGGGGTTATTTTTTCGAATTTTTAATTAGAATTTTATTTATTTAAAAATTAAGCGAAATTTTGACGTGTTTCTGCTATAACTGCCGAAATTATTACCGCACAAAAAAGATTTTTACATGAAGTTAAAGATAAAAAAATTATCTTTTAAATGATACTACTGTTTTAATCTTAAAATTAAATTTCTATTTTTAATGAATTTTTAAATAAATATTTTAACTATGTTTTTCAATAATTTTTTTCGTCAAAAATAAAAATGAGGATTAAGCACGTTTCGCATTCAGGAGAAAAAAATAGCTTTTTTCAAAGTGTTGCCATCACATTGATTAAAGCTCTAACTGAAAATAAATTAAATCTTTTTGGAAATGAAATCTGCAAAAATATAATTTTCGTCACGTGTCTGTAGGAAATGAAACAAATATGAAATATTATTTTTTTCTAAAAAATAAATTCAAGAAAAATTCTTTTATGATCTTTTACACTCTCTATATTATTAATCCAATAAATAAGTTTTATTTTAAGGCAAATTTTGTTTAACATGAACAAGATATCCATTCAAATCATGGCCACACAGCTAATTTGTAAACCTTTAGTAAGACAAAGATCTGTTGCGATATAAATCGTAAATATTTTATTTAAAAGTAGCAAACGATTATTTTAATAATTATAAATTTTATTTTGTAAATAGTTGTGAAATTCAGATTGGCAACAATGATATTTTTGGAACTTTTAATTTGTTGTTCAAAAACGATGCTAGAATTTTGAATGAAAATAAGTTGATGTAAATTTGATAATATTATCTATAATGTAATAAGATTTAGTTTCATAATAAGTTTGTCTGCATTATATTTTTGTTGACGCACGAACACAACAGATTTACTAAAATGGTTTAAATAGAAAAATGATTATATTTTATGTAACTTAATTTAATAAATGATCTAATAAATAACGAATTTTTGATTTTACATAAAGCTTCTGCTGTCGAAATCACGAATAACAAAATGCTCTTGAAACACAAATATTTTAAATAAAAAGAGTTAATTTCCAATCAACTAAATCAATCACTTAAACTGACTGATTTATGAAAATTTGAATATCACTATTCAATAAAAAAAAGGATAATTTTAGATTTTCCATCGATCGTTTCAAAAAAAATACGCCAATCAGCGCGCAGGTTTCTCAAGATTAGTTGGCCTAAAATTATGAAAATGGTGAGTTTTTCTAAATTTTTAACATTCAAAACTTCAGAAATAAGTCTTAGTTGATCGTGGAAAATAGAAACATTCATTCATTTATTTAAAATTTGGTGTGTCCAGAATATTTCTCAGAATATGATACCTTACTGCATTAAATTTAGATTTCATAATTTTTGAAATATATTTATAGGCTGGAACAAAATATTATTATTAATTTCATTTCAATCCTTTTGAAAGCAAAACTAAAAACTGAATTTTATGCTAAATCTGAGAAATTTTTGTTGAATTATTCTTTGAGATATTACATAAATTATCAAAAATATTTTGTAGTTCACATAAGACTTAAATACCGAGATATTCTGTTTGCAATACTCATATTCAATAATAATAGTAATAAATAAATAGCAATAAAGATGATAAATAAAATAAAACGCTTGGTTTTATTAAAAAATATCTTTATATTAATTGCAATTTCATCGTTTTCACTTTAAATTAAATTTGACGTTTTACCTTAAATGACAACAAATTAGCAAAATATATAGAGTAAATTGAACGAAACGATCTAAACACCAGTATAAGTTTGGTATGACTATCAAAATTTGAAGATTAAAATTGTTTTGTTTGAGAATCTATTAAGAGACCAGTTACTTAAAATATTTAATTGAAAATTGTAGCGAGCGGTAATATTGGCGAACCGGCTGGTCGCCAAAGGCGGCTAGTATACTTATAAAATCTTTATATGATGATATATTTGTATTTATGAATACATTTTGCTTTATTAAGGTACATTAAACTTAAGAAATCAGATAGTAAGGTGAAATTACAACAGAGTAATTTCGTAACTAGAGCAGCTCAAAGCGGCGTCAAATTCTGGGCGAGTTAAGATTCTGTTTAGTGGCAGATAAGCCCCTTATCTACATGTGGAGAAATCTGGTATGGAAATTAATATAATTTTGAGCATGGAAGGTCAGAAAACTGAGGAAGTAGGCTGATGTTTGCGGTAGAAGTTAGTGAAGATGGACTTACAAAGATGTATCTCATCTGGAATGATAATCTGACGGTAGAACTAGGAAAAGAATCTTATACTTTTTGATTTATTGTATACAGTATCAAGTAAAGTAAATAACTAATTTTATTTAAAAATCTTTAAAATATTCACAAGTGCTTCATACAGCATTTTATTTGTTAAACTGAAAAAAAGACTTTAATTTGTGAGACTTTTCAAATTTATTGGACTACATAATATATCCATGCCGATATTTTATAGAAACATAACTGTGAGAAATATGTTTCTTCAATAAATGAATGATCCTTTAATTTGCTAACTAGCGTTCCTTTCATTTTTTTTCTTATACTTACTTTTATGTGTAATCAATTATTGGAAAATATAAAAATTGTCAAAATTAATGTTACGTGTTATGATATTTGTAATTTATCTGTATATGAATGTTAATTCTTAAAGCTTATGTTTACAGAATACGAATACGAGTATACGAGAATACGAGTCATTTTCGAATTTATATAATTAGATTTTGTTTTAAACTTTATTTTCCAGCCTGATTCATATTTTTAAGAATATTTATCTATTTTGTAGATAATCCATTTATACAAATGGAACGGTTACTTATTTTTAGTTGTAATTTGGAGACAGTTAACAGATGTTCATATTATAATAGGTGGGAAAAAAAATAATTTTTTTTCACAAAACTTACATAAAAAAAAATTAAATGACGAAAAAATAAAGCAAAAAAGAAAATCAATAAAATTATTGATTTCTTCTACTGCCATTTTACATTATATGTCGCAAAAAGTAGGGAAATTTGATTATTTTCGCTTAATATTTAAATCTAAAAAAATTAACTTGGTACATTTATTAGATAATTAAATGTTAAGTTTTTGAGAATTTTTCATTTTTTGCATCAGAATTCATCAAAGATTTCCAATTGCCTCTTTCCTCCAAGGTCCCAAACCTACTTGTGAGAACTTGGTTTTGGAGGGGATGAGCTCTTGGTTTGAAACCTTATTCAACCTATGAATAGATGAATGCTTCGCTGTCATGATATCTAACCTCATTGACTAAACATATTTCTCTGGTTTGAAATGGGAATTTGGAAATGTGATGCCAGTTTAGGTGTCATCCTCATCATAACCTGGGTTCGAAACTACGAAGATTTTCCTAATGAGTCTTCGTTTCTAAATGGGACGTCAATATAACCCAACCTAAACTAAGCATAACCGCTAAAAAGTTGACAAAAATATGTGAAGTATTTATTATATATAAAGTTTAATTTTCTTATTATTATCATGAACTAGAAAATCCCCCAATCAATGAAGTACAATGAAAGTAAATGGTGCAATCTATGAAGGTAAAAGGATATATACAGTAGATGATTAATCAGACCTAGAAAGATATAAACATTTATTTCCTCTGTTTATCATATTTCTAAAACTTTGTTACAAAATTGCAATATCAATTGTAAGATAAGAAAATATCAAGAACATAGTAGTAACATAAATTATAACGCTTTAATAAAACACTTTAACTCTTCTGTTTATGACGCTCAAATTTATTGCATCTTTCTTTCACAAGAAAATGCTTGGAAATATGCTTTAATGGTATATTCGACCATTATCGGTTATAGCGTTGTGCTTATGAAACTATTTCTGGACAAGGATAAAAAAAAAGTTTTTAAAAATTAGTAAAAAGAATGGTTTCCATCATTTTTAAGACTTAAGATCCATTTAGAAACGTAAGATGTCAATAAAGTTCGTTATTTTTGCAATGCTTCATTTCCCTGCAACTTTCGAGTTTTCTAACAAATTAATCCACAGACACATAAAATTTGGTAATAAATCCAAAAAGAACGATGGAATAGAAGTGGGTCGAAAGTTACGATTTTATTATATAACATTTTAATAGTTGTAATTTTAATATTCTATTTTTTTATGCTAAAACACTGAACTGAATTAGGGTCCATAGCTATTCTAATGTTTAAAAAAACGAATTATTTATTAAAAATTTAATTTAGAAATTAAAAATTATAACCTTTAAAAAATTGCAAATGCTTTTTTATGTATAAATTAACAAACAATGAATTTTTTTTCATTACAATATGAAAAAGGTTGATAATAGAATATATTAATCAATAGTTAACTCAATTGTACATACATACCAAATTTAATTTTCTTATTTCGAAATATTTGAATTCGAAAGATCTTGAGAGGATTTAATAATTCACTGGTATGAAATATTGCAATTTATATCATCTCAAATATTTAAACTATTTATTGATGACCAAAATTCATTTTAGAGGAGAAATATATTTTTCATGATGCTCCAACTAGTAAGAAGTCGTATTAATTAGTATATGAAGTCGGCTAGTAGCTAGTATTTTTTCTGTAAAAAATATTGATGGCTCTGAAATTTAGAAACTGTCGGCTTTGTATCGAACATTCCTATAATATAAGTATATTAAATATATTATGAAATATAAAAAAAGCAGAATTTTTGAATTTAGTAATCTGTAAAGCATTTTATTCATTTCAATATTCTCTCAGAATAATAAAATGTAAATCTGACCCTAATAAATGTATTTTATTTTTATAATCAAGGAATGATTCTAACTTAGTAAATATTTCTTTATGATCAATGTTTCATTTTAACAATATGTTATATGAAGAGAGAATTTCTTACCATGATTATAATAGTAACTATTTTACATTATATTATTCATACTAGGAAAAATACTTATACTTTTTATACATTACTATACTATACTTCTTATACTTTTTATATATGGTTTTTAATGACAATTATAAATTTTTTATTGCATCTCATTAATCTATATGTATAAAATACTTTCTGAAATGTAACATTTATCATTTCCTTACGGATATGCATTCCTATCTTTCTAAAACCATTCAATTCAGATCTCGGAATAAAAGGAATAAGAGAAGAAAATAAAATAAATTGGCATAACCATTATATATAAACAAATAAAAAATGAGTAAAATAACGCAAAATAAACAATAAAAACAGATGTTCTAACAAAGTAAAAAATAAAATGAATTCAAGAATTGAATGAGTATATAAATATAACCATTCCCTTATTTCGATAGATAAATATTTGTGAATAATTTTTTTCAAAAAGAAAAAAAAAACTGAATTGATGTACTCTGAAGAAGATATCAAGAAGAGAGTTAAGATTAAGTTTTAATCCATTCCTTTCGCCTTTTCAATACCCCAGAATGATGTGGCTAACGCTACATATCCTTGCCCTTCAATAGCATCACTTATCATTTTCAAAAATAAATAAATAAAATGACGTTATTAATTGGTTTTGAAAATGTTATTTATACAAGACTATTTTCATTAAAACACAAATGTTATTCTCATGTAAATTTGTTTTCGACATTTAAATGTTTAAGAACATTTCGCTTATTTACATATTCTGTTATCAATAAGAAGTCCCCGAGGATGCAAATGCTATATCAATAAAATTAATTTTGAATCAAGGCGTCATTTCGTTATTTTTTACAGTTGCCATTGTTTCAAAAATAAAAATAATTCATTCTCTCTGAAAGTAAATTCAATAATTTTAATAGAAAAAATTGTTATTGTTAATTTTTATTGCAAAATTTTATCAACATGTTATTTAAAAATAGGAATAGAGTTTTAGGAAAATAATAAATGCAAAAAAAAATACTTTAAAGGAAAATTGAGTAATACATCAACTAGAATAATTCGTATGAAAAAGATTATACTGACCACTTCAATCTTCATCATTGATCATTTCATTCTTCATTCTTCATCATTGATCGTTTCATTTATCATCATTCATCATTTCATTCTATCCCCAGTTTAACATCTACATCTGTTTTGAATTTTAAATAAAAAAAGTTTATACTTCGATTTATATGAGATAAATAACATTTATCCATTCTCTATCTAATTTAGAATTTTTTAAAAAAATATATAAACGCGTTGTTTTATTTCAAAAGTAAAGATTCTTCTACTTCAACAAATAACTCATGAATCTTTTTGTCTTATCCAAAGCTATAAATCAGCAAATATGTTCAATCAGCAAAAATGCATTATGTAATCATTTCAAGAGCATCAATTACCTTAAATCAAGAAAATTATCTTAAGCTGATTTAAAAAGCTATTTTTTTATTTTAAAAAATCTAATACCATTATCTGAATAAATAAGGATACTTTAGAATGCTGAATTAAAACAAATTGCCTTGCTTAATTATATTCTCCTCAATGCAAATTAGCATTAACACGTGATGTAACATTCATTTATTCCTGAAGATTTAATAAATGTTATTTAGCACAGTTGAACTTGTAATCGAAGCTGACATATTAAAGCTATTTAGAACTCACGAAGTATAAAAGGAAAAAAAAAGGATAAAAAATTAAACAAACCAAATTCCTGAAAAGTAATAAGAATGGATGAATTAAAAATTTATATATTTATCATACAATAAATAAAAGAGACTAATCTGCTTCCTTGCTTTAAATCCTCTTAAATAGTTTCTAATAAGCGTGTTGTAAAATTTAACTCTTATTATAAGATAATGATGTTCGTATTAATCCTTATTTCAGACAAATAAGGCTATTTATCATTGAATAAAAATTAGTTCGTCCTTCTTATGTAAGAAATGGCAATTTCCCTATATGTTTAGGAAGTTATGTTGTAGTTTTCATCAATATGAGCAGGACTGCTATAAAAATTCGCTACTGATCTGAATTTCATCATTCTTACTTTTTCAGAATAAAGTTCTAGCTACACGATAAAAAAAAAATTTTCATCGTGTATTTAACAGTATTCAGTTTCTTAAAATGTATATTTGTAGCAAACGAATTTCCATATGGTGCAATTATTAAATTTGAGTAACGGTCTTTAAAAAATGTATAAATGTTAACTTTCTTTAATATTTGTAATAGACATTTAGTTCTTCACTATTTTCTAACCAGGGATATGTCAGTTGTGTTATTTGCTTTGAAATGAACAAAGAAATGATTACGAAAAAAATAATTAAAAATGAA
The DNA here is from genome assembly GCA_026543865.1 of Argiope aurantia. NCBI lineage: Eukaryota > Metazoa > Arthropoda > Arachnida > Araneae > Araneidae > Argiope > Argiope aurantia. Next base: position 58,568 of record JAPMOR010038392.1, on the reverse strand, counting down.
AAAAAAATTAAATTTAGTTCGAAACATAGCAGCATCACAGTATTCATTTTGATTTGTCTACTTCGATTTGTTTTTAATGAAGTAGGCAAATAAAATTATACAGAAGTCAATAGTTATGCAAAAAAAAATATTTGTGATATCATCGGAAATCTCGTGTAACGAAATTCATTAACTAAAACAACGAAAAATATTGTTGTAAAATAAACTTCCAAATTTATAAAATCAGAGAAAAGAAAGATATCGATAAAAAGCACATAAACCACAAAGTTATTTTGGTAAAATTTTAAAACTGATTTTTTTTTTTGAAATTGCAGTTAAATTTTTAAAGCACTTTTCACTAATAAGCATTTTTTACTTAAAATATAATTATATGTGCCAAATCTGGTTACTCTATATCCAACAGTCTGCTACTTCGATACAGAAAGTTTCAAATGATTTTTGTGTCCTGCATGTTACAGCATACATGATGTGATTTAAGGACACTCTACCAAATACATAAGATTCATCATTTTGAAAATATAATTCGTAAATATACAAAAATTAAGTAAGTTAAATTTACTGTTATAGTTATAATTTAAATGTTCTTTTATAATAAGAATTAAGTAAGTTAAAATACTGTTATAATTATAAATGAAATATTCTTTTATGATAAGTATAAAGAAATTAAATATACTGTTTAATTACTAACAGCATACAACAGTTTCTCAGTGTAATTTACATTCATTACACTCTTGAAATTTAATTTATTAAGAGAAGAATTATTGATATTGATTGATATTAAGTGTTTATAACGGTTTTTTTTTTTTTTTTTTTACTTTTTAGCAAAGTGCGTGACTAGTGGTGCTGTCTTCATCAACTTAGATTGATTGCTTTAAGATAACGTAGTCAGATTTTTTTAAAGGAAATACTAATTCCACAATTCTTGCTATATATAATGTATGCATTAAATGTCGAAGACAGCATTTCTGTAGTTTCTTAGTAATTTAATAATTCAACTGTTGTGAAACTGAAAACTATATCTCAAATGTAATACATTATATCTGTTTCAAATAATTTTTGAAAATGATCTCACCCAATTTAAAAACACTATTTCTTTTAGAGCAACGGAATAAATTAATTTCTATGTTTGAAATGAAATCATTATACGTTACAATAAGGTTATTTTCATATAATGTACCAAACCTGTTTTGCACAAGCCGTTTTAAAATACTTATTCTTTTAAAGAAAATTGGATTACGTTTGAAGATCACTACATATTTCATTATTCTTTAAAAGGAATAAAATTAAATAAAATGATGTCTTCTATGTTTTTTTTTCAAATGATCAGAATCTCTAATTCAGAAAAATTTAAATTTAGAATTGGAGATAGAAATGCCTTTTATAATATTTTCTACTCCCTAATGCATCTGCATATTTCAATTAGGTTTAAGAAATCTGGTAATTTATTTTAAAAATGATTTATTTTAGAAATGTACCCCGAAGGTGTATTTAGTGTAATGAAATCATTAAAATAAGATATTTCTCTTTATTATGTAACATAAAAGTTAAAATTCAATAAAAAGGATGCAAATTGTATAAGATTTAAAAGAACTTTAAAATTAATACATTATTTTACATCATTGGATTTTGACTACAATCTTTGAATTGGTTTCGTACTTTAATTTTGGTATATAAATCGTTAAATAATACATTAATTTTAGATTTAAAAAAATCTTTAATAATATATGACTAATTACAAAAGAACATTTAAAACATCGATCAAATAAAAAAAATGAGTTGTAACTAAGCAAAACTTATATATGAAATCGTGGATTAAAAATTATTATTATTAAAAAAAAACATGACAATTATGGCTCAATTTTTGAGAGCATTGAGGCCATGTGTTATATAATGCGTTAATAACTTAACCAGACAATTATTTTTATCGAATATACTCTTTATAGAAAAAGAATAACATTATGCGTTATAAAGAGGTTATTTAATAACAGCAACAACAGAGGTTATTCAATGACGCATTTTCCGGAGAGGTCTAAACAGATTAATTAATCCAAGCACTTCATCTTAGAATAATTTTCCTACAAATTTTGTAGCCAGAGCAGCAGCGTTTAGCAGCTTTGGAAGCAAAATGTTTTAATGATATACCTAAATGTAATGTTATTATTTTTTTCTTGGTATTTTGATGCTGTAAACTAAATATTTGTATATTCCTTAAGAAATATTATGAAAATTTGTAAAGTATAGGAGAATAATGACTCTTTTTGTATGCACTCTGAATAAATCTAATGAGCTCTAATTTCAATTCGAAAGAAAATATGGAAAAAGTTTTCATTTCATATTTTGAAAGAATCTCATTTCACGCAGAACCTGAACATTTTCTGGTAAAGCAATAGCATGAAACGGATCAAAACAATTCATGATAAAGGATCATAAATATTTTACTAATTTCATAATACATAATGAAAAATTACTTCAATCAAAATATACATTTTTCATTTCAGAATATCCTGCAAAATCAATCTGTCTTTAATATATTATACATAATTTTCGATACTAAACGCTATATTTATAATAGAATTTTACCTAATATTTGAATTAAGTATAATTCGGAATACTTCTTATGATAAAATTTCGTGATAAAAAAATGTAATTTGTCAGATGATTTATTCATATATTTCGATTTAAATTTCATTCTTTCAGAACACTCTTACTCGAGTTTGAAAGATTGAGCTGTACTGTTTGCTTGTATTCAAAATAAAGGGAAGCTATTATCGAAAAATTGTCTGTAAAATATACATTTTTATTATTCTGAAAGTGTCTTTTTATTAAAATAAGCATATATTGATAAAGCAGTTAATATGAAATGAAAGTAAGTTCAAGAACAATAATAAAATTAAAATAATTTGTTGTGTCAAATTTTTTCGTAGATCCTGCCCTTCATTGAAGATATTTGCTTTCTTCTCTGGTAATCTTCTGATGAAAAATCAAGAAGTAAATTTTGCTATTATTTGCCTGTTTCCAACTTTTCTTTATTTCACTAGTGACATTGTGAGATTTTTTATGCGCACATGGATAACTGAATCCCTGATATCGTTAGTAAAAAGATTTTTCTTCACATACGATATCATTTTTGAAGCCAGAAGACATCATTGAAGTTTTTAGTTATACTGCAGCAAATCACAGACGGAACTAGAAGATTTGTGTTGAGATTTTACAACAAAAACACACAAAACAAAACGAAGGAAACAACTTAATTGAAAAAATTTACAATTGCAAAGGAATCTCGATTTTTTTATACTTTATACTACAAAAATTCTAACCTTTTCAACATGTGAAATGTGAAAAAAATGTCGAATGTCAAAAATATGATGCATTTGAATGTGAAAAAAAGTCGATGTATTGCGAATTGATCAAAATTATAAACTAAATATCATTAGTAACAATAAGCTTTAAAACTTCATGATCATAGCAGTGCAATTTAGAAAGCTCAGATAATTATATTTGCAAAATATTTGGAAAATGTTGTTAGATTTTTTTTAAAAATCCGAATTGAGCTTCATTATTGACATTAGAATCTAAGTATTGAAAACGTATCATTGTATATCTGGGAATGAATACAAAACTGCATTATTTGTTAGTAAATAATTATGCTAAACTATTTTTCCCTTTTAAATATGGCACATATTCTCTGATATTTTTGCATGCAAAGTCCATGCGATGTATGCATGTAAAGTCCACATGAAGTAAAAAAAAAGTTAAAGTGATGTTTAGAAAGGGAGTTAGGATATAAAAATACCGCCTATTATCATGGTTGAATTCATTCATTTATAATTTTGCCGTCGAGGAGTCCTATTTCTATATTTTATTTAAAAGCGAATTAAATTTAATTAGGTTCCCTTAAATTCTAATTAAGGGAACAAAATTAAATGATTTGTGACTAATTTTATCTTTCCGAGGGGATGATTATTTATTTATTTTATTTTTTGAAAAGAGTACAAACAGAATAATTGCCTAAATATGCAAAACATTTTCTACAGAATTCAGCTCATTTTTATATCCTGTTCACGTGACGAATTTTTCAATTAGAACATAATTAAAGATCAAATGAAAATTTGAATGGTCCACCATTATTCTCCCCCTCCGTCGAGCAGGGCGTACTTTTCTGTAGGTCAGATTATGTACCCAGTTCGGCAGAATATGAATGGTGTCTTTCGAACTCGAATGCCACTCCTTGTTAAACAACATATATTATCAGAATTACAACATACTACGCCAACGTGCATTCATCAAATTTTCCTATGCAGTTTTTGAGAGGAATTCTATAAACTCTGAATTAATCAAGACATTTATGGTAATATTCTATGGAATTAAATTATAGTAAATTTCATGAACCTTTCGAAGCGACTAAAACTGTAATCCTGTTCTAGTCTCTACATATCTTACAAAGAAACACGTGAGGGATAAATACAAAGGACATCAAGTTGTATCAAGATGAAGCATACCACACACTTGAAAGTTTAAAAGAACGCTCAAATGTAATGGACATATGTATTACAGTTGATAAATAGTACTGATATAGAATTCTTCTTTGAATATCTTTCTATTTGGAACGTAAAGCATTTATAAGCAGGACAAGATTCAAGACGACAATTAACTCAATATGTTTCTGAAAACTGGCGCAATGGCCAACTATAAAATGTTACGAACATACAGTCGTATCTTATTTTCAGGTTGCAGAGCAAAGAAAAATTGAGCAACTTAAGTATACAACCAATGCATGTATTTGCAAAATTTCATCTATTTACAACCTACCATTACCGAGTTAAAGTAAATTATATTTTGCTAATTATCGAACCTTTTATAAATTTTGCTAAATATTCGACCTATTGCAATAATTATTTTATTGCAAATATTTTATATATAATATATATATATATATATATATATATATATATACATTTATATATTATTTTATATATATTATCTTACATATTATGAAACTCATTATACATTGAAATAATTTAGATATATAAACCACTAAAGAGTTGATGCAGAAAATATATTTAGATTGTTCATTACAATTTTGAGGGGAAATCTGTCATTTATATACAAAATGAAAATTTTTATTCAATGTCTTATTTTCATTTTGTTTTATTCCCTATTTTCATTACATGTTGAAATCTCAGCTATTTTCTTAAACAAATTATTCATTCACAAAAATTTTTATGCATTCACTGATGAGAATACGAAATAATTAATTTGTTATCAAACATTTGGGCTTAATGCAGATCTATGAAAAATGTCCGTTAATAAAATATTCCAGAAAAAATATCTCAAATGATTCGCAAATTTGAGAATAAAATGATATTATGTAAATGAGAATTCAAATTTATGATGTATTTCTATAAGTTCTTATTTACCCAAAAATATTCAAACAAAGAAAAAAATAAACAACAAATTTTGCACATAATTACAATGAGAAGTGAATAATACATTTCCAGTGCAAAGTTGGTAACAAAGCTCGGATATCTGCTTTAATGTTACAGACTTTCCTAATAAGATTTCGTTGAAATTCTTGTGGAAGTGGAAATACAATAAATAATTTATGCGTCTAGAAATTTTTTTGTCTTCCGAAAAGCATTTCGGAACTAATAAGTATTGAATATTTTATAAATTAGGAATTATTTTCGAACTTATTTTTGGCTTCATTATATCTTTCTTTCAAGCTTATCGAAATTATTAAAAAATCATCTCGGTAAAATTTGAACAGTGTTTGGATTGAGCTAAAGTATTCATTTATTTCTCTATTCTCTTGAATATTAAAATGGAGTAACATCTCATTTCTTATGCAATCAGATTAGTAATTAAATGAAGAATATTTGATTGAAGTCAATTATTTTATAATTCTTATTTGTATGAGTAAAGATTTTGTTTGATGGCGCATTTTGTATAATGAATACTTTTAGCTGAATTACATAATAAATAATTGAACGTCTTATTAAAATTAAAAAAAATATTATAAAGAAAATATTGTAATATATTATTGAGAATAATTTATAGCATATTTAATTTTATAAAAAACGTAAGATTTTACTTGCCGCATGAGAAAACTTTTGTTTATAGAATTAATTATCATTTAATGCATATATTAAAAAAATACTTGGATTGCAGTGACATTTTAAAAGAAATTAAAAAATTTATTTCTTCAATCGCAACAAAACCGGTATTTTTTTTTTTTTTTTGTTTTATATGATGAGCTTTGGTAAAGAAAGAAAATTTTTATTGACTAAAATGCAGTTTTTTCTCATTTAAAGGATGATTAAATTCATTTCTCTCATTTTTTTAATTGTTTGTATTTTATTTGAATTAGAAAAAGGAACTATATTTTCTTTTTTAATAAGAAATAAAATTTTAAAGTTCACTTTTCAATATTTTCTCTTTTCTAAAAATTAAAAAAAAACTATCTGTTTAATGTTTCTGAGAATATAAAAAATAAAATTTGAAAATCATTAAGTTTATATCTCCCGCCACGCTAATTTCTTCTAATAAATTTTTTCAGAATGTTTCTAACATAAACTAATATGGATTAGTAATATGCTTCTAGACCTGTAAACCAGCAAAATACGATGAATACAGATAATTTACAATGAAAATCGCAATTCACTAAAGAAAAAAAAATCATCAATTTTTTGTCTTGTAATTTGATAGAAGCATTGTATTTTTTAGCGTTTTATTGGAGTCACTTTTATTTAATCACAGGCTAGAACTTTAGCAAGGCAAAGATAAGACAGAATACTTTTTAGTATGAAAATTTAAATCAATTTATGGAGACAAGTGTACTTACTGTGAATTATCAATTTGCATGAGATTTATAACATTATTCCCTTAATAATATTAATTTGATTCTACTTCATATTTGAGGCATCGTGCACCTTTTATACATAATATGTATATCAAAATCATATAAATCACAAAAGCATTTATTTTTTTTTCCATGTTCTGTTCTTTTTCAGCTTTTTTTTCCAGAAAACACGATGCGCATTATAAATATCTTGACACTGCCTTAAAACCTGTTAAATATAATTAAATTGGAAAACCTACACTTTATTTTATTTAAAAATATTTCTAGAATATATTGAATATATATTGAGTTAGGTAGAAAAAAAGTATTAAAATTGTAGAAATCCTAAAAAGCTCTAGTACGAGTAGTACTAGTAGCTTACACACATTCTTAATTTCAAAATACAAGAAAGTCATTTTGTAAAAGTAAGAATATCAATTGTCATGAATTTTTATTTAAAACTAAAAATTTATTCCTCCTATAATTTAATATTAAGGTTTAATTTTTTCTGGTTTTTAATATGTATCATAATAATTAAAATTTCTCTATTGATAGGTTATGCTTAGTATTTAAATATTTTATTTTTTTATCATGTGAGCACATGATGTGGTTTTGGTTTGAAATTTTTGAAGCCTCAAAATGCTTAGGAAATAAAATGTTGAAGCCTCAAAATGCGTAGACAACAAATTGGCGATTTATCGCCTTTTATAGGCATCAATTTTGCGCTTTTAGGGTTATTAGAAAATAATGCAGCAGGTTGTCACATTTGGCGAGAGACAGAGAGAGAGAGAGAGACCGATAAATAAATTCCGTGATTATTTCAAACCGGTTAAAAGTGGTTATTGATTTAAATAATGGTTAATGATGTAAATTATTTTTAAAAATACTTAAATACAACGATTAAAAATTGTTTGTTTTCTTTCTCATATCGAATTGTTTGTTTCCCATGCTATCAGAATGCTGTTTTAAAATTTTCGCTTATTTTACTACGATTAAAGATTTTTCAGATTTCTTTTGTTTCAATTGGGAATATATTCCATATCAACAAGAATTTCCGCCTACGTAAGTTCGTTCTATATCGATATAAATATTCATGGAAAATAGTTGTATTTATGCGTGTCATGTCATTTCTTACAAAAAACAATAAATAGTTTTTACTTATTACTTTATTTATTAATTACAAAATTATTATTTATTTATTGCAAATTCATTATTTTTGTTTCCGAAACAATTTTCCGCTTTTGTAATGAATTATCTAATTATTAGAAAATTAGATAATTTCTTCATTTCTGAATGATATACATTTTGAACAAATATTTTTATGAAAATATGGCTGCTTTACATTTCACTTAAAACAGGTTTGGTTTGTACAACATACTAATCTCTGGATTGTGAAAGCAATAATATGGAATCTCTAGTTGATATGTAATCTCTGGAATGTAAAAGCAATAATATGGAATCTTTAGTTGATATGGAATCTCTGGAATATGAAGGCAATAACATATGCATATGGGCGTGTTATTGCTTCAGTTTATTGGCTTAAATTAAGTGTTTATTGATTAAAATTAATTGTTTTCTAATCAATTAGAAACTAAATTCATATATATATATATATATATATATATATATATATATATATATATATATATATATATATATCACTGCTATTTTAGAATCACGCACATTTAATTACATTTAGGACGGACAATTACATTAATATAAAGGAAATGAACATTAAACAGATTTTGTCGAATTCAAATGTTAATATCGCAATCATTGCATGGCAATATTCGTCGTTTCGTCAGCTGCATTCATCGTCTCACAGCTCTCGTCCAGACCTACGTCGCGTCTTTCGTCAGAGACCCGTCTCATCTGTACTCCTGTAACAAGCATCAACACCTGTTGGCCAACAGATGGCGCTCGTCATCAGGCGTGTTCGTCACTACATTCGGCAATCCTGACTTCTCTTTCGTCCTCGAAAGTTAAATCAAAGTAGAAAGATCTTAAAGAATAAAAAAAAAAGAAAAGAAAACAGTATCTTGAAAAACCAATAAACATTTTTTTTTAGTCTGAAGATCTTGCTTTCATGAAATCAGCTATTGTGGAAGTTGTATTTGGTCCATCATGACATTAAACTTTTTAAACGTCATAGCTATCCTCAGGTTTAATCTTGACAATCCGATACGGTCCATGAAACTTTGGTCTTAGTTTGAGTCCAGTTCCAAACCACGAATTCACCAAATTTGTAGATGCGCACCACTTTTCTTCGTTTGTTTAAACTTTTGAGATTATCCTCTTGCATCTTCAAAATGTTTTCCCTTGCTTCTTCTCTCATATTATTTCGATCTTCCATCATTGCTTTTGTGTATTCTTCTTCCAATATTTCTTTTAAATGTAAATCAGTTGTATCTTTTAATTTTACTCCAGTTAAAAGCTCAAATGGGGTAAACTTTGTACTCCTCGAAACAGTACTATTGATTATTTTCTGCACTAATTCAACATGATTATACCATTTGGTAGGGTCTGTTATCGTGAGTTTTGATAAAATGGGTATTAAAATTTTATGCATTATTTCAATTTACCCATTTCCGCGAGGAATTCCAGTGCTAATTTTGAAATGTTCAATATTTTCATCCTGACAGTATGTTTCAAATTCTTTTGAGTTAAAAGCTGAACCTCTGTCAGTTATTATTCTCGTCGCATTTCCAAAAGTAGATTGTTGAAGTTATTACATCCTGAGTAGATGTTGATTTAACCGGATAAAACCAGACAAATTTTGTAAAAGCGTCGACTATTGAAAAAATATGCTGATAGTTCTTATTTGTAGAAAGCATAGGGCCAATGAAATCGATGTGATATGTACTTAAAGGCAAATTTTCTTTTGGGATGGGATTAATGAAACCTTCACCTTTCCCACGTTTCTTATTACAAAGAATACACTCCACGCAATTGGCAACCACACTTTCTATTTTCAACCTCAACTTTGGTATATAAAATTCTTGCTTTAAAATTTCTTCCATAATGCGTAATGTCCTTTATTGTGAATTTCTCGAATAATTTCTCTTTGTAATGCTTCTGGGACTATGAGCAATTCTCTATCATTATCGTATTTGTATAAAACTCCATTTCTCACAATGTGTTCACCGTATTCTTGATTATCTATCAAAGCTTTTAACTTCTTAATGAATTCGTCCTGATTTTGAGCATTGGCTATTTTATTGGTCACTTCACTGTATGAACGAGTAACAACAAGTACTGCGTTTCGACTAAGAGAATCTACGTGTGCCATTTGTTTTCCTGATCTGTGAACAATTTGGTAATCAAATTCCTTTAACTGTAAAGCCCATCTTGCAACTTTTATGTAAGATCTCTTTTACTCATAGTTTATTCAAAAACGGAACAATCAGTCGCAATTTTAAACTTAGAACCCAGTAAATAATGTCTAAATTCTTTCAACGCTTCGATTACAGCCAAAACTTCTAACGACTAAACTTCTACTACTATTTGCTACTATATTTTTCTTGTTGTGGTGATATTTTTGACTAAAATAATGGATAGGATAAACTTATTGTCGGCTCCCTGTTGCAGCAGCACTGCTCCGAATCCCTGATTGCTAGCATCTGTATGGAGTTCTAAAACTGATCCCTGTTGATAGAGATACAAAACTGGCTCCTGAGTTAAAATATCTTTAAGTTTTTGAAAATCTTCCTTGTATAAATTTCCTGAAATATCTAATAAGGCCTAAAATACTTTCGACTTGTTTAGCAGTTTGTGTTTGTGGAAATTTTTGTACAGCTACCGTTTTAGATACAGAGGGCTGTATAGTTCCTTTTGGATTCTATAGCCTAAAAATTCTATTTGTGATTTTAAAAATTAACACTTTTTAAAATATAACTCCAATTCGTACTCTGATGCAACCTGTAGAACACGTTATAATTTTTCTAGCCCTTCTTCCTCGGTTTTGCATGGTATAATAATGTCGTCCATATAAATCAGTACAGTTCCCTCTAGCATCAAATTCCTGAATATCACATTAATGTAATGTTGAAATACACTCGGATTATTGGAAAATCCAAATGGTACTTTAAGAAATTCGCACTGACCATGATGTGTTACAAAAGACGTAAATGTTGTGCTATCTTTCTCTGTGTCTACATGAAAAAATCCGTTTTTCAAATCCAAAGTAGTAAAATATTTTTGATTGCTGAAGATTGTCAAGCAAATCTTCTATGAGGGATAAAGGGTACCGATCTATAATCATCTTTTTATTAAGCTTACTAAAATCAATGCATAACCTATGACTATCATCCTTCTTTTTGCACCGAACAACAGGGGAAGTATAATCTAAACAGCCATGTTTTATTATCCCTTCCTCTATCCAATTATCATTCTGAGTTTCAACGAATTTTTGTTCTTTAAAAGGCAGCCTTCGAGGGTTACGACTAATCGGAATATCATCGCTCAATATTATTTTCATTTGCAACTCCGTACTTCTTTTTTTGGCGAATATTTATTTAAAAGACGATTTATTTCCTGTCTCAAGGTTTTTTTTACATGACTCATGTCAATTTCATCATAGTTTATCGAATCCGCTAAGTGAATGAAGTATGGGAGAGGATGTGTATTTATTTTATTGGAAGTCTCAGCAAAAATAGGTATCTGTCTGTCTCTTTTCAGCTCCGAAGAACGTAATGATACGACCTTGACCTCGTTTCTTACCAGCCGGGTGTAATTTATTTGGGCTTTTTTCCCATGAATGATAATTTGTTTTTCTCGGAATGAAAAGCTTAGATTATTTAATGCTTCCATGCCGATGATTATTTCGTTCGGCATTATTTCTAACACATACACATTAGTTATATATTACGTATTCATCAATTAATATATCACAATAAAAAAAAATCCAAGAGGAGTAATGCTATCTACACTTATACCAGTTAATTTCACATTATCAGTCGTTAAATTAGGTTTAGAAATTTTCAAATTAAAATCATAATTAATCATAGTAATATCACTTCCTGTATCAATTAATGCATCAAATTTACACCATTTATTTCAACATTTTTAATAAGCTTATTTACAGTTTTTGGAGAGTTACGAATATACACTTTATTTGAGAGAGACACTTTAAAATCTCTTTGCTGGTAGATACTGGCTTTGTGGCCAAAGCTACCACATTGGAAACATTTTAATCCTTTGTTTTTAAACTTGCAATTAATTGATTTTCGGCCAGCCTCAATGCAATTTAAACATTTATTATTACTCTTGTTATAGTAATTATCATCAACATAATTCTTTTGAACACGAACGAAAGGCATTGGTGAATTTTTAGCTTCTTTAGCGATATCAAATTTATTTCTATTTTCGGAAACACGCAAATTTCTGTTTGTTTCCTTTTTAAGGTGACTTCGTGCAGCTTCATCGTCCAGTTTATTAACCAATCTACTTTCTTTATTTTGGGCAAATCATTGAGAAAATGATCGCGTAAGTCATTTGGTATTTTACTCTTTAACCGGTCAACGATCATTAGCTGCTTTAAATCTTCAAAATGGGTTATTTCTAAACAATTTATCCATTCCTCAAAAAAGTTATTCAGTTCAAAACCGAAATCCCGCCATGAAGAAGAAGAATCTCGTTTGTGAGTAAAGAACTTCTGACTCAGTTGTTCGGAAGTTAATTTAAATCCTTTAAGCAACAGTTTTTTTATGTAATCATAGTCATTAGCTGATGGATCCGGTTCACGAGCAATTAAATTGAATATATCCAGTGTTAATAACCCGAGTAAATAAAAAATCCAGTTTTCTTTTGCAATGTTAGCCCTACTTATTTTTTTCTCAAATAACGAAAGGTAAACACTTATGTCTCAGCTATTATCATAATTCTTTATCAATTTTAATATATCAATCAGTTTTAGGCATATCTGATACAGTTAAAGTGTTTTCTCTAATTTTTAACTCAAGTTCTAACTTTTTCAAAGTATATTCACGCTCATTCTTTTCGGCTTCGGCTTTTTCGGCATCTAACTTTTCGCGCTCCTGAGTGATTGTTAAAAGTAAGTTTTTTACGAACTCTTCGTCTTAGTCTTTCGACTCTGTTATCAGTGTAACTAACTGTCGCACTTTGGCATCCTGTGGTGCCGTTAATTCTAATTCTTGTACTAAAGTTAGTAAGTCGTGCTCGTGTAAGAAATGCCATTCTTGAGAATAAATCAAAATTGTGCTCACAAATTCTTCAATGTCGATCCACACTGCGTCAGTCCACAAACAGTTGGTATCCAAAAGGTTTATTGTAGCACGTCAAATTGCTCTACGTCACATTTCACTCCTGTTTGGCTCTTCTTTCGTCTATGTACCGGTTTTCATTAAAATCCTGGCCGAACCCCCATATTTATAGGACTTAGGAATCACTACTATTTTAGAATCACGCACATTTAATTACACTTAGGACGGACAATTACATTAATATAAAGGAAATGAACATTAAACAGGTTTCGTCAAACACGTCGAAGGATTAATTCACATGTTAATATCACAATCATTGCATGGCAATATTCGTCGTTTCGTCAGCTCTCGTCCAGACCTACGTCGAGTCTTTCGTTCAGAGACCCGTATCATCTGTACTCCGTCTAACAAGCATCAACACCTGTTGGCCAGCAGATAGCGCTTATCATCAGGCGTTCGTCACTACACACACACACACACACACACACACACACACACACACACACACACACACACACATATATATATATATATATATATATATATATATATATATATATATAAGGTGGACAGTCTCTGGCAGGCTTTATGGTGCCCCAATGGTTACATCTGGGACTGAAAGTGGTATCCAGGATCCAGGTTATAGAATACATGGCAAACAAGTGATAGCAATGACACCTGAACAGGATCGCTATTTGCATTAAGCTCTCGACGATACAGACAGACATCATTTTACTGCAAAACCCGGTTGTGATGGACAGACTTGGAGACAACGAGAAATGAAGAGGGTGTTATTTTTAGTGATGAGTTAGTGATTCTCCATCCAGAGTGATTCTCCTTGAATCCTCATCTGGAAAGAACGAGGAGTCGCTCTTCTACGTAAAAGAAATCGACTGATTTGGTGTCAAAGAAATCCTTGTCAGGAGCAACATAATGTTAGGTACTAACCTCTCAAACACTACTATCCATCTTCGATGAAGGTAATGTCACCTCATAACGCTATAGAGATGAGATTCTTGAAACCTATGTGAGTTTGCTCCGGGGTGCTACTAGATTGGACTACAGTTTTATAGACGATAATGCGCAAGGTACAGAGCTCAGATTGTTGATAAATTTCTTCTAGAAGAATCTATTCTCAGTACGTATCGACCTTCATGTAAGGAATGTTCAAGGAAGAATCATTGCACATAATTAGTTAACCTTTAACTGGGGAATGTGAAATTTTAGGATTTAACTGGGTAGGTGCGGTCTACGTGACCGCATTTCATTTAATTCATCAAATTAAATTTTCTAGTGAATGTATTAGTATAAAAAACTGCCAATATATTTTGCTGATATTTTTGATATATAGATAGGTTTTAGAAATTTTTCAAAATATATTGTCATTGAAAACAGTAAATGCGTTGGAACATACATTTTCTTCTCAAATTACATGTTACAATAAATAATATTCTTGAAAAAGCATATTACTTTTTACTTTTTAAATCATATTTATTTTTACAGTATATGAAGGTATATAGAAGACAATATAATGTAAAATTCAACAATTATATGAAAAAAAAATGTCAATGGGTAAAATTGGTACTTTTTTATCAACTTGTGTGACGTTCATAGCACGGTTTTCTAGAGCATTTTGAACATGCAAGTTAAAAACTAATATAAAAATCAACCTAAAAATTCTGTATATATATCTCTTGATATATTAATATATTTTATAAATTTTTCAAAATAAATTATCACTAGAAAAATTAATTATGTTTGAACATACATATAAAAATTGGTTGAAAGCAAACTTTCATCGAAAAGCTTTTCTGTACAATTATCCTTATCACTAAAATTACTTTCTACTTCATTTAATAGTGTCTGGAGCATTGCTTCATAATAGAATCAGTAAATTTGATGATATTTCGGGGCCCAAGTTTTAGCGCCATTGGCTAGGGTTTGTTTATCACTGGCACACTAACAGGGAGATGCGGTCTTAGAGAGCACACTCGAAGAAATAACTGAATAATTTTAAAAAGCATCTACTGAAATCGGTTGGGAAAGTGCACGTGTATTGAAGGTACAGGGAAGGAAGCTACAGGGTCAATCCATTCAATTGCGCTAAAAATAGAATAGGGGTGACAGAAAATCCATCGCTAGCGGTCTCACAGACCCCAAGTCCCCAATTAAGGGTTAACCTTCATCGAAAGACCATCTAAGAACGAGAAACCACACTTTTTATAGAATCGCTTTTGTTGCCACAGTTATTTATTGACGCTCTCATAAATAATATGAGAGCTTGTCGTGAGAATTGCTTACCAATGCACGGTCTTTACACACCATATTAGACAGACTTTACCTAAAATAAATGGATTAAATATGATTCATTTATTAACATATTTTCTTAATTAACAATTAAAATATTTTCCACATTGTTATATTTCTATATTTCATCTCTCATAGTAATATATTTGTGTGCCAAATTTCGAGGCAATACAGAGAATAGTTTATTAGATTTTACAGATTTTATGTTTGTGACCAAACATATGTATGAACATGAATGTAATTGCTAAATTAGTGAAAGATCCCTATTCAAGCAGTAAGCTCTGAAGAATTTTCCACAACTTCTGTTTCTGCTTTCTACATATATAAGGGGGGGGGCATCCTTTTGGTCATAAATTTAACAAAGACAACTTAATCCTTGTTTAAAACGTAATTTTATTAACATTTAATTTTACAAGTAGATTTCTGTATCTCTCTCTCTCTCTCTCTCTCTCTCTCTCTCTCTCTCTCTCTATATATATATATATATATATATATATATACAGAGAGAGAGAGAGAGAGAATGTAATCATTTGTGATTTCTTTTTTGTCTCTTTCGGTAAGTGGTTACAAAAATTATTACCAGATTTAGTAGCAAGTCTCTTGATAATTTGATATGCAGTTGTCCTTGTGTAAATACAACCGCACCCATAAACATAATTACATATTTTTTATACTTCTTTTGTTAGAAGTGTTGCTTCTGTTAAAATAATATAATATACATTTTGTAATGAAAATAATATATTTTGTTATTTTTTAATTATTAATTTACTATAATTTATGTTACTTATTTCAATCATAAGTGTGAAGAAGTAATTAGTATATTTCTAACCTTAATATAGAGTTCGCTATAATTACTCCAATATTCAAGTCTAAAGAATAATATGTAAAATACACTGGTGTTCAAAACTTAAGCAGCAGGTATGTTTTTTGCCATAACTTCACGAGAAATCATCTGAGAGACATGAAATTCAGAAATGAGATACAGCATTTTGTTCTGAAAGAATGACGAAAGCAGTTGCGCAGAAATGAATACAATGCATACAGTATGGAATTAAACAAAAAAAGGCTTTATTGAACTCATAGTATCGTTACACATGATTGTCTGTCCAAGAGGGAGAACAGCAAGCAGATGTTCCTTAGTATGGGATATGCCCTCCCCTTACTGCAATGGTTGCTTCGCACCGTCTCCCCATTCTCAGCACCAGATTGTCCAACAGTTCTTCAGGTAAGAGTGCCCATTCCTCAATCAGCATCTGTTTAAGTTGTCGTGTGTTCCATGAGGATGTAATCATGTCGCAAGGCGTCTCTCCAAACCATCCCACACATGTTCTATCGGATTTAAATCAGGGGAGCACGCCGGCCAATCCATTTGAGTGATATCTTCACTTTCCAGGAGCTCCTCAACAACATGCGTCCTGTGTGGCCGCGCATTGTCATCCATAAACACGAAGTCTGATCCAATTACACCTCGGAACAGACGCACGTGGGGAAGGATCACCTCCTGACACTAGAGATCTCCAGTTACAGAACCACTATCGAAAACGTGGAGCTCAGTTCGCCCGTTCATCATAATGCCTCTCCAGACGATAACTCCAGTAACACCGAAACGGTCTCTTTCCGTGATGTTACTGGGATAAAACCGTGTCCCGACCTCTCTCCAAATCAACTGGCGTTGGGAATCGAATGTGGCACTAAAACGACTCTCATCTGTAAAGAGGACACGACTCCATTGATAAGATGTCCATTTTTTGTACTCCCTTCACCACTCTAAACGGTGCCGACGGTGGGAAACTGTCAAAGGGATGCAGAGTTCAGGACGGCGGGCGAATAGGCCACCTTTGTGAAGGCCTCTGGACACAGTAAACGCGACACTTGCCGTTGCTGCACACAGTTGCTGAGCAATGTCGCTTGCTGACTGGTTTCGGGTTCTTTTCGCCTGCAGGATGATATGTCGGTAATCCACTGCAGTTGTTTTCCTGGGGTGGCCACCACCAACCTTTGTCACAGCTGTACCTGTGGTTTGGAAGGCTTTCCAAGCGCGCGAAACGACACTTTTGTTGATTCCGAACTCTTCAGCTACACTGGTCACACTACGCCCCTCCTAGAGCTTTCCGATCATTCTTCCACGTGTGAAATGGTCCAGGTGATTTCTGCTGGCCATATTTCACGAATTTACTCATTTGCACTTGCAGCGAATGTCTTTAATTGCGTCTCCGTCTTTCCTTTTATTGTAGTGTTGACCTGCGCGCGCCTTCCGCACTTGTTTTGCGTACGCTCACGTCGCCTTTGACGTTTTGTTCCTGATATTTGCATATGCATGACCTTTCTCTTGAATTACGTGTTCATTGTACTGATCGCAAGAACTAGTTTTCTGTAATTTCATGGCTATCTACTTAAAATTTGCATTGTTTCTTAAGTTTTGTACACCACTGTATATCTCTCAATTTAGCGATAATTGAGAGAGCAATTGAAAAGTTCAATAAAACTCGATGTATTTTTGAATATTAGCAGAAATGTATAGATATGTTGCCATATATTCCTATCATTAAAATTTGAAAAAGAAAGATAGTTTATATTTAGTGCAAGTGCAATTAAAAATATTAAACATTAATTCGCATGCAAATTTACTGATTTGAAATTTATAGTTAAGTGCTAAAGTAACGAAATATGCTAAAGTAACGAATTCATTTTTTTAGTGTATAAATTTGAATTCAAAAGGATGCATTACTTTAAGCAAAAAAAAGATTCCTTTTTATAAAAATATCCAGTTAGATATTTCAGTCGCAAAATATCAAATGTCAAATTTCCTTTTTTTTTTTTTTTGAAAACTACTTGAAATTTAAGTAATTCTTCGCATCAAATACTAAGGAAGATTATATACTCACATTACTTCAGATATTCAGCTGTAAAGTAAAGCATATTCTTATTCTTAATTACTACAGCAGAAACATCAGCCGTCTTGAAGTGCTTTGTGAGGATAACTCTCAATGACATCGAGATGGCTCTTGGGAGATAATCCATTTTATAATTTCATGGCCTCGTATATCGACTTCTCATTTGAGAGGAGCATCCCAAGAACCTACTTTGAGAGTTAAAAGAGGGTGAAATATAGAGGAAAGGAAGCAGCTAGAAAATTAAGTATAGAACTAATAGATGGAAGTGGCACAGGGAATATTAATGCATTTCGATATTACTCTGACCCTCTCTTGTCTGTTACATTGTGTTTCGTTGATGAATTCCAAGTAAAAAGCAGAATTTCAAATTAAATTTATCAATCTTTTTATGATGGATTTCGGAAACAATATAACTAAGTATACCAATTTTTAATGAATATTTATCAGGAATTCCTGTCTTTCTATAAATGGGAAAATAGCTAAAGAGGTGATTAGTTAAAATCCAATTTCTTTTCGTTAAAAAATGTATTTTATATAAAGCATGAAATATGACTGTAAGAAATTCTTTATTTTCATTATTGCTGAATCTGAAACTTTAAGAAATAAGATACTTAAACATGTAAAAATAATAATAATATTAAGAATGAGTTTTTATTCCGAGTGTGTGACATGTATGTATGCAAGTTTTTTGTGTGCCTAATCATTTGACTTTGAGTAGCTAAAAATTGGGTGTGCGTGCTTATTTAAACTTTAATGAAAAAACAAACAAACTAAGTCAGTTATTAGGGCTTTCCTTAAAATTTATCAAAATTCTAGGTGGAAAAATATTTTTGCATTACTTTAACATAGTAAAAATACATTTCCTATTATATCAATTTAGTAACTCTGCACTTCCTCTGAATTTTTATAGTTCAAAAATAATTGTATCAACACGGATCATTATTTTATACAGATTTAATCATGTAATTATCTTCTGTTTTTCTAATTCTATTTATTAATTGTGCAGTTTATATCCTGAATAAAAAAATATAGTATTTTTAGCACAAAAGATGGAAAGGCTTTTTATCACGAAAGACGGGGACGTGTTTTACCACGAATGGCAAAAGATGAAAATGGATTAATCGTAATGTTACGCAGTTTGTTTCCGGAAAGTTCATGTTTATTATCCAGAGAGTTATGAAAAGACATTCTGATATCATGGTACTCGATCCCATTAGAAATATCATGCTACTCAATAAACCAAAAGGATTTAAGACTACTAAGAAAATACTATTAATGTCTGTTTTATGATGACACTTAAAAAAGATTTTTCAAATGAAATTTTTGAATATTTTTAATAGAATTTTGATTTTAAGGGAAATTACACAATGCTAATATTTCCGATGATGTAGCTGGTTGCCAAAGTTGATTAAAGTAATAATAATGAATAAATATTTACCAAATGAGTATGAAGTTGAAGTTATAGAAACATTATTCTAAGTGAGAGAGTTTTGATATAAGATAGATGTGCTTTATAGGAGAAAATTGATAAAAATAATAAACGGCTATAATATTCTTTTTGAAACAGAAACGTCAATTTGCATGAAATAAAACCATCCAAACAAGCAATATCATGTTGTAATACCTCCTAGCACATATGTGGACAGTTATCTCATGTTGTTAGCTGAAATGGGTGAATAGAATCAACATTAACGATTGTGAAGATAAGTGCATAATACGTTTTTGTCGGAAGGAGATCTGGCATTTACAGGCATATGTCGAGTTTGCGTAGGACAGAGTATACATTGCTTGTGAATATTTGTGTATTTTTTCGATAGTAAAATGATCTTAATGTGCAAGTATGTAGTTGTTTTTTTATTGAACAGTAATGACAATTCTAAACACAATATTTCTTATACATGAATAATATAATCATTCTTATGCATGTTAACAACTGCGAACAAAATAATTTTCTAAACTGAAGTTAACTTCCTCCATATGCACATTGACACTGGTTTTAACTACAAAATCTATATAAAAGTTAAAAATCCGTTTATTTGTATGCATGGACCTTATAAACCTATTGACGTATTCGAACAGAATTTGATACACAAGTTCTGTAACGCCTAGAAGAATTAACTGAGTTAATAAAATTCTTCAGCATTCCACTAAAGAGGGTAGTATGGGGTTTTAAAGGTCTAACGTTTTTTCCGTTACATTTCCTGTGTAAATCTGTGCACAAAAATTATGTTTGCGCAGTCTTAAAATTCAAAATATTCTCTATTTAATGACTATTATTTTATTACAGAACTATTTTTCTCTGAATTTTTTCCAATTGTTCAGTATTAATTTAAACAATATTTTAATCAGTTCTATTTTTTTAGTTGAAATATTAAACCTTTTTATATAAAAAGAATCACTTAATTTCTCTCTTTTGAAAATGTTCTACGGGTATTATTATTTTCGTTTTTAGTACGTGAATAAAAGCAAAACTGTTAACATGCTGAAACTATAATTAACTAATAAACACTGTCTTTTAAAATTATTAAAATGTCCTTAACTGGTTTTATAGTTTTGTCTCATATTTCAGCACTTTTGTGATTTTAATACACCCAGACATCATGTTTTTTTTATATTTGAGTTTATTGAATAAGATTTCATTTTCCTTGGTAAGGTTGTCTATTTTATAGCTTTATCATATACAAGGAGTGTTCAAATGAAAAGATACGAAACAACACTATGGGTATAAATGAAGACTTTATTCAAAGTATACATAGGCCAGGGCGCAACGATCCCATTGATTAACAAGCCGAAGGATTCTTTGTGCCCAGAATTCTTGTGGCCGTGGAGAGACCCAATCCTTCACAGCGTCCTTTAGTTCGCCGTCCGAGTTGAAGTGCTTCCCTTTCAGATGTTTTTACAGGGCACCAAACACATGAAAATCGCAGAACGACATGTCCGGACTGTAGTGTGGATGATCGAGCTGCTCCCACTTAAACTTAGCCAGTTCCACGTGTGTGACCATGGAGACGTGTGGGCGTGCATTATCATGGAGAAGAACTACATCATACGTGATTAATCCTGATCTATTGTTCTTGATGGACCTGCGCAGTCTTCGGGGTGTCTCACAGTACACATCGGAGTTAATGGTTTGTCTGTGCTCGAGAAATTCAACAAGTAGTAGACCTTGGACGGTGAACTCTAGGACGTTGTGAAGGATTGGGTCTCGTCACGGTCACAGGGATTCTGGGAACAAAGAATCCTTCGACTCGTTAACCAACGGGATCGTTGTGAACAGGCCTATGGTGTATACTTTGAATTAAGCCTTCATTTATGTACCTTTGAATAAAGCCTTCACAATGTAGTTTCGTACCTTTTCCTTTAAACACCCTTGTACTTTTTTCTCACATTTCAAAGGCTTCTTTTTTAAATTTCTAAGTAAAATATTTCTTTTAATTTCTCATTTTTTAACAATTTATTTCCGGAATAATCCGTAATAGCTAGAGTTCAGTCTTTTTTCCCCGACCTTTTGATCATCTTTGTCATAACAGATGGATCAAATTATAGATATTGAGTTTTGATTATAGGTTTATACATTATTAAAAACTGTATATCAAAGCTTCTTAAACAAATAGTCGTAAGAACGAGTAATTAAATCTAGATACGCCAAAAATGTTCCCGCAAATAATAAATAATCTTAATCAAAAATACATCCTGAATATATGCTAATTCATATACGCTTTGGCCTTCAATGGGCAGGTTGCATTTTACTCCATGAAAATTATTTACTACGCATGATAGGAATTTTTAATTGCTGAAAATCATTTTTGAATCAGTTTATATTAAGACATCTATATATGTTATTACATCAAGTATCAAATTGAGGGTGAAAGCATCAATAAATTATTTGAGACCAAAGAGGGTTTAGGATGGCTTTTCCAGACATTTTTAATCTCTCAAAATAAAATTGAATCAAAACTGTTATTTCAGTATGTTTCAAATAATAATGATTAATGACCTTTAATAATCGTGATATTACCTCCAACATAATAGAAGTTATCTCGCCATGCCCATCAAACATCACATGACTTAATTGTAGTGCATGAGATATAAATTCCAAATCCAGAACCATTATGAAATAAACACATAAAAAACAATCTTTTTAAACAAATTTACTTCGAGAAAAGAGATTTCTGTAATTAATGGACATAATCCAACAATATCAAAATGAACTGCAGAGATTTCTTAGGCTAATCTATGGTAGTTAATCTGATATCCATTAAAGGAAATTAGATTTGGTTAATATGTTTGCGGTCAAGGACTTAAATATAATAATTTTGCTGCTTTGGAAAGTTATTTTCGGTACTTTTTATTGGCTTGGATACATAATTATTCTAGTGGGAATTTAATATAACAATATTTTGCTGTTTTTATTTTTTCTTCATTAAAAATGAAATAGTTATTTCATTAGTCGATGCATTATGCCACTGATTCTTTGTTGAATTATGATAGTTTTTGAGATATTCAAATTATTTAAAATAATTAAGATATTTTATAAAATTATAAATGTTAAAAGTTTATTTAAGGAATAATTATCTTGATTCAAAGAATTCTGATTTTATAAAATGGGAAAACTTTCAAATTGATCTCAAGAACGAATTTCAAATTACAGTAAGATAAATTATGCGTATCGAATAAAATAATCTGAACTTAAAGTATAACATTGTAATTTTTAACATTTACGGATATCAATCATTATTATAATTTTTTTTTTGCTGAATTAATAAAAAAAATCAACATTATAAAAATATGTGACATAAATTTTTAATTATTAAATTCTTATTAGTTCACAGAAAAAAATAACAAATTATTATAGAAATGTTGATAGAAAATAGAAGGCTTTCAAAGGTAAGTTATTTTGTCAAGGATAATTTTTTAAATGGCAATATTTTTAACAAAATGAAAATTAAATACATGATTTCTTTAAAAAAAAGTAGAAACGGAATTTCTAAATTGAATATTAATTACTATAAACTGGATAACTCATTCCAGAAAGGCTTATGAACTATAAAGCTTAATTCCTTCGAAAAAAAAACATTATCGATTTGACGGTTTTCTGTCTAAGCATGAAATTCCAACGATGTTAAGTATTCTATATCTTTGGGGAAAATATGATTCCTTCATAGTAAGGCTATTTCCATTAAGAGCAACAGAAGACCGGAGAATCAAACAGTTAGCTAGGGCTCCATTTTAATTAATGACGGTTTCTAAAATGCTAGTTAATTAATAGGCAAAGGAAAACGTAATTACCACAGTGGAAAAGATAGGGGAATGAAGAAGCCCAACGTCTGCTTATGTACCAACCATTGTCTGAAGCAAGGCTCTTTCATCTGGCCGCCTCTTATTGTTTTAGGAAGGATTACGAGATGAGAGATATTATTAAAGAAAGAAAGCTCATAATTTTCTCGGAAATACTTAATTATCATCGGTGTGCATTTCTTGTAGCTTTATAGACAGAAGCTATACTGTTTAGTGAAGAGAAATGGAAAAATAATAAACATTAAGATTATTGTCACTTTTTAAAAAAGTTTCAGTGATTACAGCATTTTTTTGAATAAAATGTTTAAGTGTCTGTTTAAGAATTTTTTCTTCTGTTCAGAAAGTATATTCAATTAATCTACGCAAAAGTTTTGTCATACATTTCAGTTCAAAAGTTAAAAGTATATACAATAAAACAGGTACAATATATTTAACTTACATATACAAAATTAATATATATTACACACATATACTTAAAAAATAAAATTATTTTAATTTTCTTAAAACCAGATATACTTTTGTATATACAATACATACTTCTGATAGAAAATATATTTCATTTATAGATTACATCTAATAAGAGTAGCATTTGTGTAAAAAATTTCGGAGAATAATATAAGATCAAAGTGGCTGTTTAAAATGAAGGAGCATACAAAAGAAATTCCTTGTGAAAGATTTGCTAATTAAAGACTCAAATATATTAAATTTTTTCATAAATGTTAGTTTTGTGCACATAGGCTTTTTATTTTCACTCCTAAAGCTGATAAGGAAAGAAAATTTTGTAAGGGCGATACAAAATCAAGTGTTATCTTCGTGATCATTGTTTTCCGAATTGGCAGTCCATCCCATATAAATCTAGTGAATTTTTAAAACTCGATGTTACTTTACATGAATTAAATTCAGTTTTAGAAGCTTTAATTATTTAAATCCAAGTTTAAGTAATAACACTGAACCATTTTTGTTAACTCGCATTTGTTTTAACAATATAAATTCTAAAATTATGGAACATGTTTGTTTAAAAATTCAAAACATAATCGATTTTTTATTTAATTTAAAAATTCAAGAACATCTATTTTTATCAGATATTAATATTCGTAATTAAATTAGTTTGTAAACCCAATAAAATTTTTGTGAATAAATAGAAATTTATTCATTTTTGAAATTCCCTTTAAAGGAATATTTAAAAAAAGAAAATCACACGCTCAGTAATATCAGACCAGCTATAAATTGATATGCTATCAAAATTAATAAGAATAATTATTTAATGAATAACTTTAGGCAATGAATATTTATGTATTAGAAAAAAATGCATAAATTCTGAACGCTTACTGTATGATTCATTAATAAATGCTAGAGTTTCTATAATTAAAGCATATTAATGTTTCAAAACTAATAAAAATGATTTTTTGGGCATATATAACCGTATTCAGAGAACATTTTTAATTTTATAACGATGAACCAGATAATAAATATTTTAGTTTAAATATCAATTTATCGTCGTAATTTTCTTTAGCTACTTATTTACGAATCTTGATTTGTATGCAAACTTAATATAAATAAAAAAAATCATCAATTTCGTTAATTGACAATCAAAATTTTAAATAGATTAAACTGTAAAACTTTTAACAGATATAATTAGAAAAATTTTGATTATTAGGCGATAAAGGACTCATACAGAATTAATTATGTGATGTTTATTTATTTGATTTAAACAAAAGCAAACAACAAGAAATGCTGAATTTTGAATGGTCAAAAATACATTCAACAACTAAATTCATAATACACAATAGGATGTTAAGTAGAAATAACTTTAAATATCAATGACATTAATTCCTTTTTATTAAAAAATTTTTAAAGTGCGTAAATTGATGAAAATTGAAGATTTATCTTATCAGAGATTGCTTTGAGATAATATAAAGCATCCGTTAAATCCCAAATACAAATGACGATTACCATTTCCCTTTTTTTCATATGAAATAACAATTATTTCATATAAAAACATCACATTAAAGAATCTGGCAAGTGTAAATTTAAATCCCTAATACATATAATATAAGATTGTCCCTTTGAAGTTTAGAGGACAAATCTGTAATTCCAAAAATCTGAATAAGGACTCATAAAAGATATTTATTTCCAATTTAATGCAGTAGCAAATACAAAAAGTAATAGGACACCTGATCATTTGGTATTAGTTTCTCTTTGTCCAATGCCTGCTCTTCCACAAAATTTCAAAATGCTCTTCGGAAAAAAAAATATTATATTTTTGAATTCAAAATAGCTGAAAGTCTGATCCGGGAATTGGGTAAACTCTTAAGATTCTTCAATTAGTAGATGTGACTTACATTATATATGCAGCAAAATATTTGTTGGTCCTTAAATTTCATAATATTTTCCAAAATAGAGCTTTAGGGCTACTAAATTAACATAAATCCTACTGAACATTTTCGCAATCTAAAACTCGATGTTGTTAAATAAATACTATATCAATTATATTTTGTAAATTGCTCGTTTGGTCTGACTATCAGGAGATTATTTGTTCAGCTTATTTATTCATTACTTTTAAATAATGGTTTTGCCCTTATAAGAAGATATTAAAAGAATTTTGAAACTATAAAGTTAAAACGCAATAGTATATTGACTGTTGTGTAGATTTTGACTGTTAAATGATTTTCATTTACGAATGATCGAAGTCATTTACATACATATTGCAATTTTGAGGGAATTCGAGAATTAAAATGTAGTTATGAGGGCTTCTGTTTTCTATTAAATATATCCTTTCTATTATGAAAATGAATACTGAAAAATAAGGTTATATTGAGTATATAAATATTCTTATCAATAAAAAAGAATTAAATTTCGTTTGATAATAATTCATTATGGTCTAAATTTAATAGTAAAATTTAAATGCTTAAACTTTTTTTTTTTTTTTTAGTATTTTAGGTTTTTGTCTTGCAGCTTTTGAAAAATTCTGAGTATAGTTCTTCGAAGCATTTAGGAGTTTCGATACCTAAAATTATTTTACAATGTCGGAAAAATTCTGAAACAAAATATTACCAACAATAAAATGTTTTTTTTTCATTATTCATAACATTTTTTAACAGATTTCAAAAGCAATTTATTTACTCAAATTGGTCTCCATTGGGGCATCTCAGATATGAGGATGGGAAGCTGTCGCAATGGTTGTTGGTTCTCGCCACTCTTGCGTGTACAGAAATGTTGTGAGATCAACTACAATCTACTGATGACGGAAAATATCTCCCATACTGTTATAATATATTGTACATTGTTACCAGTGATGATCCTTAGGACTCATCCTCAGTTTCCGCCAATGATGTCGAGGTGGTTTGAGAATTCAGATTTTTCCGTGTGCCTTAGGGCGTGTCGGAATAATCAATCTGTGAATTTTCAAAGAGGTAAATGATGCTTATTCCACTTACTAGTTCCATTACTTTAACATTAAATTCTAAGAAATGCAAATGATGTTATAGTGCAATTTTTTCTTCTTTTTGAGGTAGTAGGGCAGTTGCCTGAGTAAATAATAAAATAATATATATCTTCATAGAACTACTTAACTTTAACTAACTACTATAATCGCATAATTGACCTTTTTAATACATGATTTTATTTTGATTATTCATAAAAGTATTGTATACTAATGAGGGAAAAGAGATGTAGAACATTACAAAACATTACGTATAGAAAGTTATATATTACTAGTTGACCCGGCAAACGTTGTTCTGCCATATAAATTATTTCTAGTGAATATTTTGGTTGTTAATTAAAAAATAACGAATTTATTGTAAGTGTGTGGAGATGGGATCTATGACAGAAAGAGGAATGGAGCGTTGTAGACGATGATCGCAGTTTTTCAAAAAAAGAAAAAAACATTCATTTTCTCAATATAATGTATTTCATTAACGTAACGAATATATACATTGTTTGATCTCTTAAAAGTTAAACGTAAAATGGAAAAAAATAATATATTTTTTAGCTTAAAGTTTAAAAATGAAATAAAGAAAATCAATATTCATTTCGAAGAGCAATTGAGTGTACTATATTTTTGTCAGCCCGTCTTTATCCCACACAAATAAGCTCGATGGTTTGCCCACGCGAGAATATGCCACGTACAATTGTCCGTGTGAAAAACATGATGTGCCCAAATCTAAGCCGCAAACAGACATCGTTTGGCCTTGCGACTTATTGATTGTCATTGCGAATGACAATCTAATAGGAAATTGAACGCGTTTGAATTCAATTGACACGCCTGTGAGAATAATTGGAATTCGTGGAAGCAAAACATTTTAAGCTTGAAATTGGTAATTCAAAATGGTGGCTTCGATAACGTTTTTCAACAATATTTTAATGACTAATCGCTAGCCATTACACAGCCGTGGTGGGATCAAATTCCGAAGTAAAATAACCGGACATCCAACTTTCAGTCGTAGAAGGTGTTATGACATACATGCCTGACAAATCCAGTGAGTTTAAAAACTGTTGGATAATTTACAGCTTCGTTAGCATCGCAAACTGTATCGATCGATTTGTATGATACCAAGTCGCCTAGCAACGACTGCTGTGTCTTGAAGTTTAAATCGTCGAAGTCCAGATTTTTTGCTTTTTAAATTTCTCTTTCTACCAGCCACGCATGATTTATGTATTGTGTGCGTACATAGGGAAATATGCGGTCAATAAGAGCATTATGGGAGTCAACGATAGTGAAGAAATTAGTGGGCAATTATATGCATCCTGTATTTTCACAGATAGCAATTTTGTCATCGCTGATATCTAACAATTGGTCCGAGATATGTCAACAGATGGATCTTGTAGCATTTGGACACGCATGTTTATTTTTGGCTGGATTTTTTCAACATTACGCCACAATGGCGATTATTTCTAGCAAGATTTGATCTCATCGGCGTACGTTGAACGTGGAATGACGGGATAGGGACACCCTAATTACCTAGCGTTATGAAATATACTTTACAACCTATTCTCATACCTACCAAATACACAAACACCGTGGCACGAGATTTTTATATATTAGATTTATAGAAACTAAACACTTTATATTAATCATCATAAATGAATGCAATATGTTTTCCATCAAACAATGAACAAAATATTCCACAGTACTTCTGGAAGGGGTTTAATTTTAATTTTGATGTATAAAAAGTTGTTGAATAATCACTACATAGCAAATGTCTCCAAAGACATAATCTGTTTCAATCAAATAGTATCTTAAAGCTTTAATAATGACTATAAAATCCTTATCTTCGCACCATTCGCATATCTATTGCTTGGTAGTAAAGATACACAATGAAACTCGGGTAATTATAGTATATTGTAGCAACTTTAAGTTGCTATAAAAATCATCCACTATTCTTTTTTTTTTTCAGTTCCCCTTTTCTATGAAAAGTTATATTCATTTATCATTGTATATAATTTTTTATAATTAAAACAAATCAAATAATATAGAAATTAAGCATAAGATAAATGAAACCTTGTATAAAAAACTTTCCTTAGTAAAATAAAAATGCAATAAAAATTTAAATAAAAGAAGTGGAGGAAATTAACGAAATAAATAAGATTAGATGATGTAGATAAAATAAATATAAAATAAAAGCCAAATTTCAAAGCGCAAACAAACACATACCTAACTACAAATGCAACTGCAGAGATAATTGAATGTCAGAATTTCATATCTGAAAGTAGAATTTCAATTAATTAATGGATGGAATTAAAAGATGAAGAAATAAATGCACATATCATTATAAATACACCACATTTAAGATTAAAAACAATATAAGAGAAAAGATATTATACAATAGAAAAGAAAAAAGCGAAATTAAATTAAGCTATTTATTACTAATTAAGATATTTCATGACATGTGAAAAGAGTCTAGATATTAACATATGAGTAATATTATTTAGATTTAAATATCTATAATATTTCGGAAAATAATGCATCGATACCTTTGTATTTCTTACTTCCCATTTACAAATAATTAGTAAATAGTGTTGAGAGTAAGATATTGCTTATCATTTGCTAATAGTTTCCTATTCATATTTTTAATAAGTATTTCGAAAGTAAATATTTCAGAGCAGAAAAACATTCCATAAGAATTTGAATCCTCTCATGTTCTCGCAACTCTCAAAGTGGGGTAACTGATTACCGACTACAGATAAACACGAGAAATTCCCGCGGTTCATTCTGTACCATAATTCGTGGGATTAAGTTCACTGATCATAGGGGAGAGGGGGGGGGTATATTCTTTCAGTGAAATTCCCTGAAAATCCGTTTTTTTTTAAATCTATTTTTAGCCTTCTTTATTTAATCAATGAACTGATTTTGAAACAACATGGATCTCACATCCATCAAGAATATTACTGATTTCCCTTCTACAAGACAATTAAACGAATTAGTGGAATATATATTACTGATATATCGAATTACTTCTTTAGAAAGTAATGGAAGCATTACTTATTTAATAAAGTTTTTATTTTTTCTGGCATTGTTCAGCAAGTCTTGTATTTGTTTATCATCAAAATTTCTTCATTGGCAGAATGCATTTTGTAATGCCTTTTTCTTTAAAGGTTAAATTCTTTTTAGTTAAAAAAACTCAATCTGTGTTTTGAATACATGGGAATTTTACGAGACATAATTTAATAAATGTAAGCTATATATTTATAGCACCGTAATATTTTAATTTAAAAATATTTCAATTAGAGTGTTCAAAAATTTTGATTTTAATATGAACTTTTACACATTTTGTATTCGGAAGCATAATTTTACTTTTAATCTAATGTACTGTGCTATATTATTTTTATACTTTACATAATTTTCCACAGAAAATGTAAAATTTTGGCAAGTTTTGTAATTTTGCTACTTTCTATTCAAAATTAAATATAATATTCTTTCATTATAATTTTATTACTTTTGTTCTGTTATTCATTTTAGTTTTATAAAACGAAAGTCTATAAAATTAAAGAACTCATACTTCTTCCAGAGTTAAAATTGATATTAAAAAATAATCTTGTTTGGGTATAACAGGGAAGTAAGATTTTCACATCCACTGTTCTTCCATTGCATAACATTTTTTTTTTAAATTTTCAGTGGAATAATTTGAAACAGAACGATTCAATAAAATTCATGTATTTCAGTCACATCGAATAACACATTCGAATTTTAATTGAAAAAGTATTTCTTATTGTTGCTTAAAAGTCCAATGATCTGAGCGGATAAGTTGTTTGCCAGAAGTGACTAAAAATAAAATTACTGCTGTTTTAAGAGAAAATACTTCCCAAGATAAAATCACAATTCTTTTATCTAACTAAAATTATTCATAAGCAAATTACACCATATTGCAATCCTCATAATATTGTTGTATTTCTTAGTAATTATTATAATTACAAATTTTTCCTATTACAATTTTCTTCATAAATAAACAAACAAAAACAAATAATGAAATGATAAAAAATAAAAATACACGAAATCATTTGATTATTTCTGTTTAATATAAAATTTGTTTTATATAAATAAATTTTTTATTTTAATATAAAATTTGTTTATCTGTTTAATATGAAGTAATAACATTTGTAAAACAGTGATTTTTAAAATTTTTAAAATATATGAAAATTTCCATATAAAATCCGACCAAAATTTCGGAAATGATTTTTTTTAATAAAAACAAAATGCGAAGAATAATACTTAGCGAAAAAAACATAACTAATAAAATAGTAATTTTCCCTTTTAGAAACAACAGAGTTCATTAATAATAATTAAAAAAAATACTTAGCATGAAAGCGTAATAAAAATTTAAAGATGAAACCTCTTATTAAGTGAATTTAAAATCTTGCATAATTTCAAGCATTTATTAGTAGATATAATGAGTAGCAAATTCCTAATTTCTGTACTAGACATTCCAACGGTATGGAAGCGTTTTGCTACAAATCTTAAGATATATCGCATGGGGAATACTCGGGATATTTTCAGCACTCATCTGTAGTTTTCGTGAGTGAATAGATCAGCGTCTCAACTGACAAGAATTCCCCAAGTAGGTACTTTAAAAGGTAAAAGAGGGTGATAGCCAGAAAATGAAGCTGCTGGAAATTTTGATACAGATTTGATGGATTGGAGTGGGCACTGTAAAACTTTATTCGCTTCGGCATTATTCCGGTTTAGTCGTTCCTGTTACGGTATGTTCCGCCAGGAGATTGAGGGGAAAAGGCTTATTTTCGAATTAAATTACACGAGTAGTTTAGGATGGGAGGAACGGAGCATTAATCTAACCGTCCACATACATCCAATGTTTGGCGTTCGAATAAAGTTTATGAAACATTTTTATTCGAACCGATAATTACACTTTTCTATGAATGGTTATACAAATGACTAAGCGTAAGTTTCTAGTATCTGAATACTTTCGTTTCAACCTTATTTTCTCTGTTAAATGAAATAATAAAAAAATATTTATTTATTGTTTCCTTTATCAATCAAAATTTAGAATGAATTCTCATTGAATCCGAGTCAGAGAACGAATACAAACTTGAGAATGAGTATTAAATTAATAAATAAAAACCCTGCGAAATATAGATAGATCTTTGATGTAAATCTAACATTTTTATTGAATCCACAGTGAAAATATGTATTTTGGACGCCTGTTAATGGACTCATTGATACCATAACTTCACACTGAACTATAGTTATCGTCATAAAACAGCATCCAGAATTCCATTGATTTGTGCCCTTGTGTTTATGTGATATTACGTTAGTATTTACGCGAAAGTACAGGGCGGCAGATTGTCTACCGTTTGGCAGGTTTAGTTCAATTTTTTATAAGAATATATATTTTATTTGCTTAACATATTTTATCTACCTAATATGTCTTTTTGGTTTATAGTTATCTAGATCATTTGTATTAGATCAGGCATATAGACAAACTTACTTAAGAATGGAATTAACTTGGAATTTGATATAAGTATACAAATGTTGTCGAAAGTTCTTAAACAAAATATCAACAGTCTAGATGAGAGCACTTTTTAATACAAAAAATATGTTTTACGGACCTAAACAGGTCTTCAAACCAGAGATTCGTCACAATCATGATTTCGAATTTTTTTAGATTATATTTTCGTAGACGAAATATAGAGAAGTAATATTATTCAAGGTGAATCAGCTTCAGAATTTTTTTGTTTAGCTCTAATTGTCTCAGTTGTAAAGAACAAGTCAATAGGATTAAGTAGGTGTCAAGATTACAAATTTTAATTATTATTTAGAATATGATTAATGTACGTTAATCAACTTCAGTTTATAGTTTTCGGGTATTATGATAACAAAGTATTCATTTCGATTCGCAATAAATAAATTTAATTAGTCTTTACTAAACAGCATATTTATTTGGACATTTATTATTTATCCGATGCATTTTAAGCGACATTTGCTTCTTAAAGATAGATCTCAAGAAGTCTACTTTTCTTGAAATATCACTGATTTTTGTTTGTAGGAAAGAAAGAAATTTACTATTTTCTTTTTATTTAGTAGGTGATTAAATGCATGATCTATAATAAACTGATCTATATAACTATATAATAACAATAACTATATAATAACTATTTATACATGTTATAATATATGCTATAATATACTGAGATATTTAAAAATAATTTTGGACATTTAACTTTTAACATGAATAAAGTATACTTAATATTAGGTGAAGATTTCTTTATTAATGCTTGCTAATGTATAATGCCTTTATTTAGAGGTTTGTGAGCATTACTTTATGTATCAATGCAACAAGAAGTATGTAGAAAAATAAGAGTTTTGTGTTTATAATGAATAAAAAATAATTGAAAGAAATTCAGTAAAAACTCTCTAGCTTCCCCAACAAAAAAATAAATATTTTTTCGTAAACAATCGCGAATACCTTTTAAAGAGGAAACAAAGTTTCTATGCTTCCCATTACGATGATAATTGACAAAGTTTTCTGTCAAACTTCTGAACTTGCTTTAGCTCATCCTGACAAGTGCTTAATTTTTCTCTTTTGAAAAAGATCACTTTGTCAACTTGCTAGTCCTAAAGATATTCATTTGTACGAAATAATAACTTGCCATTCAGTTGTCTTGATGAAAAATTATTCTTAAAAATCTTTTCAAACTGAAGAATATTATATATGTTGCTACTAATCTTAGATGAATTGATGGTCAAGTAGAAAGTAGCACTTTCTTCATCACTATAGATTATAGATTCTGAAAAAAAAAATCTTTTATGATTCTAATTCTTTTCTGAATTAAAAATCATGTTAGCACTTCCTTGATTTGAAATTAACATTTCATTGAAATGGAAAATTTGACAGTAAAAAGAAAAAAAAATGCAATTTTCAATAGATTTTCTAGACACTTAAATTTTTATGACACTATTATACAAATACATGAAAGATTCATATAAAAATAATTAAAACGAATATAAGGCTATTATAATAATTTAATTTCATGCCAGTTATAATTTTATTCTTAAAAATGATTAATTTGGAAAATTATGAACGATACAAGTTATACATAAAAGTTTTAATTTAAAGTAAGCAATGCTAATCTTTCCGGTGAACAATACTGTCGCCTTCAATACCGAATTTACGATAAACTGAAGCTGATGTTTTAAATTCGTAATCATTAATTTGAAGATATCAACTAATGTATTTAAAAAGCATATCAGTATGACAAACGACTAACTATCAAATACTATAATTTAATATGTGTAATGCATAATATAACTTATATAAAATTTAAATTCGTTCTTGTTTTTTAACATAGTTTATTACATTCTGTAAAGTAATAGAAAAAGGAAATGTTTTATTAAATACTGGAATAAAAACCACATTATAAATAAAAAAAAATAAGAATTTTTATG